>OX457044.1:35996415-36063915 GCA_949752735.1 Lumbricus terrestris | reverse complement strand
GCTCGTTGATGTCCGACTCCAGTTTTTTCTTGGCGCGCTGGGCTTCCGTCTTTCCGCGCGACTCTGCCTCCAAAGTGGCTTGGAGAGATTCCAGGGCGCGCTGGTGGTTCTTGCTGAAGTGGAGAAACCAATTGATATGATTATGCTGAAGGCGTCAAAAATGGCACTACACCAGGTTAGACCTGCGACAGAGAGAGAGAGAGAGAGAGAGAGAGAGAGAGAGAGAGAGAGAGAGAGAGAGAGAGAGACAGACAGACAGACAGGCAGACAGACAGACAGACAGAGACAGAGACAGAGACTGAGACTGAGACAGAGACAAAGACAGAGACAGACACAGAGACAAAGACACAGACACAGACAGACAGACAGACAGACAGACAGAGACACACACACACAGAGAGAGAGAGAGAGAGAGAGAGAGAGAGAGAGAGAGAGAGAGAGAGAAATAGAGAGAAGCAGCCAAGGTGGATAAAATGCATTGCTAATAGGTAGTATATTTATTATGATCTCGCTGTATTGATAATCAATACAACAGTCAATAACCCTCTTCAGAAAATGTACAACTTTTCTTCTTACAATTGTTTCTTTATATGTAAAACTTTTTTTAAAAATCTGTTTAAAAATTGGATTCATGGATCAATAAATGATGAACGATTAATTGACTGAACAATTAATTGATTGATTGATTACTTAATTGATTGATTAGTTTGATTTTCCACCTACAAATCATAAAAGAAACCGAGAATTAAATACAATGCTGGTCAGTGTATAGCAGTATTTTTGTAATGTAGCTTTATTTACAGTAATTAACGTTTCATTACTTTGCTAAAAACTCTTCACGTAAATTTATGTCTAATTGCAATAAAAAAGATTCAGCGTTGCCGTTGTGTAAACGGTGCTTCCATTACGCTTCCGCTTCCTCGTCTTACCGCGTCGCCTCGAAGTCCGCTTCCTTTTCCGCCAATCCACGCTCGATGGCAGCCTTGACGTCTGGTATTTCCAGCAGAGCTTTCTGGGCCTTGGCTTCCGTCTGCTCCAGGGCCGCGTCGGCCTCTTCCAGCGCCGCCTGAAACTCCTGCTTTTCCAGCTCGTGACGCTTTACGAGCGCCTGATAATCGCGGATGTTGTGCTCCTTCTCGGCCAGTTGGTTGTTCAGTTCGGACACTTCATCTGTTGAAAGATCAAAAGAACAGACGTAGTCTACGTCTACATAAGTAATGCAAGTACATCAATCCTTTGTACCTTTTTACTTCCTTTGTCAACGTAAGCTGCATGGCTTACATTGGCTTAGGGTTTGATGGTCTCTATAGTATCTAAGCCGAAGTACACGCACGAGGGTATAGGCTACCATTCAAATGGCGGAACATCTGCTTAATTGTTGGACCTGTTTTTAACGGCGTTTTTAACTCTAGCACTCATTTAAAAACACTGCCACTGTTTGCACTCTGACGGTGCCAGTCAAAAGCCTGGATTATAGGAGGAGGGCGAAGCTGATGATTCTTGTTATCACAGTGTCGTTAAACTGGAATTACTACTACATTCGTTTGTGAATCATATTTCAGTTGAGTCAGTGGCGTAGCTACCATGTGTGCAATGTGTGCAAAGCACACGGGCCCACGACCTCCAGGGGCCCACACAGATTGCTAAATTAATTATTTATTATAGGCATTCCTAATTAGTAATTTTGTGGTTTTTGTGAACACACTTGCATTAGGCTACTTCGTTACTTTAGACTTTTGTCTCCTGTCAAACGCCTTGCTGTTGACAGGCAAAACTATACTGAGTCCGAACTCCAATATTAATATTATGTTTTCGTCTCGAGTCGAGACTGCAGTCACATTGCAAGATGACATTAGTGTACATGTAGGCTATGTGAACGATAATAAAGAATAGGTCAAATAAGCTCATAGTTTTAATCTGAGAACATGAAGGAATCATAGGGCCTACCGCCATAAGATTTTAATCTTGCTGCTTCGCTTTCCTATGCAGAGGGTATAAGGGCGTGCCTGTGCTATCTAGGATAGGTGTGATAATGTCCGTCTATATGTCACATTCGTGCATTGTAATTAAACGGTGCGCTGCAGAAACCTCATACGTCTCACAGGCATGTTCGTGTATTCCGGTAGGCCTACTTTGCTGGATTTGGTAACGGTAGTGATCTGACATCTCCTTCAACATGCAGGTTGATAATTGCCGGGAAGTTTGAAGTGGTTCAACCCTCTCTAGTCTTTCAGAGGTTCACATAGTTGTCTTCTTTTCAGTTTTTCACGACCAAACTCCACGTGGATCATAGTCTGACCCTCAGTTATTTTTCTACAATTCTCAAACTGCTCTCAATTCCTTTCAGCTCTCACCCCAAAATCAGAGAGAGAGACCAAAATTGAGCAGGATCAGGGTCATAGGAATCACTTAGTTATTTACCCCAATTTTTTCACTTGTAACTTTGTAAGGAGCACTGCTGAACTTATTTTTAGGTAGGCCTATGACAAATTGATTATTGTATCGTTCATTTGGTGTGCAAATTGCAAATCATGGACCAGAATTGATACATGATTGACATTTTTTGCTGAACAAAATGCTAGAAAGAAAACTCTATGATGCCATGACAACGTTTTAAGTAGGCCTACTAATAATAAGTGGATAAGTATGCAACGTGAGATTTTAAATTTTGACTCAGAAATCACTGCAGTTATTATACTTTAATTCATCGGTTTCATTCGTGCAGAATTCGAGTTTATTCTGAGAGTTTTAGGCCTATTGCATGTGTTAGGCATAATAGCAAACACGCCATTGATTAGTTTTTGGTGATCTTAATTGCGAGAACGCGAAGATATGGGCCCAACAAGGCCAAGCAGGGGCCCATGCGGAATCTCTGCACACGGCCCCACGAAAAGCTAGCTACGCCACTGAGTTGAGTTACAGCCAGAGCCCAGATAGGAATGACCAAAAGATACGATATTCATTTGGATATTTATATAGCGCTCCTTCAAGTAAAAATTCTATTCAGAGGCGCTCCCGACTCCAGCGCGCCCAAAAGGAACAGCTTTAAGTTTAGTAAGGAAGGTAGAGTCCCAGAGTGTAGGCGCAGCTCATGACACTTACCTACTCTTAAAGACAAGAGCAATAGATTGCCTAGTTATTCCTGGTTTGTCGCTCCCAATGCTATTGAATTGGTTATTGAATGGCTATTGAAGGCATTATACTGATGAAATCGTCTGAACCTATTAATTGTAGATCTAAGTAGGCTAGATCTAATTTACTCCGTCCCTCCGCTCATCCGTCCGTTAGTCTGTTTATCTGTCCTTCCGCTCTCTTTACATTCTTCTGTCCTTTCGTCCTTCCTTCCTTTCTTCCTCCCTTCTTTCTTTTCTGCACTGTTTCCCATTTTTGTCTTTCTTTACTTTCTTTATCCTTTATGATTTGTGTCGTAGGCCTACTAGGACGGTTCTATATAAATTCTGAGAATAGATTCGCTTCCCTGAACTCTATAATTTTTACCAGCCAGCTTCTTATTATCCTTCCTGGCATTTTCGAAGACGCCTTGAGTGTCGTCGAGTTGAACCTTGAGTTTGGTAATTTCCTGCGATAAGACTCGATAGTCGTTCTCGGCTGTTTTCACTTCATTCTGCAGATCAGCGATCCGTGACTCTGCGTCATCAACCATCTTTTCCAACTGTCGTTGCCTCTTCTCTGCTTGAGACCCAATCGACCGTGCCTAAACCAAACGCCAGTCAACTGTAAACTCTCGCAATTTATCAGGACCGGACAACAGGAGCAACTGATTCGCAGGAGTCAACTTTAGTTAATAGCCAGCATAGAAATGGTTCTAACGAAAGCCACTGATAATAAATCTGGAGAGATAAAGACCGCTGAATACATAATGGCTTGTTTTCAGTTAAAGACGTGATCTTTGTTGCGGAACAACAATGGCTTCCTAGAAGAGTTCATAAATCAGTACACACGATACAATTGCATATCTGTCTACAACTGAATCCGAATTTACTACTGAGTGGGAAATAAAAGCTACAGAACAGAAGTATTTTTTTTATTTTCAGTGTCTCGACAAATAATATCCGTGACTAACTGACTAAGTTGCTGGACAAATTCGTCGCATAGACACATGCTGTACAGTGTACACGTGAGTAGGCCTACATAGAGAAAGTTAACAAGGAAAGAATTGAGCGAATCTGTCAGTGAAATAATGAACGAATGAATGAGCTATTGATTAAATGCGTGAGTTCGCGAGTGAGTGTGTGTGTGTGTGTGTGTGTGTGTGTGTGTGATTGAGTGAGTGAATAAATGAGTAAGTAGTGCTTGTTGTTGAGCTGACCTTCTCCGCGTCGGCCAAGACATCTTCCATCTCCGCCTGTAGACGATTCCTGGCCTTATCGGCTCCGCTGGCTTTGCTGAGTGCGGCCTCAAGCTGTGCCAGCGCTTCCTGTAGCTTCACGTTCAGCTTGCGCTTCACATCCTCGACCTCTTGATTAGCCGCTCCTGCAAACTGTGCCTCGAATTTCTGTTGTGCAGAACCCAGTTCCCCCTGCGCCTTAGCCAAGAGTCGCTCCGACTCGCCCCTCAGACGCTCCTCCTCCTCAAGCTGTTCCTTGAGCCTCGTCAGTTCGTCTTGAGCCGAGCGAAGGTCACCCTGGGCCTTGGTTCGGAGCTGGGCCTCTTCATCGAGAGAGGACTTCGTCTCTTCCGCCTTCTTCGAGAGCGCCTGTTTGACCTTGCTCAGCTGGTTGACCTGACCCTCGGCCTCTTCGACCCGACGGGTCAGGTCGGCGACCTCTGACTGAGACTGATTCTTCTGGGTCTTGAGCTCGGCGATCTCCCGTTGAGCCTGTTCCGCCTTTACAGTAAACTCGGCAACGGTCGCCTCCAGCTGCTTGTATTGCTTTTCCGATGAACCCTACAAGATTATCAGACTCGCTAAGACGAGTTAAGGTAGATTTGGCAAACGAAAGGTTGGCATAAGGCAGGAGAAGTAATGTACTGTAAACCAGCTTAAGAGATTTTATGTGAGGCCATAACTTACATTTATAATGCTGATTCAATGACAAGTCCATTTTTGAATAGTAATATAAAATCGAACGTGGTGTGTTCAGACAGAATGCATTTACCTATTCTGTATTCTGTCGATTTCCCTTCAAACATTCTTAACAGGTAAAGGCTATATACGTTAATTACATCCAGATTCATAGGCCTGGTTTACAATAATCATTAGTACAAAAACGATAGACGAACTGATAGATGAACTCCGTTTGCAATCTAGTATGTTCAAACCTACAGTGGCGGTACAAAACGCAACGCAGTAATGCATAGCCTATAAGATAAGTTTACCTTTGCTTTGGTGATTCGTTCGGTTTGACCTCGAGCGTCATCCAATTCCTCTCTCAGTTGATTCTTCTCCTTCTCGATCCTGTTTCAATTGTAACGAGAAACAGTCATCGTAGTCGTAGTCGTAATCTCCAAATTTATAAGGCTCTAAAGCTGAGCGCAGGGCACCATCTTACTCACGAGCGTTGCGCCATCTTCAACACTGTCCATAACGAGGCGAGCAAGCGGAAGCGTCAAACCCAAGACTCACGTCTGGTGCATGATGACATACAGATACAATATTTATTATGCCTTATTATGCAATTGTTATGCCGGGTATCCATCAAATTGTGAGCGTAATGAGCAATGTATAATTGTATTGTATTGCAATTCGTTGAAACCAGATCGACAATGCAATAAAAGATGACTGATGAAATGTAACTGTGATTATAATTTATAATTATAATCATTAATTTATACTGCGCCTCTTCGCCATATTCGTTAAAGCGAAAACAATGGGAGTTAAAAGGCACTATCTTATTTACGAGTGCTGCGTCATGCGTAAGGTGCGGTAAGGCAAGACTAAAAGTACTGCACAGGAGCAGCATCTTGAAGTTATCTCAGCGGATATATGATATTCAACGGAATAAGCAGTTGCCGTGAAAGTAACTGCTACCATAGTGAGTGATAGTAGCATGGGCGGAGACCTAGGGGGGACAGGGGGGGACGGTCCCCCCCAATAAAAGTGTTGGGAGGGACGGCCCATGCATTTGTCCCCCCCAATGTTTGAGCGCCAAGCCTTTTTTGGCGACGGGGAAAAAAAATTTTGCGAGATTTTGCCGGATGACTAAAAAAAAAAAAAAAAGGTCATCAACTTTTTTGGCGGCGAAAATAGAAATTTTTCCCGAGATTTCGCCGGTCGTCAGAAATTTTTCGGAAAATCTCGCGTCTTTCCGTCCCCCCCCAATTCTCGGCCCAGGTCTCCGCCTATGGATAGTAGTGATCTATAACACTAGAAGGCGTGTTGTTGTTGTTGTTGTTGTTGTTGTTCCTACTTGACTTTCACTTTGTTCAGTTGATCGAGCTGCTCCGAGAGTTCATTGATAGCATCCTGTTGCTTCTTACGTACTGCGTTCACCTGACTGTCTCGCTGGTTCTGCGCATCCTCCAAGTCTCGCTTCAATTTCCGAAGCTCTGTCTCCCGCCTGTTGTTCAGCTCGATCTAATTGAAACAACAGAGTTTGATGTTATCCTAACCAATTATGCAAACTTATGAAGCGCAAGTGTAGGCCTATATGGTTAGTTTTACTTGTAATCATGAGTATTTAAATTGGATTCCACGCCTGTTCATCTAAGTCAGCTGAATTAGACAACTAATTTCAAATCCGTCCCAATTTGCAGTTCTCAGATGCGGACAAAGGACGATTAGCAATACTGGTTAATAAAGAATATGCTTACTCATTGACTAAAGATGCTGAAATAGTTCAAACCAATAGAAAGACTTCCTCCTGTCACTAATAGTTAAAGTCCGCATTCCATTAAAGACACATGTATAGTCTTATAGATTTGTCTCCTGCATTCACATATGCACGGGTCTTTTCTTTAGTAGACCTATACTCGGACTCTTAGACATCAAAGTCCTCTACCCTAACTTATTATGCAAACTTATGAAGCGCAAGTGTCGTCCTATCCGGAGCCAGCATATTTCATTACGACCTACCTGCGCTTGTGTGGCGCCACCTACTTCCTCCAAGCGCTCGTTCAGTTCATCGAGTTCACGCTGAAGTTCAGCCCGTTGCTTTTCAGCCTTAGAAACAAACAGCATTTACTACATTTACTAATGAAGAACTTCTACAAACTACACGCAGGTCTATGATCTGGCAACTGCATTAGATTTCAAAGTCAGTGGCAAGGTTTAAACAAGACATTGATTCTATGATTACGTGCATGCCATGGGCGGAGATTTAGGGGGACAGAAGAGAGGGTCCCCCAAAGTTTGCTACCGCTACCGCTACCACTACCGCTACCGCTACCACTACTACTACTACTACTACTACTACTACTACTACTACTACTACTACTACTTCCACAGTGCTTCATAGTAGTTTTGCTATGGTTGGTCCGTCTTTTTGGAATAAGTTACCTATTAGTCTCCGCAATGAACTTCTTTGTATTTCTTTGCCCCTTTTCCGCAAGCGTTTGAAAACCATTCTCTTTGATTGTGGTTAGGTGTCAGGTCGGGAGCGCCTCTGAGGAGTTCTCTTGAAGTGGCGCTATATAAATGTACGATTACAATTACAATAACTACTACTACCGTTTACCTTTGCTCTTCCGGCTCGTTCAGCTTCCGTTTGCTCCTCTCGTTCATCGACTGCAGCCTATAAGAAAATAATTTGATAATAAAATTGCATGCGTCTGTTGTGTGTAGTTATCAACGGTTAACTCTCCTGACTGACGAACCCTTTAGCTTTAGCTGCCTAACAATGGTGGCGATGGCGGGGCTGTGGTGAATGGTGTGGTGACATCAGAAAAGAATATTGACTGGCAATGTAGAAGTTTGCAATTAATTACAACATGTCTGTTGCATTGTCTCCAATCTGTCATGGACGGTCCTGGTAGGACGATGTTATTGATAGGATGGGGTTGTTTTAAGGACTGTCCTTTTCAGCCGGGTCTGGATCAGGTGCGACTCTGAGTAGTTACCTTTAAGAGTCGCCACGTAATTGCATTCCATGAATGCGTTATTGAACACGGTAATTTGGATGCTGACGACATTATTTAATTCACCCTATCGGTAGGCATATATATGTGCACTAGCTGAATGATCATCATGTCGAGCTAAATGTCGGTTGTGCAATCAACAGTGCACTTTTCACTTCAGTTTAACCGCACTATAAGTCTCATTGCGTGCACTTGTAATATGGTATATGGTTGCAAGTCAATCAATCTGATGTCGTTGGGTGCACGTTCAATTCCCTACACGGTTGATTCCCTTAAGCACTTCGTTTTGCTTTTGGTCTGTGACCGTCGCTTGTTTGAGGCGGTCGTTCTATCACCGAACGTGTAATTGTATTTGCATCTGATGAATGCCTCTAATCTGGCTGGACGGCATTTTACATTTCAAGTTATAAAATATCTACTCCTTGACCTTTCGTGAACTCCTTCCGTGCCTTGCCTTTATAAGCATTGAGACAGTTACCGTATGGACTGCATCTTTTGCGCCTCCGTGTGGGAGAGCGGGGAGATCACTCCCCATGCATGCTGGCGTACAAAAATGAGCATGCAGGGTCGAGTCTATAATGATATGTATACGATAGTTACATAAAACGTGTGGGCCTACATTTGTATCTGCATTACAGCACTTGTATCTTGTATATATATATATAATTTTATATGTGTGTATATATATATATATATGTGTGTGTGTGTGTGTGTGGGACGCGGTGGTGTAGTGGATATGTTCGTCGCCTTGTAGCCGAAGGTTTGAAGGTCCGAATCCACCTCACGCCGCCGCGTATAGGGACCTTGTGCAAGTCCTTCATTCGCAATTGCTCCGCGCTTCGGCGTGAAACTCCGATGCAGTGTCCGCTCTGTAGTCGGGAGCGCCTCTGAAAAGGGAGCTTGAAGGGGCGCTATAACAAGTGCACATACAAACAAACATATTCCGTTTACAATAGAACTTACAATCGAATGAGTTAAATAGGCCTATATACTGGAATTCTATATATCGCGTTATATTCGAGTTGAAAAAAATCGGAATGTGTCAAAAGCTTTGTAAATGACGAACTGCAATTTCTCATTTTATTTGCAGGTTAAAGTGAACGGTTACAGGTTGTATTTCAGCTTGAACGTCTTTTGCTCGAAAATATTGCTATTCATAATCTAGGCTACTGCAAACATATATGCTTACTTACTCGATAATTACCATAAAGACGATTGACATGCTTTGGCATACATCAGAGAAAAGCAGTCTGCTATTGCCTATAGCTGCATGGCAACTTAGATTACACGTGCGCAGTGCACATGAGCTGAATTTTGAAACTATATAGAGTAGGCCATATACATGTAGTTGGCGCTCGCAGCCTTTTCTCTTCTGTGTAGGTTTACATTGTCGTCACCGCCTCTCTCTGCCATAATAAAGTAAAGGATATATTTAGATGTACTTTATATATATAATTATATATATATACTGCATATATATAATTATATATATGCTGCATATATATATTATGTTTATATATATATATATATATATACTGTAGCCTCGTGTATTAGATGACAGCGCATCAGATGTCATTAATTTAGAAAGACATAACTATAATTGGCTATTCCTTAGTAACTGAAGAAGAGCATCGCTGCAGGTATGTCCTTGATTGACAGGGGGTATAATTATCAGATGCAAATGCAGACGACATTGATTCCACAAGATCTGCGTATAAGTGCATCCACACGACTCCCTGGATGGCATATAATTATATAGCGGACAATTCCAAAGAAGGGAACCATCAAGCGCACACAAAAGGTTTCAGTGCAATTTCTATGTAGATCTATACGCTTCCTGCGTTCTTGTATTCTATGATTCCTTACGCTATAGCACGTGTTATAAACAATACAGGAAATCTAGAAATATGCAATAATACGTTTTCAACATTGCACGGCGACATATCTCAGTATCATAAAAATTATTAAGAATCCGTGGTATATATAGTATATAATACGATACACATTTTTTTGTACTCATGCATATACATAATTCTCATATGGTCGTCCCGGAATTGGATGACAACCTGGCGATCTTCACTATATCTTCCTCTATCTCCGACGGACCGATCCCACCTTTCCAGTACCACTCCCTTTCCCCTTCATCTGTGTATACCTCCATCGTAGGCCTATAGCCTACATTCACTCCATGTAATAACAAGCAGAAGACGACTGAAACCGCATATGATATACATCGGCCGCTCCATCGTGTTTTTTTGCTTCTCCATCCTTTCCGCCACTTTCAGTTGGCGTTTCCATAAACCACCAGCGTTCATCTCCAATCCCTCATTCCAGTATCCATTGCATCGTCCTTGCCAGTCCCACATACGACGAAATACTCATAAACAAAATCTATATTTATTCTATATACAATGTTTTCCTTTCCAATCCCACATACGACGTGTAGTCAGCAAAATATACTCATAAAGAAAATCTACATTTATTCCACCATTGCTCATAATTTATATATATACACATAAATGTATACATTAATATAAAAAATACTCATGATGTTGCATTTAAGATCTATAATTATACAATGCTCTTTATTACAGCATCCTTAGGCTACTAAAAGTCATCCAGCCAACGTCATTCTATCACAACTTAGGCCTAATTAAGTCATTAATTTTATTCCACTTAGATCTTAATTTTCATCGTGTGCACCGTGCACGTGGGTCTTTTCTTGTATACTTCATCATACTTTTGCGACAATCTACTTAATTTTTTTAATATCTAATAACTGACGTCAGTTGAAACAAAATGGTCGCCTTGAAAAATAAAGTTTAAACCAAGTCCCTTGCGACACAATTAATAATTATGGAAAATTTCCTTGCGGAGCCCTTTGTCTACAGTCTACACCATGGAACCGGATCTATATATATTGCAATGTCACATCCGGGCAACCTCAGCCAAGGCTTCACGGAGCCTCTGTCCTCCTTTCACGGAACCCTGTATACTGTGTATAGGCTTCCGCGGAGCACATTCTGGAAGACGCCGTTCTTTCTTATGGCATAAAATCAGTGGCTGCGCATTGTAATCAGAGACGAGTATACGCAAGTCTCAGTTGTTTGCAGTCAGTGTGTTGCTATATACAATGTTGTTTATATATATATATATATATATATATATATATATATATATATTATATAATATAAGTTGGTTCATTTATGTTGGACCACCCTGTATATATGATATATACAATATATGATATATACAATATATATATATAAATATATATATATATATACATATATAAGTGGTATAAAACAGCATGTCGATTCTCTTCAGCCTTGCCTAGAAAGTCACGAATAACTATAGGCTGTTCCTATAAATTATGACTAAGCCAATGCGTATGTGTGTATGTGTGGCATATCTGTGTATACGTGCGTGGGTTAATTTTATATCCAGGGCTCGAGATAGGCACGCAAACCTTATACGACGACGACGATTATACATCAGATCCCAATTCGTTTACAGTGCGATTTGTTTTGGCGGCCGTCGATCGTAAAACGTAAGGCATTCAGACGGATCAAGATCCGTGTTGACTGGTTGGCTGGTTTGCGGGAATATAGAGACAGAGCGACAGAGAGACAGAGGGACAGAGACAGACAGAGAGCCAGAGAAAGAGACACACAGAGGGAGAGCAGTCCGTGAGAGAAGGCAGGCGTCTAATGATGCAAGTATTTAACGATTAAAAAGCTTTCGTCGTCGTTTATCTTCACTTAAGACGGCTGTTGGAGAAATAATTCTTAGAAAGATCTTCAACAGTGCTGTCGTGTGCGTGTGTCAGACAAAAGTTTTTCCAGTGAGTCGTGCTTTCCTAGAGACGGTGTAGGGCCTACTGAAGCAGCGAGGCTGCTGCTGTTGCTGCTGTTGCTGCTGTTGTTGCTGTTACTATTGCTGCAGCTGCTGCTACTGCTGCTACTGCTGTTGCTGCTGTTGAACATCAACTCTCGATCCAATACACGCATTGTCGGACCGACGGAGGACCACCCCCACCCATCCGACTAAACGCATTTAGGACATAAGAAGAAGAAGAGGAAGAACTGACATGGACATAAATCCGTCTGCGCCTGCTACGCGTTCTCACGCGGGAAAAATCCAAGGAATGGCAGTCAGCGCATGCGCAGCGCAGCGCCAAAGCTCTGGCGACCTCCGACGGCCGAGAAGAAAACGAAGGCAAGTTTATGATGCACAGACGACGCCATGGATGCGAAGCCGTATCATGGTGCACGGGTTAGGCCAGACAGACAGACAGACAGACAGCCAGACAGACAGTCAGACAGATAGACAGACAGGCAGACAGACAGATAGACAGACAGGCAGACAGACAGACAAACAGACAGACAGACAAACAGACAGACAGACAAACAGACAGACAGACAAACAGACAGTCAGACAGACAGACAGACAAGACAGTCAGACAGACAAGCAGGCAGGCAGACAAGCAGGCAGGCAGGCAGTCAGCAGACAGACAGACAGACAGGCAGACAGACAGGCAGACAGGCAGACAGACAGACAGACAGAAAAATAGACAGACAGGCAGGCAGACAGACAGACAGGCAGACAGACAGATATAGGGACAAAAAGAGAGGTGTTTGAAGTGAGAATGTATAGCGCCCGTATCCATGGGAACCGTAAGTTGAATGAGTTATACTCAACAACTACAGGAGCTGCAGCAGTCATCTTACGTTGGCTAAATGGAAATGAGATAAATAGAAGGAGAAGGAAGAGGCGGAGACTACGAGGGAGAGAGAGAGAGAGACAGACAGAGACAGAGACAGAGACAGAGACAGAGAGAGAGAGAGAGAGAGAGAGAGAGAGAGAGAGAGAGAGAGAGAGAGAGAGAGAGAGAGAGAGAGAGAGAGGTAGAGAGAGAGGTAGAGAGGGATGGAAGGAGGGAGGTTACGATGAGCATTCTGGGAGATTTATGGGCGCAGCGAAGTCGTGGGATGATAAGTCGAGGCGGGTGAACGCGCGTCGGCGATACGACGTGTAAATTCGACAGACGAACTAAAAATAAGTGCAATAACATGTCGACGTAATAGAGAAATAGGGAAATATTGGCAATTAAATACAGGGTCAGATAGACGGACAAGCGGACAGGCAGTCACTGCCAGGAAGACTGCCAGAAACAGGCATACAAGGACAAAAGCAGCGGAGAGTAGGACCTAGACAGATAGTTCAGGGACATCGATAGACAGTAAGGCAGCTGCTCATAGACGCAAGCAGAAAGCAGAAAAAGAAAATAGTATCTAATACACAAATGAAAGGCACCAATTATTTTAAATGTATGAAGTCTTATCAACTGTCTGCTAATCTAACTGACTGACTGACTGAATGACTGAATGACTGAATGACTGAATGACTGACTAATTGACTGACTGACTGACTGACTGACTGACTGAATGACTGAATGACTGAATGACTGAATGACTGACTAATTGACTGACTGACTGACTGACTGACTGACTGACTGACTGACTGACTGACTGACTGACTGACTGACTGACTGACTGACTGACTGACTGACTGACTGACTGACTGACTGACTGACTGACTGACTGACCAATTGACTGACTGACTGACTGACTGACTGACTGACTGACTGACTGAATAATTTACTGACAACAGCCAGCTATTCTATCAATCAGACCATAGGCTACTAACTGACTAACTGACAAGGGCGGATACAGGAATTTTCGAAGGGGGGGCAAATTTTTTTTGTCTTGTGAGACAGGAGAAAAATTTTTTAGTCACCGACCAAATTTTCCGGGAAAAAAATACCATTTCATCCGCCCAAAAACTTATGACCTTTTTTTCTTTTTTCTTTTTTCGTCATCGACTAATTTTTTGGGAAACATCCGCCGCTGAATCGACGGGGGGGCCAAGTCCCGTGCGATTTTGTAATAGGGGGGGCCTGATGTCCTGTTTTTCTCTCCCACTGCATTTATTTAATGGCTTGTTGAAACCAAATGGGGGGGCCACGTCCCATGCAATTTTTAAATGGGGGGCCCATGGCCGGATTGGCCCCCCCTGGATCCGCCTCTGCTAACTGACCATGTGTCTGACTGAATACCCGACTACTTGCATCGGCTGTATATGGCTGACTAACTGATTATCAAACTCTAAAAGCTCGTTGACTAAAATAGTTCGCTTGAGTTTATTTCTCTGAGCTTTGTGGCTTTCTCTCTAATACAACCAATCCAAATTCTCACCATAGTAATGAGAGAGCCATTGTGCATAGGCCCTTAAATCACCTGATGATCGGTGTTTTCTACATAAAAGCCAAGTCAATGCAAAATACATGCTGCACTTCATGAATGGGTTATTTCCCCAGTATTCGTTAATGTAGTAATGATTATATTTTATTACATTACGTTCAAAGACTGAATCTAACAGACTTACGCAGTCCATAATTAGTTTTTAGCAATGTGCTGCTTTGGCTCTTACCTACATTGCTTGAAATGCTCTAACCTACATTGCTTTAAATGCCCTTAGGCCTCTCTATATTGCTTGAAATGCTCTTACCTATATTGCTTGAAATACTCTTACCTACAGGTATATTGCTTGAAATGCTCTTACCTATATTGCTTGAAATGCTCTTAACTATATTATGCTGAATTCAGCTGAATTGCTTGTTAGATTTCTTGATGTGGGGTTTCAGTCATTAGGCTACTTTGTATGCTTGTGTGTTCTTGCAAAAAGACACAAGACAAAGTGCTTCTTGGTGATTACGCCACAAAAACCTTTAAAGCTTGTATTAAATAACGTTTTGTACTAGACCAGTAGAGAATCGAGCAATTTTCTGAATAGTAGAAATACCTCAGAGCTGGGAAATTGCATAGTAACCTGCGCTTGTGAACAGTTTCGGGAATTAGCAATCGATTCCCCGAACTGTAGCGTAGTCTACCGTTTGTACAAGATAAGATAAACAACCTATAGCCTAATGACAACAGAACTTCAGAATTTGACATCAACCACTTTTGTTACTTTAAGCCTTCAACCAAATCTTTGGACGTTCCCCAACACTGTGTTTGGTGCTAATCTTATTAGGCTCTTTCCGGCAAAACAGCGGACCAGATCAGAATGTGACAATAAAAACGTCAGCGTCTTATTTGTCGAGCGAGTGCAACGAAATACATTGCACTTCATACTACAGGCATTTGATGCATGTCATCCAGCAAATCGAAATAGATGACCAATGGGTGCCAGCTAAAGACGCATCGAGCAAATACTTGCACGTCGAAATGCGTGCACAAAGTGTTAATGACCTGATGACTTATGTGTGTGACATCGATACAAATGCACACTTCATTCTTGCTGACAAATCAGAGTGTTAATAGGTCTAACACTAGCAATCACTGGAGGAAATGATCGGACGGAGGACAGGAAACGTTGGAGGGACATCGCACATGATGCGGCTGATCATCGGATCGAGGATGGCTAGAAACAGGAACAGGAGCAGCTAACAATGCGTAATATTACACACGAATAATTATGATTGTGGAACATACAGAGTTAAAGCACTTCTCAGCTTTACGTAAAATTAATGTATTTATGGTGTGGCATAGATAAAGCTAAGCAGGTCAATGAGGTCATAATTATAGTTCTTCAGAACTGACCTGAAGGTCTTTTATTTTCTTCTGCAGCTGGACGACTATCTTCCTCTCATCTTCCAGCTGTTCGTTAAGGAAGTTGACGTCCATAATTATTATTACCGAGACCGAGTTTCAGAGACGAATCGAGGATGTTGAAATAGAGAACTCGTCACTTCGATCCTATGAATCAGGAGTTTCTTTGGTAAGCAGAGTTCTCAGACGCACGTGCCAATTGCCGACTTTGGAAACCTGCAACAGTCATGAATCTTAGAGTGCTTAGTGGAAAACCTGTGGAATAGTAATTGGACCGAAAAACCTGCTATTCGCACGAATTATGCTGCGCCATATGAACCGATTTTTTATACCTCAAACGGGTTTGACGTTAAACACACTACACTCACGTCCCCATGTCGTAGAAATTAGGGACTGTGCACAGTGTATGTATACTGTGTTTCGTCCTATCAGCCACTAATGGACGAATCCCAAGGCCTTCGACACAAGGCCTGTGCATTGCAGAACACTATCGTCCTCAGAAATTATTTACAAATCAAGAGAAAGCTTGAGAAAACTTGAGCATGAGAAAATATTCAGCCTTTAGAACAGTGGCGTAGACAAGGGGGTTTCGGGAATTAAACCTCCCATTGGCTTAGGGAAAAAGTTTTTTTTAAAGGTTATTTGTCCACTTAAATAAGAAAAACTAAAGAATTGCTTGTAGCAACAATTGTTTTTCTTACTTTATTCCCTTTGTTACTTTATTCCCTTTTTATTTACTGGAATACTGTTGGGTTTGGTTTCAGAAAGGGTATCCGGCCAGGCCATAAAAAACAATCCCCATAAAAATTCCTGGCTACGCCACTGCTTTAGAATGACTAATGTTGAGTCGCTTCAACGCATATTACTCAGGTATGCGGACACGAGTATTGGGATCGTGAACAGTCTGAGCGCTAACCTTATTATACGCAGAGTATGTTTCGTTCACGCTATACTTCCGAGTGTAGGACATTAACCCCCTGGATAAACCCCCCAAAATCCTCCCCATTTAGTCTAGGACATTAACCCCTCGGACATTAACCCCTTTACTGTGCAAATAGCCTATTTCTGTAGTATAATTGATCATACTTAGGCTAATTGTCCAGTTCGCGGTGCTGTGTCAATTAATTAGTGTCATAGGGGTAAACACCTGTCACTGTCATTCAGGCGTGACCTTATAACTTGTTAGTGTTGCTCAGTCATTCCGATATAGAATAATACCATTTAGTACAGCATGAATCCTTGTCACCAATCCAGCTTCAATTTGGGCAAAAATTCGTTTCATCAGTCTAGCTTCTATATTAAAATAGCAACAATTGTCTCCATCAATCCAACTTCTGTTTAAATTACAACTATTTCTTCAATCCAGCTCCAATCTAGGGCTTAAATTGGAGCTGGATTCATGAAATGTTCTTGCTTAATTTGGAGCTGGATTGATGAAAATGTTCTTGCCTAAATTCAGCTCCAATTTAAGCAAGAACATTTTCATCAATTCCGCTTCCATTTAAGTACAAATCATTTAGTATAAATCTGGCTTCTATTATTTTTGCGATAATTCTTTTTATCAATTCAATGTGCGTAGGCCTACTTAGGACCACCGTTTTAAGAATACCATTTATACGCAATATGTTCTACCAGGTGAGTTTTGTCCTACCCAGGAGGGTTTTTTTGTCCGGGGTGTTTGTCCGGGGTTTTTGTCCGGGGGTTTGTCCATAAGGAAATGTCCGTCCCCCATATTTCATAGGTCTATGTGTTGGAATCCAGAACAGACACAGGTGAGCATCGTCATTGAATGGTACCTCCGTGATTTTAAAAGCAAAGCTGGACAATATTAGAAAATAGCTTCCACTAAGAAAATGTAGACGAATGAACCTGAGTTAAATTAAAGGCTGCCAATTTGACTTACGTTGAATACAACTGGAGTTTCGTCGGCTATTTTCCTCCTCGTCGCGAATCCTCAATAACCAAGATCAGCAGGAGTAGGAAAAGAATATCGGCATATATGGCGAAACCGGAAGAATATCGCGCGCAGGAATATAGCACCTCGTCGACGAGTCTGGGACGGAACGAACAGGTCTTGGACGGAATGAGTCTCGGATGGAATAAGTCTGCGACAGGAGCACAGGCGCTTAGAGCTGGAAGAGGCGAAAGCTGAGCAGCTGGCTTGCGAAGGCCAGACGGACAGACAGCCAGTGATATGATGGCTGAGGAAGCGCTTTCGGTTCATGGAAAAAGCACGGAAGCCAGCTTTCCGGGGTCAAGAACCTCACCGGTTTTATAAGGCAACCTCGAATTCAATTAGGCCGCCCACGACCCCCGCCACGCACACACAAACGCACACACACATACACAAACATACACACACACATACACAAACATACACACATACACACACACGCATCAAAGCAGCCAGTGCTCCTCCGAATGCTGCATGGGAGCAATGGGATTGGAACGCTGATCATGGGATTGGAACGGCAGTATAGATGCATATAGATCTACATGTATGTATAATGTATATTATATACAGATGTATGTACATGTATATATATATGCAGTAGTATGCCTACGTATGTATGCATGCATGATTGGCCTATGTAAATGGTTAAATGTAAACGCGTGTACATGCGTTTTGTGTGTGTGTGTGTGTGTGTGTGCGTTGTGTATGTGTGTATGTGTGTGCCTATATACACGTCTGTGTGTGAGCTGAAGCATAAATCTTGTATAATTAAAGTATACAAATATAGCCTGTATCTTTGTGTACGCGTGCGTGTGGGTGTATGTGCGTGTGTGGTTGCGCATGCGTGCGGGTGCGTTGGTGTGCATGTCAGTGTGGTTGCGCGTTTGTGTGAGCCTGTGTGCAATATGTGTGCATGCGTGTGTGTGTGTGTGTGTGTGTGTGTGTGTGTGTGTGTGTGTGTGTGTGTGTGTGTGTGTGTGTGTGTGTGTGTGTGTGTGTGTGTGTGTGTGTGTGTGTGTGTGTGTGTGCCAACGGTGAAACCAGATCTATTAGCCTATAGCGCACTTGCATGTATACACACAAGAATTCGCAGCTATTACATCCCTATATGAAATTTGTACTAGCTTCAAGCAACTGTTTCAATGTTTAATTATTTATGCACTTGCAAAGTATACAATTTATACTATTAATAGCGTATTTAGATAGATAATATATGTGCGCATGTATGAAAGGAAACAGCCTGTGTGGGCTGCAAAAAGTGAAGCATAGGCCTACATATGCATAAGCCACGCACACAGGAAAAGCGTGTGTGTGCATGTACGTGCAGGGAGGCGTGCGGGGGTAGGGTAGGCCCACATGCATGCGTCTTCGCGAGTAGGTTGATGAAGTTCTTCCTGCTGTGCTCAACCAACATTTCTTTGGCTGCTACTCGTCTCAACTATTCGCCATGTTTGACTATTTTTAGCTCAAACGCCATGATACGTGTAAATGATCTGATATATTATCTTAGAGGCAGGTTTATGATAGGACTACGAGCAGTCTGCTATGCTCGGCAAACTATAAAGGTGCAATACCTGTAACAGTAGGCCTATCTAGTCAGATTCTAGTGATTCATTTATTTTAGGTCCAGCACCGTTGCCTATTTTACCGTCGATGGTATCTTCATCGACGCGTTGTCCAACCCCATTATATCCTCAAAAATAACAGATTGCATGTCAGACCTATACGTCTGGGATGTCGTACCTGTTAATATAGTGTTTACATTGTTTATCAGTTTGTTAATTTTACAATTATTTTTAATAATACTGATGATGCCGACCGAAAGGTGTAAACGTGATATCAGCGTTGGACACGTTACTATATCAACGTTGCTATAGGTATAGGCTATAGCTTCTGCAGCAGCTGATTCCGTATCATAAGCTTGTTACACGGAAACTGATTAATGTTACTTTCGATTAGTGCCAGTCTTCGATGGCACGCGCGGATAACAGACCCTAGAAGGTCAAGCGATTATTCTCCGATGAAAACTAAGGGCATTGATATTCTTTGCAGAGTCATTGAGGAAATATGAATGGGTGTTATGATGTCTTGGATGAATGAATGAATCGTCCATCAGTGGGCGGATGAATGGATGTATGGATGAATTGATGAATGGGATGAACGAGTGGATGTGTGAATGGACGAATAGATGAATGGCTGGATGGATGCATGGATGGGTGAAAGAATGAATTGATAAGTTGGATGAATATATGGATTGACGAATGGATATTTATAAAGTAAGTTTCTCCTTGTAAGCGGATCGAACAATATCTCGTTTCAGAAGTCCATATAAATTTGGTATACGCTTAGGCTATGCCGTCATTTTCAAATGTGTGGCATAGTGAATTTGCTTTTTGCAAACAGATGTGCAAAGGATTGCTATCGTAATTAGTCGGCGCATAGAACCGTCCCTGCATGTGTTGAGCGCGATGCATACCTACGTCGTGAAAAGCTTTGAATGCCGTATATTTCAGATGCCTTCGTTTATTTGTTGCATGCGTTCAACATTTACTGCGGAGTCGATTGAGCCGAACACGTGACGCATGATTGGATTACATTGCGTTGAAGAGTCGAGAGTATATTCGAAAGCAAGGCGAGTCTTACTGATGTCGAATTAGAAACTTCCGGCACAGCGTCGAGATTATTTACTAGTGGCGCCAAAGCAGGTCATCAGAATGCGCCGCGTGCGCACTACAGATGCCACTGGAATCGCTTTTGAAGACTACTTTAGAAGGCAATACTTCGTTAGGACTTAGTTGTGTAAGACTGGAGAACTACGGTAGCAGTGGCGTCACTGACCAGATTCAAGACTTTATCCACGAATCTAAATGTAGAATTACACTCGTTCATTCATTCATTCATTTATTCGTTGAATCATTGAATGAATTTGTATAGCGCCTCTTAAAATGGACCACACAGAGGCGCTCGTGACGCGATTCGGGTCATGACGGAAGGAAGAAAGAACGTAAGGACGGATGAATGCGTAGAGTGAATGAAGGATATATGCGAGGATGTTATGGATGACATGGATGGATGGATGGCATGGATGGATGGCATGGATAGATGGATGGATGGATGGTTGGATGGATGGACGGACTGACGGATGGATAAATGGATTGTCCATTGGTGAACAAACTGAGGGATGGATAAATGGATGGATACACGGATGGATATTTGGATGGATGAATGAATGTATGAATGAATGGATGGGTGAATAGTTGGAAGAATGGATAGTTTGATAGATGAAAGAATAGATGAGCGGATAGAAGGGTGAATGGATGGGTGAATGAATAGATGGACTGATAGATTAATGGATAAATGCAAGGATGGACGGACTAGGTCTTGGATTGATGGGTGGATGCACGTGTTTTTCAGTATAGAAAGATCATTCAATTTCTACGCTGCAGCGAAATCGTTTGTGAACTAATTGTAGCCTAGGCTGAGCCAGCGCCTCGCTATTCTTGGCTTTCGTGTCTAATTTTCTTTTATTTCCTTATCTTGTCATACCTTATCTCAGCTCAGCTAGTCTGCCATCCTCTTTCGTGACCAGATTTTTTGAATTTATGCTGAGCTCTGTTGCATTTCAAGCTCCGTGTGTGTGCATTTGCGTCGTTAAATACCGTACGTTAGCTTTTTTGTATGTGTGCGCATAATATAAGAACGAATGATTGCGCCAATATTCTGCCCTAAAACTCATTAATTTATTGACTTTTCAAGGAACGGAGGGCGCTGGGTAATTGGGTTGGTTCCAAATGATATTTTAAGGACGGCAGTCGTCATGTATACTCTAACCAAAACTTCGATGCATTGTGGCAGGCAATTGAACTGGTCATCTGGACGCGTTTTTGTGCGACGCAGGGAAATTAAGAAATTCATAATTTACGTCTATTGCGTCTCATTTGCTAAAGTGATTCCAGCAGACCAAAGATCTCCTTCCATCCCATAAGACCATTGAACAGACGAAAGGCATCCATACTCAATTGCAGGTCCAATTACTTAGTACTGCGTGCATGTCTTTTATTTCAAAAGTATTCATAAAAAGTGGTACACACAGTCGAAGCGTGTTTTAATTGCGATTGAAGTATGACATCTGTAATCCAATTACAGCACATCGTAATGTACGTTCTTGAGACCAAATTGCCTAATTTTTTTTGTATAGCGTATTGCCATTCAAATCCTGGTGTACAGAGAGGTAAAGAGAAATGTGTAATGCATTATTGATAAACCACACTGAGATGCATGCCCTAGACATATAGGCTATTATAACTTCGTATAAACCTACTCTTATGCTAGTCATATTTTCTAATGTTTGCTGTCGATAATTATGAGCTCTCAAATACGGTAATCTTTACGCTAACCGAGGCGCAACTCCTGGACCTGTATATTTGTTTTAGTAAATAATCTTCGTAATCTGCCATGGAAGCAACATATTCCTAATAATGGTCACAATTTAGATCTTCATTACAATGACTCGAGATCTGGCAGGTCTTTATAGATCTGGTGAGCTACGATACCGTTTGTCTCTCGTCTCAGATTCGATTTCACGCTGCTTTGCCTCCATTTAGACCAGCTTGAGTTTCCTCTGCCGGCGACCAGGACGGTCGCCTAATCTTATAAATCTCTTCTTTATCCCCGATCGAATGACCATGGCTTGATTGAGATGACCACGTGATACTCTTCAAAGCGTGCAGTGGCTGGTCGCAGCAGCCATTCGTGTGACAAAAATCTCTTAAACACTCTATAGCTTCTTCATTTTGATGTAATATTTCGAAACCACGCATAGCAAAAAGCCTGCAGCTTATTTTGTGAGCCCATTATTTATTTCGATTTCTGCATTTTTCAACGTCAGAGCACCCAATAATTAATGGCAATGCATCAATAATATTGATGACGCTGCCATGGGCAGTTTTCTAATCACAACACGACCACATCTCATGATGCAGGAAAACTCGAACCTACGCAAACCGCTTATAACATGACGACCGCCCAGACCATGCGATCATCTGTCTGCCTGTCTGTCTGTTTGTCTGTCTATATGTCTATCTGTCTGTTTGTCTGTCTGTTTGTCTGTCTGTCCATCTCTGCCTGTCTGTCCATCTCTATCTGTCTGTCTGTCTGTTTGGCTGTCCATCTCTATATGTCTGTCTGTCTGTTTGTCTGTCTGTCCATCTCTGCCTGTCTGTCCATCTCTATCTGTCTGTCTGTCTGTCTGTTTGGCTGTCCATCTCTATAGGTCTGTCTGTCTGTTTGTCTGTCTGTCCATCTTTGTCTGTCTGTTTATCTCTGTCTGTCTGTCTGTCTGTCTGTCTGTCAGTGTCCGACTGTCCATCTCTATCTGTGTCACACGGTTTTAGTTAATGGCTTTTTCTGCATGATACAATCATTGTGCAGAGACGATTGCTCTCAGCGTCATCCATTTATGCTTTGGCATTGACTAGACATTGTCTGGCAGTCTGGGGGAGTGCGGTGGCGCATTGGATAACACATTGGCATGGAGATCAGCGTAGCTGAGTTCGATTCCTGAATTTCCCTCGTAGGATAGACGCGCTTTGTAGCCGTGTATTGCAGGCTGTCTGTTCTTTTAGTAGTTAAGATTGATGTTAATTAAGATAACTGCATAACTGTATAATACTGTAACAGTTTAACCGGTTGCGGTCTGTCAACCGGATTGTTGAATAAACGAAAATTATTATGTGGAGTCCTGGTCACATTATCCTGCGTGCTACAGACCAGACATGCAGCTTCGATAAGCGATTGCTATACATGTAGCTGATGCAGTTGAGACACTTTGCCATTGGCAAATAACCGAAAGCAGCTGACACATACACGCACGCGCATACACACCTGGGCACACATACAAATAAAATGTCCGACTATAATCATGACTGTGATACTCTGAAATATTGTCTTGCATATATATAAATATATATAAATATATAAATATATATAATTATTTATATAAACATAGCATCATGTGCACTATCATCATATGCTCGCATTGCATTCGCATATGATATGCCTTTGAAAAACTGATGGCATCAATCTGTTTTATGTAATAAATCAAACTTTACAATTTTATTCAAATAGGTTTAACAGACTATATATATGTCTAAGACTAACTTTAGACTACGAAACCCGATATATATTTATAAGAATGGCAGCAACGATCTTTATGCATGTAGCCTAACTCATTGCATTGGTCCTCCAGTCCAGACTGGATTCTTGCAGTTCTTTTCCTGCTGTATTTCCTTATCGGTCTCTCCGATCTCTCGCCCGGTTCTATAATTCTTTTTAGAACAATCTAGAACCACGATAATTGCTTAAGTTCGATTCTTTGCCATGTGACAGCGGTTTCTCATTATATGCAGTGCCCATCGATTCACTCGGCGTGGGACTATCCTTCTGGATCGTTCTTTTTATCTCTACGTCTCTGTCTCTATCTCTGTCGCTGTATTTGTCTCTGTCTGTCTGTCCGTCCGTCCGACTGTCTGTCTCTGTTTATCTGTTTGTCTCTCTGCCTGTCTTTGTCTCTGTCTGTCTGCCTGTCTCTCTCTCACTTTCTCTTCCTTCTTAAAACCTATTTTTACTCTAATAAAATAAATAATATGGATTCTCTCACTTGGAGCGCTACAGAAAGGACACGACTGAGGGTTGCACTATAGAAATTGTGGGGCGCGGTGGTGTAGTGGGTATATATGTTCGTCGCCCTGCAGCCGAAGGGTTGCAGATTCGAATCCACCTTAAGCCGCCGCGTAGGGACCTTGGGCAAGTCCTTCACTCGCAGTTGCTCAGCGCTTAGGCGTGAAACTCCTATGCAGTGTCCGCGCTGTAGTCGGAAGCGCCTCTGAGTAGAGAGCGCGAAGGAGCGCTATAACAAGTGCACATACAAACAAATAAATTAATAATTACATTTCATTACATTCCTAAAAAGGATTTCGGCGACTGTCATGAACGCGGTCATCATTAATATTATGAATTGTCGTATCCGATGACTGAAAGCGATAGATTGTCCGGCTGCGTTTTCGTGCGATGCTTCCGACGTCGACGGCATCTCTTCAGCATCAGTTGGCACTCCTTGCGGAACCTACGGGACGTCGAGAAGTAGACGAAGACCTTACAGCTGCAGAAGATGTAGACGGCGAAGTCGCAGATGGTCGACGCGAGGTAGTTCTTCGCCGTGTACTCCATCGACTGCTCGATCAAGCCGTACCGCTCAACCACATAGCTGAAGATGATCGAGCTGAACTTGGGCAGGGTGAAGAGCAGGCAGAGGACGCCGAGGACGAGGAAGGTCGTCACGAAGTCCTCGACGGCTCGAGGGTCGATGAGGTAGCGCTGGCTCCACATCCGGTAGGCGACGTTCTCGTCGCGGTTGCGATGGCGGAAGTGGGACCTGAGCATGGAAACGACGCAGACGGTGACGTAGACGGATGGAAGGATCTCGGCGACGCACATCTGGAGGATCGGCCAAACCTGGAGCTGGAAGAACTCGCTCTGCTGGTGACCGTGCTTGGCGAACGTGCAGCGGACGTCCGACGTGACCTCGACGAAAGCCTCGCTGATCAGTTCGTACGTCCAGAAGTAGTGGATGTTGACGCAGACGAGAAGAACCGTCAAGAACATGATGACGGCCTTCGCTCGGGACACCGTGCATCGCCTCGGTACGCTGCAATATATGACAGCACTGCAGACGGTACATGAACAAAGAAACTATGACAATTAGGCTATAGCCGACCAGAAGTGTACCAAATTTAGAAATGTAAAAAATTTAGAAATGTAAAAAATGTAGAAATGCACAAAATTTAGAAATGTAAAAAAATTAGAAATGTAAAAAATTTAGAAATGTACAAAATTTAGAAATGTAAAAAATTTAGAAATGTACAAAATTTAGAAATGTAAAAAATTTAGAAATGTACAAAATTTATTCCTATAGACGTCAGTAGCGTCGCTAGAGGTTTAGGGGCTAAGCCCCCTAAAAAGGGCCATCCATTTTTTCACCCATGTAGTAATGAAATATTTGCTCGATTAACCCCTCCCCTTTAGCCCTTTCAAAAAACCCGTTAAGGTACGCACGAGGTTTGCCAGACAGTTTGGCGGATATGAAAAAGGACCATTTTCTCAAGATTTCGACCAAATGACTAAAAAAGGTCGTCAGAAATTGTTACGGCTGAAATGAAAATTTTTCTTCAGATTTCGGGCCGATGACTTTAAAAAGTCGTCAGAAACGAAATGGAAAATTTTCTTGAGATTTCGGGCCGACGATGACTAAAAATAAAAAAAGGTCGTCAGAAATTTTGGCGACTGAAAACCGAAAATTTCCTCCGCGAGGATTCTGCCCCCCTGCCCCCAACGGAAATCCTGGCCCCGCCACTGATCGACGTCAATGACCTTTGAGGTCATAAGATATCGGAATTCAATACAAACGACCAGAGGCCATGGAAAGAAGCAAGGAAGATTAGGTATTCGGCGATTCAGGGTGTAGCCGTCAGTCCTTTCAGGGTGATATAATATCTGGTGGCACAGAAGGTGACCCACCCATTAGGTGACCTTTCACGGTGCTACTTTGTGTAATAAAATGGTGACAGTGGACCACATATGCTGCTGGTTGCATAATAATGGCGAGTATTAACCTTTTAACGGTGTTACCTAGAGTCCAATAGAAGGACTACTACACTCGGCCTTTATATATAGGGTGTTACAAATTGGCATATTTAAACGGTCATTAGTCCATATATATATATATGTTTATTACCAGATGGGTTTCGTGGGAGGCATTAGCCTCACAAATAACTATTGTAGGCCAATACCGTTTCCAATGGTAAATTTACTCTTAAAATTTCCAGGAGTTTCAGAGGTGGAAAGCGGAAAATAATGTTCCAAACCACCCAGTTTTTCTTTTCCTGAGCGTCGCCATTGAGGCGCATCATTGAAGAATAGCGCAGCATAAAATCTCTGTCCCACTGCACAAAATATCTTGATTTGCTGACCGAGGTCATGCAAGGTACGTGACAATGCATAACAGGCAGCAGGAAGACAATAATGTATACACACAACCATGGAAGACAGTCTTGAATTGCTTACTAGGACACAGTTGACAGAAATGGCTACAAATGGTACACAAACCAAGCAAGAAATGCCAAAATTCGGAAGCCATGCAGCAATGATGCTATCTTACTAAGTGTTCAAAGAAAAAAACATTTTGAAATTTGAAAGATGACCCGCAGAGAAGCCATGTGGCTGTAAACAAAAATGATATTTGTACATGTATTAACAGTGAATGAATGAATGAATGAACTTGTTTATTGCACACACACAAGTCAAATAGTATAAACATGCCTCAATAAACATAGTGCAAAAGGAATCAGGAAAAAGCTAAAAGCTTATATAACCCTGACCCCTAGCTTCAAGACTATTTTTAGTGCAAGTCAGTATTAATACTTAACTAATACTTAATTAATACTTAATCAATTAGAACATAACTGAAAGTAATAGGGATAAACATCCAATGCAATAATGATAATAATAATAATAAACTTGTAATATTAAATCATATTAATAAATGGAATAATAATACTAAATAATAATAATAAAAATAATAATAATAAATAATAGAAAAAGCATATTATTGCAGCAGTAAATTCTCACAGTCAACAAAGGATTAGAGACTCGGAAACATCATAATAAACAGTCAGGATACTAACATACAGTGTCTAGATTGCTGCAAGATAAATGCAGGTATAAAGACCAAAGATAATCAACATATGCAATAGTTTGAAAACAAAGTCTTTTTAACATTTTTCTTGAAGGTAGATACACTATTTTCCCTCTTCACATCATCTGATAGAGAGTTCCATAAACGGGGACCTAGAATTCGGAAGTTATTAAAGCGACAGGTGGTGCGGGCAAAAGGAACAGCATATTTACTCGAACCACGAGTATCAAACGAGTGAAATTGAGCCACTGTCATAAAATAATTTTTAAATATAGGGGGTAAGAGATTATTTCCAAATTTGTACATAAGGACGACAATAGACAAATAGTACATGTCATAAACTTTGAGAATATTAAGTTTACTGAATAAAGGGTTGGAATGGGCTAAATAGGAAGAGTTAGAGATAATACGACATGCAGCTTTCTGAAGCTTTAGAATTCGGTCCAAGTTGCAGGATCTGTACGGAGAAGCCCAAACAACACAACAGTAATTGATATATGGTTCTAGCAAGGTATGGTATAAAAGCTTCAATTACTAAGTTGGTAGCACATGTCTGACCTTACGTAAAATGCCCACAACCTTGGACACTTTGTTGGTGACCATGTCCACATGTTTATTCCATTTAAGATTTTCAGTAATAAGAACACCAAGAAATTTAGTTTCATGTACACGAGGGAGATGCACGTCATTTACACAATACACATATGTCAAAATCTGAGTCAAGAGTCACCTTATTTCCAAATATCATATAGTTAGTCTTATTTAAGTTCAAAGATAATAAGTTGGCGGCAAACCAGTGGCTTAACAGTTTTAAGTCATCATTCAGAGTTTTAGCTAGCATAAGAGGACAGTGCCCAGTGGCAAAAATATTCGTGTCGTCAGCAAACATGATTAATTTCAAGGCAGTCACAGTAGGGCCTATGCTCTTTGCGATATGATAGTATCATACATTATAAACATACAATAGTAAATTCCATCACGTTATGTTATAACAGTTCATGTCATACAACGGTGCAAACAGCAACTAAAAACTAAAATCATTTTGTAAAATGTTCTGGGTTGTCATTTTAGTTGCACAAAAATAGTACTGGCACAAATATTAATAGTGGATTATACTCATTACAATACGATAGTATCACATCACATATTAGAGGCCTGCATAAAGGCCTAAGAAGAAAAATGGCTACTGCGACTTTCCGGAAATGCATATTTATGTCTATCAATATATTATACATACACAAACAGAAGTCTATGTAGTCTGTAACCATTTATATTATTCCTATTTAGAAAAATCCCCCAATTGTTCGGCGTGCCTGAGTGCTGCCTGGTTCCCCCATCATCTCAACACAACGACAGGAAAAGGGCGGGAAACGGAAGCACCGAAAGCGCGGTGCATCCGAGTGGATCATTTCGAGAAGTCTATACAGTAGGTATATATATTATCATTTATATAGCGCCTTAACAAGAATCTCACGAAGGCGCTTAACGTAGCTACCGAACAGTGGGACAGCCATAATAAGACTTCATGCAGAGGCAGCCGAAGGGAAGCCGGAAAAGCGCGGACGTCGGAAAAGCGCGGACGTCGGACAGAGGTCTGAAATCAGTCAGATATATTGCGTGTATGTAATATAATACAGAAGCGACATGTCGGCGACAGAAATGCATTCGCTACTCTTCTTCTTATGTCCGGACGACATAAATAACGAGAAGAAGAAGGCTTCGAAATTGCAGAACAGTCAACACTAATCAAGCTTATACGGCGTCTCAAAAGGACGCTGCTCCGCGGCGGGACTGAGTGGCGCAGGCGATAAAAGATAAATTCGGACGAATGATTCCTCCGCACTTCGTGACTAAACATATCCTACGTGAGCGATTCGGTTTTCGCATGGCAAGGAAGCGTTAAATAGACCGCTAGGGGTCGTTGCATAAGATTCCGCATGCGTTTCGATTAGGTTTCACCGAAACAGCGAAAAAGTGCCGTTGGTGAATGGTGATAAAGACGCTTCTTGCGCGATCTATATATAATATTTTCTTCGTAAAGTCAAAAACCATCAGAGGCCTACGACCTCAGCTTGTCATGCACATTTTTCATCCGATCCACGTGCAAGAAGATTTACGATGGGGTCTCATTATACTTGACAGTCCAAACATGACTAGATGTTGCAATTACATGTATATAACGCCTTTAATTCGTTTCTTATTGAATGTAGTGGACATGGAGGAAAATGGAGAGGATCAGCTGGACGGAACACAAAACAAACGAGGAAGTTCTGGAAAGAATTGGAGAGGAAAGATCAATGACAAAAACTATCAGAGAAAGACAGAAGAAATGGATAGCCTAGGGCATACGCTAAGAGGAGACAACCTGGCAAATTGGTGATAGAAGGAAAAATGGAGGGGAAAGAACAAGAGGAAGACCAGGACAGATGATGTTGGACACGATGATGACGAGGATTGGATATCAAAGACTAAAAGAGAAGGCCCAGCGGAGGGAAGAGTGGCGACATTGGACAGCCGAACCTGCCTAGCGGCAGAGAACCAGAAGAAGAGATTGAATTGTAGCTTATATAATTATAGACTACAGTCCATCGAACGCAGGCTAAGGTTAGCTAACGTCATGAAAGCTATAGTTTTATGGCTGAAAGTTCATTTCGGCGGATGACCCCCCCCCCGGTGCAGATGACCCCCTCGCTCTCTATACCTGTCAAGACATCCAGCGATGATCATTCCGTCGGTGGCTGTGGCTGCGATGAGCCATCGAGCCATCTGGCGAACAAAGTCGAGAGCGAACGGATAGGCTTTGCAGATGACCTCCGAGTAGTTCATGAGGACGAGGTTGAGGTCGAAGCCTGTCATCGATGTCAACCAGGTGTTGCCGCAGTGAACGTAGAGAACGATGAGGTCCATGAATCCGAGCGCGGACAAATAGACGCACGTCGACAACACCTCGTGACTCAATCGATGCAGTATCACCATGGCAACGACGTTGCCAATGGTTCCGATGACGAGGAGAACAGGCGACAGGTGGTGTACGAGAGCCACGGCCAGCTGCGCCTCGGCGAAGTCGTCAAGGGCGGAGTAGTCGTCGTATCCATGGTAACCGTTGTCAGGGTATACGGTGTCCGACGAATCAGCGTCGTCTGAGCGAAGGCAACAGCAGAAAGAACAATGGTTGTTGTTGTTGTTTCGTCCTTTAGTTAATCTGACTATGTCATCATCATCAGCAGCAGCAGCATCAACAGCATCCTCACCATCGTCGTCATCGTCATCATCGTTGTCATCATCATCATCATCATCATCATCGTCATCATCATCGTCATCGTCATCGTCTTCGTCGTCGTCGTCGTCGTCGACGACGTCGTCGTCGTCGTCGTCGTCGTCGTCATCATCATGATCATTATTATTTTTTCTTCGTTCTATGTATAGCAATCCCTCAGGCTCTAAGGAACTGTGTTACAGTGTGGAGTTAGTCGTTCTCGTCCCTGGTGGGTTGTGCGAATGTTCCCTTGAATGCCACGGCGTTGAATCTCTAAGTGCATATAAATAAACGCTGGAACAGGTGCACTAAGATCTCGCGATGGTCTCTGGAGACGCCTGTGTAATGCAGCGCCTCAACGCGATCAAGAGCAATTATTAAATTATTGTTACTATTTAGGAAGTTTTTCAAAGGCCTCCAGGTAAACTATTAGCAAGCACTCTCGGCCAAACCCTGGCTAAACCGGACAGTTTTAAGATTACTATGGAACATAGCGCATAGTGGCCTCTTCAGGGACACTAAGCGCAGTGCAACAGGGAAACCATTCCGCATCGTTAGACCAGCGAAGTAAAAAGAACGCCTGGACCTAATAGCAGTCGGTCAGCGGGGGGTAAAAGACTCCCTCTGTCCCCCCGAAAACACGAAATGTGGATCGACGCTGGACGCCAGAGGTCGACGTATACTAATTTTATATAAGAATTTGTTTCAGTGACATCGCAGTGCGATGTGACGATACAATTGCCTCGGTCTTCATCTCTCTATCTATACTTCTTTATTTCACTCTGTCTCCATCTGTCTCCCTTCCTTTCATCCATTCTAAGATCTCAGCCGTCTCCTCCTCTCATTCCGTCTCTCCATCCGCTTATCTTTTCCGGTTTCCGTCCTCGAGTCTTTCCGACCAGGGTTGTACTGGTAAATTTGGAGGTGAGTACACTCCGGCCGAAAAACATATCCTTTTTTGGAGCGAAATTTTCTGACGACCCTTTAAAAAATTTCTAGTCATCATCTGGTTTTCTTCTTACTTGAAATCCACGACGGTCCAAAAATCGCCACTTTTCGCGATTTTCGCCTATTTTCTCGGCGAAATTTCATTTCTCGACCAATTGTTCGCATTGAATTCTTTGGCCTGGTTTTTGGAAGTGAGTGCACGATGCCGTTTCTTCCCCAAGGTGAGTGCAAGCTGTATACCCGCGTCTACCTTCGTGTATACTGCAGCCCTGCTTCCGACCGTCTATATCCTTTCGCCTTTCCATCCGTCCGTTCTTCCATCATCGCGTTCAACCGTTCCTTTACCTTGTCGCTCATTCGTCCGCCCTGCAATCCATCCTTCGTTTCGTCCGTCCATTCATCCTTCCGTCCATCCGTCCGTCAACCTGTCTGTCTGTCTGTCCGTACGTGCATCCGTCCGTATCATTTCCGCGTATACGATGTCAACCTGTCTGTCTGTCCGTCCGTACGTGCATCGGTCCGTATCATTTCCGCGTATACGATGTCAACCTGTCTGTATGTCTGTCCGTATGTGCATCAGTCCGTATCATTTCCGCGTATACGATGTCAACCTGTCTGTATGTCTGTCCGTATGTGCATCAGTCCGTATCATTTCCGCGTATACGATGTCAACCTGTCTGTCTGTCTGTCCGTACGTGCATCCGTCCGTATCATTTCCGCGTATACGATGTCAACCTGTCTGTCTGTCCGTCCGTACGTGCATCGGTCCGTATCATTTCCGCGTATACGATGTCAACCTGTCTGTCTGTCCGTCCGTACGTGCATCGGTCCGTATCATTTCCGCGTATACGATGTCAACCTGTCTGTATGTCTGTCCGTATGTGCATCAGTCCGTATCATTTCCGCGTATACGATGTCAACCTGTCTGTATGTCTGTCCGTATGTGCATCAGTCCGTATCATTTCCGCGTATACGATGTCAACCTGTCTGTATGTCTGTCCGTATGTGCATCAGTCCGTATCATTTCCGCGTATACGATGTCAACCTGTCTGTATGTCTGTCCGTATGTGCATCAGTCCGTATCATTTCCGCGTATACGATGTCAACCTGTCTGTATGTCTGTCCGTATGTGCATCCGTCCGTATCATTTCCGCGTATAAAGACGCAATGCTGCGTTAGGCGCTGCATACCATACAATCCGACCAACTGGACAGCTACGTGAACATGACATGATAGACAATTTTTCACTGTCACGCTCTGCACGCTTCGATATAACAGCTGAATGATGCGTTGCCTCGGATATCATCAAATAATAATTACTAGGAAGCGGGAGCAATGCACAGTGGCACGCCGACTGCGTTGAAAATGAGGCGACAGGAATCCTGCTCGCAACAATAAGCAATCGCATTTCATTGTCTCCATGTCGCAGGTCATTCGGATGGTGCCTATACAATCATGTAGATCTATTCTTAGAGTTCATCGGTATGTCGCTTTTGATCTGAAATTTCCGTTCGTAACCGTACATTCCAAATTTCTACAGGGTGGGCCAAAAAAACTGAGTTCTTTGCCAATATTTTGGCCAGAGGTAAGAATTGCTCAATCAAATTTTGCAGGCCTAAAGACAATTTACATTTGCACATGATGCCCAGAGCTTATCAAAATCTATTAAACAGAACGAAAGTTATTTCACTTTTAGTGAGACCACCCACTGTTTTTGACGATTCAAAAACGTAACGCAGCAAAAGGTTAAAAAAACGATTTTATTAAGTCATATCCTCAAATAACTGTTATCAAATTAACTTGATAGTGCTTCCCAACTCGTGTTCAATGTGTCCACCACCAGTGTCCACACTTGTTATGGATGTCTTTGTGACGGTCTTGATGGTCTTGTTGGTGTGTTTCAGAGGTAAATCTTCCCAGATCATCTCCAACGCAAGAATCGTTATTCTCTTATTGCTCTTGGTTTTAGCCGCATATTGTAGTATTCGCCAGCATGTAGCTCTCTACACTGTCTTGATAATCCATCGGGTTCCAATCCGGATATTTGAGGTAATTTGGGTCAATGAAACCCACACAATTGACATTGAGCCGATCTCCTTTCATCAACGGTATACGTTTATTAACTCTCAATTTAACTCTTACTTTTTCTCTGCACTGACTTTTTATCAGAGTAAGCAATAATTACAGCTTTAGCTCCAGGACCCCTTGCTCATGAAGTGTACTTGAATACGCATTTTGTCTGTCATTGAGATCTTGGCCATTTTCATTTTTAGAAATTTGAATTTCGTTGCTTTAATAGCAAAATTATTAATCTGACAGATTCCTTGTTTATAAACTGGATCGTCATCTTGCTATTATGACTCCAGAGTGAAGTGCAGCTGCGCTGATGCCCTATTTCTTTCCTGAATAATAATAATAAGGATTAATTGGATAAATCCAGGCTGTTTGATAACAATTAGGCCTATTTGAGAAGAGACTTCATAAAATCGATTTTTTAAAAGTTTTCGTTACGTTACGTTTTTGAATGGTCAAAAAACAGTGGTTGATCTCACTAAAAGTGATATAACTTTTGTCCCGTTTGAGATATTTTGATGAAATCAGACCATCATGTGTAAATATAAATTGTCTTTAAGCTTGTAAAATTGATTTTTAAATTCCTACTTGGGGCCAAGATATTGACAAAAAACCTTAGGGGTCTTTTTTACGGCTCACCTGTATAGAGCACTACCCTCTCTATAGCTAAGCGCCGAGCCTCTGCTTATTCACGAGCGCTGCGCCGTATCAGAGTTCGGTCCAGTGGATATCCGAGTATGGCTGTCTGCAGAGAGTAGGCTAGGCCTAACTCACATAGCGACGAGTTAGAGGAAATTCAAGACGAGGCAGGCGCAAATGTCACTGGGGAAAGCGATCTTAAAACGAGCTTATCTTATTCGCTCTAAGCAAGGGCTGAAATTATCTTATCCTATGTCGGTTTACTATCATTTGGTCGAAAGTCATTTGGTCGAAATCATTTGGTCGAAATCATTTGGTCGACGATCAAAAAGTCGAACGATCAAAAAGTCGAATGATCATTTGGTCGACAATCAAAAAGTCGAACGATCAAAAGATCGACAATCAAAAGATCGACAATCAAAAGGTCGAAAATCAAAAGATCGACATTGAAAATGAAGCATGTTTAAGAGAATCCCAACGATGATCTACAAGTGCGCACACTCAAACATACATACACACACTCCGACACACACTCACATACACACTTGAACCCCGATCAGTCTGTGAGAGAGGGAGGTTGTGATCTACAGTAAGTGAAATGTAAAGAAAATTAATTAGCCAATAAATCAAGGAGAGTGTATAGGCCTAACGGACTGTAAGACGAGAGGTGCGAAATTTGTCAATGCATCGGACGATGAAAAGGTCGAAGTCAATAGACCGAAACTGAACAGGTCAAAAGGAATGTGTGAGGAAGGTGCGAAATTTTACAAAGCGTCGAAAAACATTTCCAACGGCCCTAATCCCAGGGGGGAAATGCAAACAAGGCAGGCTTACAGGTATAAAAGTCAGTTTCTCAGTTGTTGAACGCATTTTAAAGTGAAGTCTTGTCTAAGCATTATATTGGTTTCATAAAATAAAGATAATAATGACTTTAGAATTCGTCAAAAGCAACCGTGGTGCGGATAGCCTATGTTGGTTCAGGACCAATTTACCAATAGAAATAGTGGGGAATTGAATTCTATTAAACATGCTTCATTTTGAATGTCGATCTTTTGATTTTCGATCTTTTGATCGTTCGACCTTTTGATTGTCGATCTTTTGATCGTTCGACTTTTTGATTGTCGACCAAATGATCATTCGACTTTTTGATCGTTCGACTTTTTGATCGTCGACCAAATGATTTCGACCAAATGATTTCGACCAAATGACTTTCGACCAAATGATAGGATACCTCCTATGTCATAGGGAGCTTGTATTATCTTATCCTATCTGATCGGGAGCTTATATTAGGAACTTATCTCATCATATTTTATCAAATGCTTAGGGGTCATTGCATAATTACGTAACGCTCGAGGGTGGGTGGGTGGGGTCAATGAAAACGTTACGAAACGTTACGTGGGTGGGTGGGTGGGGAAAGCTGAACGTTACGTAACGCCTTGAAGAAAATTATTAATGAATATTAAATTACCATCGAATGACACTTCAGACATGATGTGGTAGAAGTTTAGGCTAAACTTCGTGAGATTGATTTAAAACTTAACCAAAGTACATGTAGTTCTATTTATCTAAAGAAGATCCGGCAGCAGACGCTATAGTTAGGCTACATACCAGGTCAACCCATCTGTGGTCCCGTTGTGCAAACCGGAAATCGCTGTTCGAATTGTTTGGCTCTGTGATAGTTTTACCAACCGAACAACGAGGTAGGCCTAATTCTCCATGGATTCCTGACATCTATAATATATAAGAGCCACTTTGAAGCATATTTTACTTCGTGCATGGTCACGAATCTCAAACATTTAAAACTATTAATAATTATCGAAGTGCCAGACTAACAAATAATTAGTTCATCTTAATATTGGTTAATTATTAATGAGCAATTTATTCCGTGAAACTTTTCAGCAGTGCGTAAAACTTTTATTCTTCAGGTAAAATTTAAGATAGGGCCAAGTAATTGCAGTTCAAGCATGACTGTCATTTATATAAATAAAACATTCTGTATATTTTAAGCCCAGAGTCTACTGTGCAATAATGACTCACCTAGGCCTACTATATTAAATTTGCTATGAAAATATGAATTATAAATACGATTTCGCAAAGGCTTGGTAGGCCAAAAACTTCATTGATTTTTCGTACAAATAGCGTTACGTAACGCTGGGGCGGGTGGGTGGGTCAAGGGAAGCATTACGAAGCGTTACAGGGTGGGTGGGTGGGTCAAAAAGGTCATTTTCGGCGTTACGTAATTATGCAATGACCCCTTATCTTATCTTATCCTATTTTATCAGGAACCTTTATTATTCTGCCTCATCAAGAGCTTAACTTATCTTATCCCACCGTTGTCATTTTGATTATTTTTTCTTGGATCCCTTAGTAGCTGAAGGACCATCGACATATCTCCTGGCTATTCAGTCTGTCCAAAACTATTATGCTCGTCTGTTCAGACCATGGATCTACATTCTACAGTAAAATTATTCTACATGTAAGCGGATGAAAGTAGGCTACATATACATAGAGCGGCTGTTATATTGACAGCGTGTGAAATCAGATTACTGTTGGTTGTTAGGGTTGACCTGATCTTACTTTGCACGCTTGCACTGTCTGTAGCCAATCCCTCAGCGTCATGGCTTTTTAAAGGAATTGTTAGGACTGTATAGTGTTTTGCTGTACAGTGCACGACCCCCATCTTTCATTCGCATCCTCCAAAGTAAATCATACCTAACCGGATACGACAATGATCGCTTTTTGCTATTTTTAGCTGCTCAAAACTGCTTCTACATTTGCACAGATTCATTTAGAACCATTGTGTGGAACTGCACGCTGGAAACGCCCTGCTCAGCGTTGTAATCGAAACTAAATAATTGAATGCGCCTCAACGTCCACATGAAAGAAAGCAATCTGTTCTTGCACTCGTAAAATATCTTCTTCGAAATTAGTCTGCGCTGTTTCGATGTTGATCCTGACGTGACCAAAATGAAGACAATTTCCTGTATGGCAAGCTAGGGAGGAAGTCAACAGGTTTCTTCAACGACGAATAAAACTTCCTATTGCTGATATTGATACGTGCAACACTGCAAGAGAGCTTTTTGACTATAGTCACGCGAGGGTAAGACGAGACTTTAAGGAAATGAAGCGTAGTGTACGAAGGGGCGTTTTCAAGAGAAGTAGTCAGAAGGTGAGATGAACTCGAAAGAGTCTATAGTGGGGCAATTTTCGAAACAATGGAGAAGTAGGCCTAGTCAAAGTGTTTGAAAACTGAAATAATTTTAAATTCACGAATGCGATAGTATATTGAAATAATGTTGGCCTGGTATCAATTGCTTTGATCGTATTTGTGTCATTCGTGTAAATTAGATTGTTAGACGAACGTGCTGAAAGCAAAAATGACTCTCGAAATTGAATTGTGTAGAACATGGATAGGAATATGGATGATAGTCTATATTTAATAATCCTCGTTTAATTTAGGAAAAGAGACAATTCCAGGTGACACACCGCACCCAGTTACACGTCAAATCACATTAAAAATCAACAACGGCAAAGTATTGTGAACATAGCAATGTCTGTCATTAATTGGCGGCAAAGAGAACTATCGGAATAAAATTTCTATCATCTTTAAATGGTAGAACAAAAGGATGTATTCTAGGGCGTAAGTTATTTGAAAATAAACACTCTGTTTGTAATTAATGTGAATGTAGACTGCTTAACGGTCGATGTTGGGTGCAACATTTAAAGACAAACAACTCTGAAAATAAGAAGACGAGTTTGAGTAGGCCTACTAATTAGATTCGTAGCACTTCTTAACTGTTGCATAATGAAATATGCTCATTTAATTAATCTCATTCGCTATTGTCTAAGAGGGATAATATCCTGGACTAAGGTCTCACTGGTCCAGTGGCGTCATTGGCGGCACAGACAATCGATTACAGACAATGAATGAATGGATGTCAAATTCCAATTCCTTTGAGTTCACGGCCAAGGATGCAGTTCATCATGGTCACCTTACAGACCGAATATTTTGCTTTTGAGAACTGAGGTAGGGAGCACTGCAACAAGTACAGTACAGTATAGACCGTCTGCCTTGCAGTTAGGCTATAATCACAGACCCCAGCGTTCACAGTCGATAGACGTATATATGTAACGCCCGCCCCTATCGGCCTCCCCGGAGTCGCCACTTCCGGATCCTCGCTCGATGGGACCGCGTGCTGCTGTGGACGAGCTCTAGAGATAGAGGGAGGACAGGAGGAGGTGACTTCTGGGTTCGGATCCCAACCCAGGAAAGGCGGCCAGTCTTTTCGACTACCGTACTCCCTATATGAAATTGGCGGCCTACTAGCCAATCTATCACTTCTTCGCAATATACCAGGTTGCGTGAAATCTTTAGGCCTAGCACCCAAAGTTTCTTCCAGGCCGATGGTCGAGTGGTATGGCGCGTCCGCAGTGGTAATAGCGGTGAGGTAACCAGGGTTCAAATCCACAGCAGGCTTGGGTACCGGCGATGCCTCTAGCCTTTCCAATCGTGATACAACTTCCGTCAGCGCTTCCCTGACATTTAATTGCTCTGAGGTGATTGCATCCTGCGTATCTCTGACATAAGATTTTACAGAAGAGATTTCCTCTCTTACATTTGATTGCACTGAGGAAATAGCATCGCTAACATTCGATTGCACTGCCAGGACATTGAATTCTACCGTGGCAATCGCCTCTTGCGTGTCTCTGGCATTAGTTTGTATTGCCTCATGAGTAGACCTAGCATTAGTCTGAATGGCTTCATGAGTAGCCCTAGCATTAGTTTGTATTGCCTCGAGCAATATCTCCATAGAAGAAGGGGGCCGTGAAGGCTGAGCAGGGGTGACTGGCCTAGACTCCTCCATAGCGCTATAGAAATGACTTCTATCTTTATAGCTCACAGTCAATATCGCTAGCAGTGAACGAAGTAGTTATTCTTATTAACAAATCAAGCATTCAATCCACATCCGTCACATTCAAAGCCATCAATAATCAAAGTCAGAAGTTTAATTAATATTTCTTATTATTCCCAATCAATTGAATCTTCAATTGACATCAATTATGTTCAAAGCAATCAAACATAAAAGTCAGTAAGTTCAATTATCAGTTCCTATCCTTTGTAAAGACATTCAATGAAAATCAAATGCAACAATTCAATGCAAACACCTATCAACCGGAGTATGCCTAAATTAAATCCCGATTGACTCTCAAGTCCCACAGCCAATTTCAGTTCAGCCCAAAATGTCTTAATAACCGATCGTATTAATTCCCCAATAAAGCGTACCTTATGTCCGAAGACAAGGGACAAAGCCGATCGTGTGCGAAGAACAGCGACGAAGACGATATCCAAGAGATGCGACGACACACACAGAAAGGCGTCGAGTTTGAAACGCCCGAAAAGATCAGCTAAATCCGATGCTGATTTCTCGCAATGAACAACAATTTCGGCTATTTATCCAAGCCGTTTGAGAAAGACGCCCTTAGGCAACCATACGAACAACCGCTTCGCAACACAATTTCGAAGAACGAGAGCAGAGCGCTGACGATTCGAAGCCCACGATAAATCACTCCGTGTGACAGGGCGAAGAGAGGCCTTGAATTAGTAATCCAGGAATATATCCGAAGCGAGAGCGAAGACAAAACTTGCAGCGACGCTGATGTATTTCTCGCAACAAACAAACTCTTTTATTTAATCGACTCCATGTCGAGAGAGAATGAATCGCCCTGAGATCCTATGCGCAACTCGATATAACCGATCACTCTGGGATTCGGTCAGCAACTGAGCCTCTCAGCGTTGCGCTGCTCTTTTATTACTGCCTGACAAGGAGAGCGTCCCCCTTTCTGCGCATGACCAGCAAGCGAGCCGCGCGCGCAAACCCAGCAGCAACGCAGCTGTTTCAAGGCGGCAAGAATTAGCTGCCAGCTGCGTCCTCTCCTGTGTATCTCCGCGTCTGTCTGTAGCTCACTGTCTTTCTCCTTCAATCTCTCCTTCTGAAAAGCGCCATCTGCCGCTGATCACGTAGGCATCAAATGCACCAGTTCAACCTTGAGAAAACACACGTACACAGACCCACACGCCAACGGTGTTTCCTTCTCAATCCGTGTCCCTGCCTGTGCTTGTCTGGCTGGCTGTATTCCTCGCTCACTCTGATCATCAGACCACCTCAGAGAGCGTGCGAAAGTTTAATTACCCTCATCGACTGCAAGCGGCACGGCCTTTGAAGACAGCGACCGACGATCGCTGAGAGCGTGTGAACATATACCAATTAATGAAACAGCAACGACTGCTGCCTACGTCAGCGGTCGCTGTGACCCGTGTCAAGCGCAAATCAACATTAAAATATAGGTCACACAAGGCAGCTCAAAAATACAGAAATAAAACAAATATATCAGATCCCTGAAACCCCATAATCGATCAAAAATTAAATAAAATAATATTAGCGACCCGAAACCTGTAGCGTAGTTATACAATCGCTACACTATTCTCGGCCCTCCCTGATTTCAGGATCCCTTTAATTGGACAAATGGATCCTGAAATGTTAGTAAGGCCATACTCCAATTTTTACATCAAGGATTCAAATGCAAGAATTAAAAATATATGCAATGAACAGTCATCAACGTAAGCATCAGAAAGTTCACATTTTAGCGTTAAATGTCAGTTCGAGCGAAAGAAACATTTATTATTATTATAATTATATAGCTCCATCGCTAATAGTTCAGTAAAGCTCAAAAGCAATTCTATATATAGGTCTCCTTAAGTTTAGTTAAGCACAAAGTCCTCCACGGCAAGCATTGACTTAAGAACCCACGGGACAGCCACAAAAACCACCAGACCTTCGTTACCTTTACAACAGGTCATCTGATTAATAGGCCACCCATGGCCTTTACTATCGAGACTTCTTTAGGCATTTCACTGTAGGCAAATGTCTACATTTAAAGACTCATCTAAGCAGTTAAACCTAAGTCTCTAATCCCATTAACAACGGTGCTATCATAGCAAATTACCTGAGACTACACACACAGCTTAAGTCTCCAAAGGCCAATGCTCATTATAACTATCCGTAGGCTCCCCATCAAAGCTTACCGTAAGAGACCAAGCCTAACTTCAGCTTAATAAGCCGCTCCCTTCCCAACATCTTTCAGTAGGCCTACTTAATTATTAAAAATGCAACCGATTATGCACAGAATTAAAATAGGCCATTTAAACATAGGCTAAAGTAACATATTATTGCAATTAACGTTACAAAACAGTCACATTGCATAATCGTAAAAATCCTAGGCCTAAAAGGATTATCATGATTTTAATATGAGATCTTAGTCTAAAGCGCAAATCAACAGTTAGGCCACTTTAGTCTACTATAAATCCTTATGCATCATTGCATAGCATCAAGGCCTATTATCTTTCCTTCATTCTATCAGAGATGCAGCGGAGACTAACGGGACCACCCACGCGCCTGGGAAACAACGATTGCTAATTAATCGCCGCTCTTTGATGCGTCGACTCCTGTGTCTCTATTCCCCCCCACGCAGTGCATCTACAGCGTGCGTCTGGCTGTGAGAATTAGGCAATTGAACATCCTCTCTATACATGTGGGCCCATGTGCATCGTACGACAGAGGTCGCGTTGTCTCTGCACAAAGTGAAAATAATCCTAATTAAGCTCTTCTAAAGATTAGGATAAAATCTATGCATTAAAACTGTATATTACAGTCCTATGCAACAAATCAAATATAAGGTTATATTTCCGCTGATTTCCTTACGTTCAAGCAATCAATAATCTGGCCATCCAAAGTGACATTATATGCACTGATAAATCAGGGCCAAGGACGAGCGCGATCGCCTTTATTGTGTCACCGTCGTTCTCCCCCTCTCTCTACAATTGCAGCTGTAGAAGTCGTGGGAACGACCGGCAGTTATACTAACCCGGCCCAAAATTAGTCCATGCACAGCAAATTAGGCCTCAGAACTAGGTCAATCAACAAAACTTAGCAAAACCTTTTAAAGCTAGAATTATCGATAAACCTTACATGGCACGTTTTGCCTATAGCTCAAATAGGAAATTGAACGGCCAGCCTTTTTCATTATACACAAAAAGGATCCTAATTATTTTATGCCTAGTCCTAATAAATATTATTAGGCAACCAGTTTAATCATAGTCTACACTGCAAAATTATAAGACCAAATTATGCATCGCTACTATTAAAATTGTATCTCAAACTGCAACGCTGATGCAGACAGTACACGGGCTAATCATCCAAGTAGGCCTAAATATATTTATATCCTGCGTCTATCAACTGCAATCTAAATAATTCGTACTGCCCAAAACATGTAGGCCTATGCAGGACTATTAATCAAAGAGCAGCTATGTATATTAATTTCACCGCTGTTAAACTCAAAGCCTCGGTAATGCATTAAGGCGCTGAAGGACAATAAGGGACTATTATAGAACATTTATAGAGCGCCTCACTAAAGTTAATTAATAAGCATCCATACAATTATTATTATATATAAATATATGCGTTGACAATAGTTACGCATATAAGAACTCTATACACGGAACTTAGAAGCCTTAAAATTTAGCTGTGCCAATCCTTTAAAATTATTTTTTAATTAATCATGTTATAGATAGAGCGGAACTTAGGCCTAATGCAAATTTCGACTCTGAGCGTTATCTTAGAGATATAGGCCTACTATTTTAACAAAGGCCATAATATCACATAATCACATCATCATGGCTAATTCCACTACAAGTCTAAGTTCAAGGTCACATAATCGTCATCAATGGCCTTAACTAAAATAGGCAATCTTATATATATATATATCAACAGGTAAAACCAATATTTATATAGCGCAATGCAGGCAATGACAGTTCAGTTTTCTGTCTACAGCAGAGGCAATAATAAAATCGTCCATCGCTTCATTGCAAATGCAATACAATACTAATCTATATCACCATTGCAAACATTAATCAGACAGTCGGCAATGCAATACAAATATTAATACTATGCACAACATACGATGCAAGAATACAGTTATTTACACAGTAACACACACATGTAAAGCCTTCCACATGTAAAGTAAACGTATTCATCAAAATCAAAATAAAACAGTGTTACAGATGCTTCCTGCATTCAAAATGGCCGCAAATTAAGCGGTCATTCAGCAAAGTTACACAGCCGACGTCAAGTTCTCAGGCGGACGAAGTCCGGTCGGTTCTCCCAGCATCCTCCAGATCCGGTCCTCAGGGGGTCCATTGCGAAGCGGACAGCTCCTCAAAAGGTGCGAACTGTCGTCACAGTAGAAACAGCGTCGCTCCTCTCTTGGTGAGTTCCGACCACTGTCTCGCCTCCTCGACGATGATGGCGACCTCCGCGACCGACGCTCCTGGTTCTGCCCGTTCCGCTGGTCCCTGCTCGGCGCTGGAGCGGACCGAACAGCGAACACACGACCAACGCTGGGGTTGTCGTGGTTATCGCCCACAGGTTGTCCAAGGTTGTCGCTAGGTGGAGCCTGCTGCTGCTGTCGAAGAGGGCAGAGGCGCGCTATGTGGTCCGTCGCAGAACACTCGAAGCATCGGCGCGCGGAAGGTCCTGCTTCCGTTTCTGTTTCCACATATGGCCGAAGTCTGCACGCCGAGCTCAAATGACCGAGCCGATGACACAGGAAACATCGCGGAGTTCCCCGTCCATAACTTCCATTGCTATTCGACCATTCATTTCTTGTTGACCCGTTCTGACCTCTCCACGGCCCGCGATTGTTGTCTCTGTATTGTGGCGCCGAAACGGATTGTCGCTCCTTCTCTAGTCGCTCCACTTGTCTCCTCATTTGCTCCATCCGCCGTTCCAGATCCTTTACTTTCGACTCTTCTTCCTGTTCTTTAATTGCGTTGACACGGCCGTGTCGTCGGTCTTGTTGTTCATGGCCGTCGGCCTCTGCTTTCTGATAGCCGTCCAATCGCATCGCTACCTTGTAGGCTTCGTCGAGGGATTTCGGTTCTCGCTCTCGGATTTTCAGAGCAAGCGTTCTATCTCTCAGGGCATCCAAGAATGCCCGAACAGCAATTGCTTCGCTGTGAGCCGTCGAGGAACCCGGATAGGCTCGCGTGGAGAGACGTCGGATGTCGTCCACCAGGACGCCCATGTCCTCGTCGACTTTCTGTTTCCTGGTGCTTAGCTGCGTTTGGAACAGGGCTTGTTGTTCAGCGTTGCCGTATCGTTCACGAAGTCGCTGGACCAAAGCCGTCCAAGTGTCCAGGCCATCTGCGTTCGACTCGCTCAGCAAATGAGTCGCCGGTTCAACCAATGAGACTACTAATTGGTTCAATCTCTCCTCGTCCGTCCATCTGTTATTCCTGGCGCACACGGAGAATTTTCGTAAGAATGTTTCAACGTCCGTCTTTCCGCTAAAAGACCCGAGTTTCAGGAATTGTGTTGGCTTGGTAGACGAAGGCGACGACTGTTTGGCCTCGCCCTCTTTAGCTGTCGTCGACGCGGTCGGTTCTGCTTCCTTGATTGTTCCCTTTGAACCGATCGACGGTAACCCCCAGTCGCCGGTCGTTTGCGTTGCGACGGTGGTCGTCGGGACAACTTTAATAGGGCCGACTGAAGCGTTGGTAGACGTCCGTGCTCTCGTTTCACCAACCGCAGACGTCGCTTTATCATCGCCCGTCGTTTCATTCTTCTCCAGAGGTGTCGACTTCGTTACCGTCTGACATCGCGGTAATTCGGCGTCACGGCTAAATCCGAAGTTCTGCGCACCCAGGCATGAACTCATCCTCGCCGATTCCACGACCGTTGGCCACCGAGGAAAGACGGCGTCGCTTGGTCGAAGCGGGTCGAGACAGCGAAGCGGGTCAACCCAAACCCGGTTGTCGCTGCTACCGTAGAAAGCGCTCGGAGTGTAGGTCGGAGCATACCTCCACGGCATGTTTGAATGGTCGGGACGAGCGTATGGTTGCATCCAGTCGACCGTTGCCATCGCCGCTGGTCCAGGAGGAAGGTCGGGTCGAGCGTAGTCTCGACCAACCATGGTCGAAGTTGCACGACCGTGGAAAGCACCGTCGGGCATTGAGGTCGGCATTCCCGACGTTGGTTGCCGGCTGTCGATCCGGTGCTGCGCCGTTTCCGCTCTTTGTTGATCGACGAACGCAGGCGGTTCTTGCATCCTCCATTGCGGATCAAGTCGAGAATATGCACCGTGGGAAGGCGACGAAGAGGCAAAAGGAACTGGATTGACCTTATCACCCCCCTCCCGTGACAATTTATTAGCGATCGGTTTATTTATTTCCAAATTTCTAAACTCCGGTTGCCGTGCTGCATGCATTCTGTTATCAATTATTTTAACAGTTTTAGGTCTAGATTCCATTATCTTGCTGATTTCAATGTCTACACTACCATCATCAGACATTATTTCCACATTATCAGCAAATTCCCTTTCCTTCCTTCTTTCAAAAGACATTGCCATTTCGCCTGTTCTAGCATAGTCAGTTTCCTCTTCTAACCTATCATCACCAAAATCTCTAGAACTAATTTGACCCCACTGGCTGGGACCAATTGTAACGCCCGCCCCTATCGGCCTCCCCGGAGTCGCCACTTCCGGATCCTCGCTCGATGGGACCGCGTGCTGCTGTGGACGAGCTCTAGAGATAGAGGGAGGACAGGAGGAGGTGACTTCTGGGTTCGGATCCCAACCCAGGAAAGGCGGCCAGTCTTTTCGACTACCGTACTCCCTATATGAAATTGGCGGCCTACTAGCCAATCTATCACTTCTTCGCAATATACCAGGTTGCGTGAAATCTTTAGGCCTAGCACCCAAAGTTTCTTCCAGGCCGATGGTCGAGTGGTATGGCGCGTCCGCAGTGGTAATAGCGGTGAGGTAACCAGGGTTCAAATCCACAGCAGGCTTGGGTACCGGCGATGCCTCTAGCCTTTCCAATCGTGATACAACTTCCGTCAGCGCTTCCCTGACATTTAATTGCTCTGAGGTGATTGCATCCTGCGTATCTCTGACATAAGATTTTACAGAAGAGATTTCCTCTCTTACATTTGATTGCACTGAGGAAATAGCATCGCTAACATTCGATTGCACTGCCAGGACATTGAATTCTACCGTGGCAATCGCCTCTTGCGTGTCTCTGGCATTAGTTTGTATTGCCTCATGAGTAGACCTAGCATTAGTCTGAATGGCTTCATGAGTAGCCCTAGCATTAGTTTGTATTGCCTCGAGCAATATCTCCATAGAAGAAGGGGGCCGTGAAGGCTGAGCAGGGGTGACTGGCCTAGACTCCTCCATAGCGCTATAGAAATGACTTCTATCTTTATAGCTCACAGTCAATATCGCTAGCAGTGAACGAAGTAGTTATTCTTATTAACAAATCAAGCATTCAATCCACATCCGTCACATTCAAAGCCATCAATAATCAAAGTCAGAAGTTTAATTAATATTTCTTATTATTCCCAATCAATTGAATCTTCAATTGACATCAATTATGTTCAAAGCAATCAAACATAAAAGTCAGTAAGTTCAATTATCAGTTCCTATCCTTTGTAAAGACATTCAATGAAAATCAAATGCAACAATTCAATGCAAACACCTATCAACCGGAGTATGCCTAAATTAAATCCCGATTGACTCTCAAGTCCCACAGCCAATTTCAGTTCAGCCCAAAATGTCTTAATAACCGATCGTATTAATTCCCCAATAAAGCGTACCTTATGTCCGAAGACAAGGGACAAAGCCGATCGTGTGCGAAGAACAGCGACGAAGACGATATCCAAGAGATGCGACGACACACACAGAAAGGCGTCGAGTTTGAAACGCCCGAAAAGATCAGCTAAATCCGATGCTGATTTCTCGCAATGAACAACAATTTCGGCTATTTATCCAAGCCGTTTGAGAAAGACGCCCTTAGGCAACCATACGAACAACCGCTTCGCAACACAATTTCGAAGAACGAGAGCAGAGCGCTGACGATTCGAAGCCCACGATAAATCACTCCGTGTGACAGGGCGAAGAGAGGCCTTGAATTAGTAATCCAGGAATATATCCGAAGCGAGAGCGAAGACAAAACTTGCAGCGACGCTGATGTATTTCTCGCAACAAACAAACTCTTTTATTTAATCGACTCCATGTCGAGAGAGAATGAATCGCCCTGAGATCCTATGCGCAACTCGATATAACCGATCACTCTGGGATTCGGTCAGCAACTGAGCCTCTCAGCGTTGCGCTGCTCTTTTATTACTGCCTGACAAGGAGAGCGTCCCCCTTTCTGCGCATGACCAGCAAGCGAGCCGCGCGCGCAAACCCAGCAGCAACGCAGCTGTTTCAAGGCGGCAAGAATTAGCTGCCAGCTGCGTCCTCTCCTGTGTATCTCCGCGTCTGTCTGTAGCTCACTGTCTTTCTCCTTCAATCTCTCCTTCTGAAAAGCGCCATCTGCCGCTGATCACGTAGGCATCAAATGCACCAGTTCAACCTTGAGAAAACACACGTACACAGACCCACACGCCAACGGTGTTTCCTTCTCAATCCGTGTCCCTGCCTGTGCTTGTCTGGCTGGCTGTATTCCTCGCTCACTCTGATCATCAGACCACCTCAGAGAGCGTGCGAAAGTTTAATTACCCTCATCGACTGCAAGCGGCACGGCCTTTGAAGACAGCGACCGACGATCGCTGAGAGCGTGTGAACATATACCAATTAATGAAACAGCAACGACTGCTGCCTACGTCAGCGGTCGCTGTGACCCGTGTCAAGCGCAAATCAACATTAAAATATAGGTCACACAAGGCAGCTCAAAAATACAGAAATAAAACAAATATATCAGATCCCTGAAACCCCATAATCGATCAAAAATTAAATAAAATAATATTAGCGACCCGAAACCTGTAGCGTAGTTATACAATCGCTACATATATACGGATAATGCGTGTACAGCAGTACCTGAAAATCCTATAATAATATGCCGCTGCACATATTAAGCTATCGCCTCGCCATTAATCAGCAGACGACAGTTCGCATGACGTCATTCTTGACGTCATTCTCGTCATTATACGTATTTACGTATACACATTATAGCCTACATGCAGGTTTTGGTTTCTAAATGCATGGATTTGTGCGGCTGTAGAAGCACTTCTGTGCAACTAGAAATAGTTAAAGGAGGTCATTGTCATCCGATTAGGAGTAATTTATCATGGAGCAGCCTGTGGAAAGGAAAAGAATATGCTGTGCAGTTCTAAAAATTCCTTTAAAATCTCTGCCTGGATGAAAACTATGAATTCACCTGAATCCCTCGTGAGACCGAAATCCGTCAATTGAGAAAGAAATAAGATTGAGTCATTTCGCATTTTCTTAGAGTAGACCTAATAATTTTCCGTTGCCATAATCATGATGTTGAGCTGAAGCGCATGCGCAACCACGGCAACACGAATAGAGGATACGGTTTGAAAATTCCCTCTCCGCGTTCATTCTCATTTACCGACGTCACCAGAATGAAAAGCTGAGTCATCGTGGACTGGCTTAACAGTGGCATTCTATGGCAAATCATAAGTCAACGGGTTAAGAGGATTAGGATGACTTTGCATACGGTATCTAGGCAACGTACAGTCGTCTTAATTGGGTCAGCTGGCGGCACGACAACACTGGCGGCACGTTGTGGTTCCAATGGCACTCGCTAGAGTAAGCGTACTACCGTATTGTCCTAATTATTTCATTATTATGAAGTTTGCTTAATTTGTCCGAATTATTTCATTATTACGAAGTTTGCTTAATTTGTATATCTCCACATTGTGATTTGCATGAAAACTACGGAAATCGTTTGCACTTTAGCATGGTTTGAACTTTGGGCATCTTTTGCACTTTGGTACAGTTTGAACATTGGTATTGTTTGCACTTTGGCATCATTTGCACTTTGGGCATCTTTTGCACTTTGGTACAGTTTGCACATTGGTATTGTTTGCACTTTGGCATCGTTTGCACTTTGGCATTGTTTGCACTTTGGCATTGTTTGCACTTAGCATAGTTTGCATTTTAGCATTGTTTGCACTTTGGCATCGTTTGCACTTTGGCATCGTTTGCACTTTGGCATAGTTTGCACTTTGGCATTTTTTGCACTTTGGTATAGTTTGCACTTTAGCATAGTTTACATTTAGCATCGTTTGCACTCGGCATAGTTTGCACTTTGGCATTGTTTGCATTTTGGTATCATTTGCACTTTGGCATCGCTTGCACTTTAGCATAGTTTGCACTTTTGGCATCGTTTGCACTTTGGCATCGTTTGCACTTTTGACATCATTTGCACCCTGCAGGGTCCCTGGCGGATGTAGCCTAGCTCCCCACACGCCCATACGATATCATCACGTCGTGTACTTAGTTAAGGAAGGCGACCGAACCATTTGCGTACGCTTGTGTCATATATCATAATAATAAACATTTTTGCAAATGGTCACGATACATTTTAATTAACTCTAAGTGCAGAATATTTTTTCTCTTGCTATCGCCTCCTCGCGTCTGGTACCCGATAGTGGGTCTGAGTGCATGTCTCTCTGCGCCAAGGGTTACGACGCACGTCTCACATTGCACACAGCGTCTTGACATGTCGTTAAAATTCTTGTAGATTTCATGACAGATCGACACACAACCTTATGAGTCCACGACAGAGACAACTTGACTACATAAATGGTTTTATACTACTCAGCACTATTTCTGTTAATGATATTTAGTTTCTTAATTACATATCCTGATTCACATGGATTGTCACAGATATAATAATAAAATGAAAATTAGAGTTTCGTATCACGGAAGAACATGCTAAGATGGAATTGCCTACACTCGTGTTCTTTTTTCCGTGTGTAACGTTTTCCTCACGACAGATAATTATTAATCGCATACATTAATTGAACCGTTTGCAGTTTAATACTAACTTTTCGATGGAAATACTTTGTCGTTGCCCATCGGTTTGCCGTCGATTAAATTCCCCAAATCGTATCTCACTGCCGTTGTCACTTGACATTCTACCCCCCCTTAAAGCTATCCGGGGGATGACTCAATCTATTCCCTGGATGGAATATACCGGCCTAGACTATCCGAGGGGATAATCATAAACCATTCTATCCCCTTTATTGAAAAATGCGTATAATTGAAAATTTTACGCCGTAAAAAAATGTTAAGTGACTCTAATTGTTTTAAATTTCCTAAACAATGTTCAGAGCAATGCAACTCGAATCTGCATAGTGGCTCTAGGTGTTCTTTAGCGTTCTAAATGTTCTAAGTGCTCTAAAACCAAAGCAAGCAAAATTATCTAGTAGCCTATAGGAATAAACATAGTTAGTGTCATTGCTCAAAACAAGGCAGATGGAAGATAATTTGAAAAAAATAAATAGGCCTCCACGCGAATGTGAAATTTTTCGACTTCTCTTTATCTGGGGGGTCCAATTAATACAGGGGATACTCTATTTCGTGACACCGTCACTGGGGCCTTTCTTTCCATCAAGGTCTAGACCCCAGAGGTTTTGCTTAGCCTTGATCCAACGACCACAGCTGCTGCTGACAGCCAAGTCGGCAAAATTCTCTCCCAATAGCACTGCAGCAGGAAACGAATGGCATTGGCATTGCCGGTGACACGAAACGGAGTATACCCCCTGAAAGCTATCCGGGGGGGATGAATTAATCTATTCCCCCGGATGGAATTAACCGGTCTATACTATCCGGGAGGATAAACCATTCTATCCCCTTTTTTTCTAAATGCGCATAATAAAACATTTTATGCTGTAATCAAAATTTAAAGTGACTCTAATTGTTTTAAGTGTCCTAAGCAATGCTCAGATAAAGGCAACTCGAATTTATTTAGTGACTCTGAGTGTTCTTAAGTGTTTTAAATATTTTAAGTGCTATAGAAACAGGGCGAAACAAATTATCTAGTAGGAATAAACATACCTGTTATTGTCATTGTTCAAAACAAAGCAGATGAAAATTAATTTGCCAAAAAAAATACACGCCGAAGCGGTTTTCTCGACTTTTTTTAATTTGGGGGATACAATTAATACGGGGAACACGCTATTTCGTGACACCGGCTAAAAAGACGCACTAATCTCACTGCAGGCTGGTATCGCATTGATCAGTGTGCTGTTGTTCGCTGTAGGTTTAACAACTGAATTGTCCATCTGCACCCGTGTCCAGATCAATCGAGGAAAATCGAATAAACTTGTTTAGGTTATTTTGGCATAGCATGAGTATTCGATTACATTCAAATACATGGGCATCATAACAAGCCACTATACTACATTATCATCGTTGTTGTCGTCGTCGTCGTTGTCATAATCGCCTTTTGTTGTCGTCGTCGTCATAATCATTGTTGTTGTCGTCGTCATCAGATTGACTTCTGACGTCAGTCATTTAAATGATCTCCGATTTCCACAATCACGTGCTGTTAGACTTATAGTTGTTGCTCTGTCCTCAAAATCTGCATTTTACATTGTATGTCCTCCTCGCGCTTCTACTAACTTTCTGTCATAATCTTATAGTCTGCTCTGCTTTTAACTACATCGCTTTCTGAGTGCACGTAGCGTATATATTGTGTGTGAGATTTGATTACAGCTGGTGCCCTCTCCCCACGTGACCATCACCAAACTATCGGAGTTTTAGCCGGACTCTCTCACTCATGCGTTACAAAATTACGCTTCGTTGGTCACTGATGCGCTACAAAATTACGCTTCGTTGGTCACTCATGCGCTACAAAATTACGCTTCGTTGGTCACTCATGCGCTACAAAATTACGCTTCGTTGGTCACTGATGCGCTACAAAATTACGCTTCGTTGGTCACTCATGCGCTACAAAATAACGCTTCGTTGGTCACTCATGCGCTACAAAATTACGCTTCGTTGGTCACTCATGCGCTACAAAATTACGCTTCGTTGGTCACTCATGCGCTACAAAATTACGCTTCGTTGGTCACTCATGCGCTACAAAATTACGCTTCGTTGGTCACTCATGCGCTACAAAATTACGCTTCGTTGGTCACTCATGCGCTACAAAATTACGCTTCGTTGGTCACTCATGCGCTACAAAATTACGCTTCGCTGGCTTGCATGCTCTGTATACAATCCACTATAAATAATTATCTTGGTAGATGACTTTTGACAAAGAATTTATTCAAATCTATCGCTTGTAGACCTAACCACTGTCGGTCAGAGTTGGATGTCCCTGTTACCGCTGTCTGACAAAGCATCCACAAAACACAGCTGCATTGGTTAGTATTATAGGGTATACATTGCACAGTGCTCCGTTTTTCCTTACATACTTCCATCTTCATTCTCATCTGTAACGTATACCATAATAATATTATATTAGACGAGAGCAGAATGGCAGCAAATACCTGAAATTCTGCGAAGGAGGCGTAGACCGTTGCCACTAGCGAACTTACCTGTTGGCATGGTAACAACCACGTGTACAAACCGAAAAACACAGGTTTCGTTTGGCTAAGACTAATCGAGTTGTGACCATCAACAATGATCGTCATCCGCGATCAACACATTTCGTCGTTTCATAAATCCATCGTCAGAGATGAGTCTAGACTCTCATCAGGCATATTGTGCGTTGCGTCGCACATCGGTCACACGAAGTCTTTGACAATGCCGCCTCATGCACCATGGCTACTGCTGCTGCTGCTGCTGCTGCTGCCGCATCAATTGCTGCTTGTGTTCGCGCCGTAGACGTGAAACCGAGTCCTATCAGTCGGATGCGCACATATACCACACATTGCCTATATATATATATATATATATATATATATATATAATATGTTTAACTGCGTTGATTGGCATGCGCTGGCAAACGCAAAATACTCATGCACATGCTGCCTATAATATATATATATATGTCGCATCGTATATATATATATGTATATTTGCATATATCGTCTCTTGCAGAATGACCTTTCAGAGGCGCTCTCGATCTGTATGTGGTACGTAGCATCACGTACACGTGCACCGACATGATGATGATGATGATGATGATGATGATGATGATGATGATGATGATGATGATGATGATGATGATGATGATGATGATGATGATGATGATGATGACGATGACGATGACGATAACGATGACGATGACGATGACGATGATAGGAATTCAATTTTTTAAGTTTTTACGGATTTCGAATTTGAGCTCTGGCCCAAAGTTTCAAAAGCCCAGTAGGAGGGAGAAAGTATTGTTATCGTATAGCATTGTATCTAATAATTGACAAAGCTCATCTCGCATCATAATATATACAGTTCGAAGGCGTTTTCCGTATTGAAAGATACTCGGTGGAAAAGAAACGAGTTGAGAAAGGGAAATGATGAGAAGAAGAGTCAAGACATGAGTGAAAGACACAAGAGTAGGAAAGCCATTCTATGTGGATGAACCTATCACGAAAAATGCCCGCGACTTTGTGCCAAGGCACACATTGTCGGGCGCGGTGGAGTAATTGGTATGTTTGTTGCCAATTGCAGCCGGTGGGTTGCAGGTTTGAATCCACTTCAAGGTGCCGGTCGCATATGGATCCTGAGCAAGTCATTCACTCACCATTACTCATCGCTTCGGCGTGAAACTCCGATGCAGTGTCCGCGCTGCAGTCGGGAGCGCCTCTGAGTAGAAAGCTTGAAAGGGCGCTATAACAAGTGCAAATTTTAAAACAAACACCGAACACGAGGGATAAAGAGGTCAAAACGGTCGATGGAGCGCAAGATGCCATTTCGAAAAATATCCTGAAGCCATCCATATAGCCCACACATTTCGCTTTTCGATTAACACTCCATAGTACCCGGCCACTGCTTGCTTGCTGGAAGTGTTTCCCAGTCATTCTACATAATATATCAAAAAATATATTCAATACATGTCTATACATAACTGAACGCAATAACACATTTGATTATATATTTTATTTGTCAGACACGTCACCTGCCAAACAAAATATTGTCCGCTGTCGTTATGTTAATGTTGTCCCGCACGTCATCATAGTTCTACAGGGTGCGCCAAAAAAACCTCTAGGCTTTTTGCCAATATCTTGGCCCAAAAGTAAGAATTTCTTAATGAAATTTTACAGTCCTATATATATTATAAAGACAATTCATATTTACACATGATGGCCAGATTTCAAAAAAATATTTCAAACAGAACAAAAGTTATACCACTAGTGAGGCCACCCACCGTTTTTGACGATTCAAAAACGAAACGCAAAAAAATTCGGTTTTTTGCCAATATCATAGCCAGAAGTAAGAATTTCGAAATGAAATTTACAGACTCAAAGACAATTCATATTTACACACGATGGTCAGATTTCATAAAAATATTTCAAACAGAACAAAAGTTATATCACTTTTAGTGAGGCCACCCACCGTTTTTCGACGATTCAAATACGAATCGCAATAAACAGTAACAAAAATACGATTTTATTAAGTCTCATCTCAAATAACTTTTGTCAAATGAACTTGGTAGTGCTTCACAAATTGTGTTCAATGTGCCCACCACCCGTGCCAAGACTTCTTTTGAGTTTCTTTGCAAAGTTCTTGATGGACCTGTTGATTAATCTGACAGATTCCTTATTTACCAATTTCACTGTCATCTTGCTAAGTGACTTCTTAGTGACGCGCAGCTACGCTGGTACCCTGTTTCTTTTTTAAATAGTAATAATAATGATCATCTGGCATTATCAAGGCTATTTGATACCAAATTATTTGAGATGAGAAAAAAATCGTGTTTTTGTTACCTTTTTTTGTTCCGTTTCGTTTTTGAATCGTCAAAAAACGGTTGGTGACCTCCCCAAAAGTGGTATAACTTTTGTTATGTTTGAAATATTTTGATGGAATCTGACCATCATGTGCAGATATGAATTGTCTTTAAGCCTATAAAATTTCATTTGGATATTCTTACTTTTGGCCAAGATATTGGCCAGAATATTTAGATTGATTTTTTAACTTTTTGTTGCGTCGCTTTTGAATCGTCAAAAAACGATGGGTGACCTCACTAAAAGTGGTGTAACTTTTGTTGTGTTTGAAATATTTTGGTGAAATCTGACCATCATATGTAAATATGCATTGTCTTTAAGATTGTAAAATTTAATTTTGAAATTCTTACTTTTGACCAAGATATTGGCAAAAAACCTGGGGATCTTTTTTGGCGCACCCTGTATTATGATATTATTGTCAATATTCGCCATTCTTCTTTTAGGTGCATTGCTCTCATTACGACCTATGCCCTGCCATTGAATATAATCCCGTCAATGCATGGATTCTGCTATACGTGCAAATGCAGAAGCGGTATACCGCTGCAGGCTCTACACTGTCCACTGTGTCCAGTGTGTATTCCGTGTATAGGTTTATATTGACAAAAATTCGGTTTGATGAAAACCATGAAGCAGTATTGCATATGGAACAAAATTATGCGTGTTGTAAGCTTTATTGGTCAACTGGCATCTGACTAACTATACGACATTATGCGCTTCTTTTTATCTATCTACGTGTATCAATTATAATTGTATTTTATTCCTATACATTGTATTGTATTTTTTGTATTGTATTTTATTCCTATACATTGTATTGTATTTTTGTATTGTATTTTATTCCTATACATTGTATTGTTTTTTTGTATTGTATTTTACTCATACATTTAGCGGCGCTCTCAGCACGAAAAACTCGGGGGAGGATTGTAATGTTGATCATTGTTGAGGCTCTGTAGAGTGCGTGCGTGCGTGCGTGCGTAGGTCTAGTTGTGTGCGTGCTTATGTGTGTGCGTGCTGCGTGGTTATGCAGATGAATTCCTGTGAACATCTAGACTGGTCTCATGGTGGATGTCGTCTCCAGCATCCGTAAAATGTAACCAATCAGCGTTCACATTATATTGCACATTTACACGGAGGATATATATTTCCAGAGGGCTTTGAGCTGAAACGGATTGCATGCCTCCTCCTCCTCCTTCTCCTCCTTTTCTTCTCCACCTCCTCCTTCTCCGTTTCTTCTTCCTCCCTCCTTCCTTCCATCCGTCTCGTCTTCGCGCCGTATCCCCGTGTAGGCGCTGTCATCCCTTCTTCCTTCCACAACGTCAACAGCTGAAGCGTCATCCTCACCAGATCGGAAAAAATGCAGATGGCAGCAATTAGGACAAAACTGATGACCGAGAATTTGGCCGTATGGAAAAGTCACACAGATTGGAATCGGAGGATTTGCCAAACGTCGCTCAAGGGACGGAGAGAAGGAGGAGGAGGAGGAAGAAGAGGAAGAGGAGAAGGAGGAGAAGGAAGAAGAAGATAAGGACGAAAAAGAGAAGGAGGAGGACGAAGAGGAAGAGGAAGGGAAGAGGAGAGAAGGAGGAGAATGAGGAGGAGGAGGAGGAGGAGAAGAAAGAGGAGGAGAAGGCGGAGGACGAAGAGGAAGAGGAAGAGGAAGAGGAGAAGAAGGAGGAGGATAAGGACGAAGAGGAGGAGGTAGAGGAACAGAAGGTGGAAGAGGAGGAGGAGAAGTAAGAGGAGAGTTGATGGAGGAAAGAGACATAAGCTAAGACTGGATGTGGTCTTCCAACTGACTTGTCTTCCACGCTGCAGCAAAGACCGATTACCATCCGTTCAAGTATATTCTGTGCACGCCTCCTTTCTTCTTTCCAGGCTGCATCATTTCCCTGCAGCTGCCTTATTTTGTCTTCAGGATGCTCATTCTCTGCTATTCATCATTGATATCATCCTCTATTGTCTGTTGTCTATTGTCTGTTTTCTGTTGTCTGATGTATTAGACGGTTCATCTTATCACTGCATCGATCGATCTCTCGTTGTCCGGTCTTTTTATCCGACTCTGTGCGTTTTATGTTTTGCATTCCATGGCTTTGTTCTGAGTTTTCTCTCTCTGTCAATTTCTATGTTAGATCAAATCGTCTGTCTGTGCGGCTGTAGCAAATGAGTCCCTCCCTATTTATCTTCTTTGTACGGGCTCCTAATTTTACCGTCTCGTGATGCATAGGTTATATGTGCAACCGACTGATGCGATAAGACGCCAATGCTTTCCTTACAGGGTGGTGGACGGTGGTATATATATTTGTAGTTTAACGCCACTGTGTGGTAACAATGACCATTAGCGACACCCTCCTCCTTTATCCGGGCTTGGGATTGGCACTGGCAGAGTGCAACTAGTGACGGAGTTTTCCTGACAAGATTGTCTTACTTACAGGTTGTATACTCGCTATTTCTCGCATCTCCTCCTCCTCCTTCTTTTTCCTCTTCTCCAGTACCATTTATTCTCCTCTTACCCTGTCTTTTTAGTTTTCGTTTCCATTTTCTTGCATTCCTCTTTTCCTTTCCTGTTCCAATTCTCACTTCTACCCTCGCTCCATTCCTCTTATCATACATGTACCTCTCCTGTCCTTTGCTCAGTCTTCTTTCATTCATTCGGGTATATCATGCGCAATAAGTAATCTCCTTTCAGAAGTTTTAACGCGGAGTATTCGGCCATAATATAATATGGTCGCCTGTCTTTTATGGAAACTGACTAAACACAAGGAAAAGTGACATGATAATGTATCACGTGGTATTGAGACTCTTGACAGCAACCCATCAACGCAAAACGATGAATTTCCCTAACGTTCAAAGGTTCAGTTTCAACATCATAAGCCAGTCTTTCGCCTCCTGAAAGACTTCCTTGCCTTATACAGCCTACATCAGTCACCGTGAGCACAATTGAATTTCCCTATCAATATGAACGAGTTAGCACGTGCATTGCTGTCACTTTTAATACACTGTCGCCGTCGTGAAAGAATTAAGCAGTGACTTTGCACGAACTGGAAGACATAGCAGAACGGAGTCGAGAACCGAAGAGAACACAAGATGTTCTTCGATGCCGTTCGTGTACGTGTGTACGACCAGAGATAATTTGCCTTTCGGTAAACTTATTAGTCCGCGCTTCAGAGTTCATTTGGACGCCAGCTTCTCTTGTTATCGCCCTTCCGCTTGAGTTACGCCTCTCAGTTTCCGGCGCTAACGGGGACTAAGAGGACGTCACGTGAAATGAAGCTGCCAATGAGACGTCGCAAGCGCATACGTCTCGGAAATTAAGAAGAAAAGGCCGTGGGTTGGTCTGCACATACACGTCCCCTGTTAATTCGTCGGAATATGTCGGGGGCTGATAGTTATATTATCCGGATCTAATCAACTGTCAGTGTCTAATTTCACTTCTGAGCTGCTAGAGGCTTTCGGTGCTTCGTATATAATGTCTGGTGGAAGCCATGCACACGTTACGTGACAAAAGCCTTTGTCTCCGGCGACGTCGTTATAAGACGCGATGAGGAGGAAGAGGAGCTGATGTCGGACTTAACGTCTTTGATGATTCCTATCTAATTGCTTGTCAGATATACATCAGAAGTATGATGCGCAATCCCTCTTATATGGCTTTAAATACAGATCTGTGTGTCCTTCCGTCTGTGCCCATAAGCCTTTGTTTGTCTGTGTCTGCTTCACGTACCGCTCTATCGTCTGCTTATTATCTCGCTCAGTGTGTGTCTTTGTTTCCATATAGATCTATGTCGTTTCTGTTTGATTATACCCTATGCTTGCCTAAAATCCAACTCATCATCCCTCTGTTTGTATCTCTAATGTTTTGTCGGTTTGTCTGCCTGCTTACATGTCTTTGTCGCTGCTAAAAAATCAGGCCGAGCAGAGTCGCATCGCGTTTCAGAATCCTGATGGAGACAGGGAAATGGACGGAATTAGACGTGTCTCTGCCTCCTCCCATGCATCCGGGGGGGGTACAGCTCTCCCAAGATCCCTTGCCACTGATGCACACGTCATGAGCTCCCGGGGGAGTCGCAGCATTTCATGTTTTTATGTGTATCGGAAACGACGACAGCCAAAACATCTCAACGATTTTTATGCATTCTGTGCACTTTGGGAAAAGCTGAAAAATTCTTTCGGCTAATTATTTTATGTTTTGCGTAAGCATTGCAATTGACATTTGCATAATAAGGGATTCAATTTGTTCAGAAAACGCGTAAACCTTAATCCATGTTAGAACCGATGTCATCAGAAGCAATTTGATCAAGTCTGATTTTAAAAAATGCCTGCATGATGCTGCAGCCTGCATCGTTGTCTTCCGGAAATGAAACGCCTTTTAAAATACAAGATAATTATAGTATCACATGGATTAATGGAAAATTCTCGTAATTCTAGACATTGACATTGGAGCATTTTGTTGTTTTTGAAATTCACGAGTAATTTATGTAGGCTTATTCTACTACAATATGGGGCACGGTGGTGTAGTGGTGGCGTCGTTGCCTTGAAGCCGGAAGGTTCGAGGTTCGAATCTACCTCAAGTCACCAGGTAGGAACCTTGGGCAAGTCCTTCACTCGCAATTGCGCAGCGCTTCGGCGTGAAACTCCGATGCAGTGTCCGCTCTGCAGTTGGGAGCGCCTCTGAGTAGAGAGATTGAAGGGGCGCTATAACAAGTGCACATACAAACAAACATACAAACAATATAAGAATGCAGCAGTCGTCAGCAATTTTTGCCAAGAGACTACATGCAGTCCAAGTCTACGAAATCGGTCGAGTTGATCTTGATTATTTGGTCGAGCAAAGTCGATCATAGCGCCGGGTATAGTTGTACTTGTACCCTCCATAGTGTGGATGGATGGATCCGATTTGACCAGGGTCTATGACAACAGAGGCCGTTACCCTGGACAGAAATTTGCTCGGCGTACTACAGCACTTATGAGCAAGGTACTGAACCTCCATAGTGTAGGGTTTGAAGGTCTTTATAAAGACTGCGCAGCCTGTATTGATTGCCGAACTCCGCCACTGGTTGTTCTATGCCTGTGCCAGTCCCAGGCCTGGATAAAGGAGGAGAGTGACACTAATCATCTTTGATTATGGCAGTGTGGTTAAACATTTAACAAGAGAGAGATTGTTTGCCGCAGTTGCTTTTATAACCAGTTTCTGGTAACATGGAGTTCGTCTAATATATTGTTCTCTGATCAACAGGTTTATCTTGCTAATGCAAATATAAATCTTGGAAATTGATCGGTGTCACATAAAAGTCCAGTCAAAGACAGCAATTTATTACCCGGTTTTATTCAAAAATTCATTTACTCTCCAAGAACCACCAGGCAACTCAAAACCTTCGAAATCTACGTCTACCATGATACCATTAGTCACTGCCGTTCGAATGCAGAAAATCAACTGAGATTACAGCAGTAGTTGCTATGCATCTCTACCAAAGTATTTACAAAAACAAAGGCAACTAAATGTAGGATAATGGTCTCCGATCATTTCAAATCCATTGCCGATCATCTGCATGAGTCAAAGGATGGTTTATCCTCCACTGTCGTTCCTCAATTGTTATTCCTCAATTGTTTTCCCTCAAATGTTGCTTCTCAATTGTTGTTTCTCAATTGTTGTTCCTCAATTGCTGTTTCTCAATTGTTGTTCTTCAATTGTTGTTTCTCAATTGTTGTTTCTCAATTGTCGTTCCTCGAATGTTTTCCTCAATTGTTGTTCATCAATTGTTGTTTCTCAATTGTTGTTCCTCAATTGTTGTTCATCAATTGCTTCTCAATTGATGTTCATCAATTGCTGTTCCTCTATTGTTGTTCAACAATTGTTGTTCCTCAATTGTTGTTCTTCAATTGCTGTTCCTCAATTGTTGTTCCTCAATTGTTGTTCATCAATTGTTGTTTCTCAATTGTTGTTCCACAATTGTTGTTCATCAATTGCTTCTCAATTGATGTTCATCAATTGCTGTTCCTCTATTGTTGTTCAACAATTGTTGTTCCTCAATTGTTGTTTCTCAATTGTTGTTCCTCAATTGTTGTTCATCAATTGCTTCTCATTTGTTGTTCGTCAATTGATTCTCAATTGATGTTCATCAATTGCTGTTCCTCTATTGTTGTTCAACAATTGTTGTTCCTCAATTGTTGTTTCTCAATTGTTGTTCCTCAATTGTTGTTCATCAATTGCTTCTCAATTGTTGTTCATTAATTGCTTCTCAATTGTTGTTCATCAATTGCTTCTCAATTGATGTTCATCAATTGCTGTTCCTCTATTGTTGTTCAACAATTGTTGTTCCTCAATTTTTGTTCCTCAATTGTTCCCCAATTGTTGTTCGTCAATTGTTGTTCCTCAATTGTTCCTCAATTGTTGTTCCTCTATTGCGAATTTCCTCTGCATGTGTCGGCGTTCAATTGTTTCCCTGCAGCAAAGGCGCGAATTAATCGAAGGCAGGTCGGTCGGTCGGTCGGTCGGTCGGTCGTAGTTGATTTATAGGAACTGACTCCTATTATAAAGACACCAGTTCAATTATATTGGCGTCTTGCTATTCAAAATCACAGAGGCGTGTCGTGCAACGAAGCAGATCGGCCGAAAATGAGGCGACCAGCGCCAACACCCTCCCCCCACTTTCTTCAAGGAAACCTTTTTTAAAAGGAGATTACCATTTGATGACGGAATATAATATGCAGAAATTATGCAAAGATCGATTACGCTACAAATCAGATTGCCCAAAGGATGACGAAGAATCTGTCGCGGGGGGGGGGGGGTTATAAAATGGACGACAGACATGGGACTGGACTTTTCAGACACATGAATAATATGAGAGTTGCTGCTTATAAAGCGATCAGAGATTTAAGATGCATTTTCATCTAAGATGCATTGCATAATATAGTAAGATGGATGAATGGGTGTAGACTACTGAATGACTGAATGGATGAATGGATGATTCGACGGGTGCATGGATGGATGGAGGCATGAATGGGTGAATGGATAGATGAATGGAGCGATAATTTGATGTCCAGACAGATGGATGGATGGTTGCTTGGCTGCGTGGTTAGATAGTTGGATAAATGGACGATGGAATGGGTGGATATTGGAATGGATGACTGAGTGGCGCATGGGTAGATGAACAGACGTTGGCGTCTCTATACCAATTGGGGCATTGAGACCGATTGGTCATCAGGCGGTCGGACTTTGACGCGGAAAGTACGGGTTCAACCCGAGGCTGTTAGGGACCTTAAGCAAGTTCTTCACTTGCAATTGCTCTGCAGTGTACCAGGGCTTTTACAGCGTGCAGTTGTACACAAAATGTACAGTTCTAAATGGATCCGTGCAGTTGTAGAAGCAATTTTTGCAGTAAAAACTAGTGAGAAAGGTTATTGTCCTGCGAGTGGGAGTAATTTACCATGGATGATGAGAAGGCAAAGAAGGGGTTTGTGCAGTTCTAAAAATTCCTTTCAAACAGCTCTGCAGTGTACATGTACACCTGCAGTTGCACCGTTGAGACGCGTGTGCCCTTTGGCGCTTTATAAGAAGGGCGATGTCAAAGTGCAATATTATCGTTCATGATGCATTGTTTTGTATTGTATTGTGTTTTATATTCGCAGACAGCTTAGGCAGACAAATGCGCAGAAGAAGAACAGATAAAACGTTATTTATGTATATACTCCTGCAAAGTCCTGTGTAATTCATTCATTCCTTACATAGCCTACTTCTTTATGGTTATGTTACTATGTATCTGCATTGCGTTTACCACTCAACCGCACATTGTAATAAAGTGAGAAGCGCGTATTATATAGATAGGCCTACATACCAACGAACTGCGTTCCATTGTCGGCATCTGTTTTCTGTAACGAAAGCCGGAAATCGTATTCCTGTCGCATAAACTGCGTCTTACCGGTCATTGATCCAAAACAGTTCTCCATCCGTCCAACCCATAAATAATCTGCATGGTCGGAGGTCTATCGATGTTCTTTGCCACATATAATATATCTTTGTTCGTCCGGCTCTCTCTTTTATTCCTCGTTTGATCCTTTTATACGCGCTGCCGACGACTAAACTCGTCTTCATCGTTGTCTGTACGGCCACTTTGAGAGACGCGAGGAGATGTCGTCCAGAATGACTTCAGTGGCCTTCCACAGCCGTCGATTATGACCTTCCTGGCGTTTCGTATACGAACTCCGTTGACACTGTATTTACGACATTCCGCTAAGGTCTAGAGTTTTATTACAATGACCAGGTCATAGGCAAATACCAAGAACTTGGGAAAATGTAGAGTGTACGAAACGGGAGCAGGTGCTGACCAATTTTAGAGACACGTGGGAGTCGAAAAATTATTTTCAACTGCATGGACAAAAAATTATGAAATTCTGAAAGAATGTTAAAAAAGTTGTGATTCTTATAACTGGAAAAATAGTTTCAATTGTTTGGGCCTTCCGAGATTTGGGAAGCCTATATAGAGTTTATAGACGCGCCTATATTGCGCATATACAGGTTGAGCCAAAAGAAAAGATCATCTGAGGTTTTATGAAAATAATTATCTTGGCCAGATGTAAGAATTTTTAAATTGAATTTTGCAGGCTCATATGCAATTCATGTTTACGTATATTGGCCAAATTTCACCGAAATATTTCAAACAGTGGAAAAAATTATATCACTTTTAGTGAGTCCACCACTGCTTTTTTGGCGATTCAAAAGCATGACGCGACAAAAAGCAAAAAAGCGATTTTATAAAGTCTTCTCTCAAATAATTGTTATCGTAGCTGCACGTCACTACGAAGTCACTTATAGCAAGCTGACGATCCAGTTGGCAAATAAATAATACGTCAGATTAAAATTTTTGTTATTAAAACAAATAGTAGAGTAGACTAATACCTAAGACATTGAAATGTCCAAAGTGTCGATGATAAACAAAATGTGTATTCAGACACTTCGTGTGCAAGTTCCTGGAGCTAAAGCTATAATCACCGCTTACTGAACAGTGAGAGCGCAGAAATTAAGAGTTAAATTGAGAGCCAAGATAGGCCGTTGATGAAAGGAGATCGACTCAATGTCAATTGCTCTGGTTTCATTGAGAAAAGCCAATGTCACTAAAGCTCCGGATTTGAGCCAAAAGGATTATTATCAAGTAGGGAGAGCTACGCCGAAGAAATACCACAATCTGCATTCTGCAACTAAAATCAAGAGCGGTAAGAGATTTGATGGTCGCATTGGAGTTGATATTGGAAGATTTTCTTCTGGAGCCCATCAACAAAACCATCAAGAAAATCACAAAGAGACTCATAGGAAGTTTGGGCACTGGTGGTGGAGACATGGAACACAAGTTGAAAAGCACAATCAAGTTCATCAATTTTTTTTATAACAAATAATTATTATTTGAGATGTGAATTAATAAAATCGCTTTCTGTTGCTTTTTCTTGAGTTATGTTTTTGAATCGTCAAAAAACAGTGGGTGACTCACTAAAAGTGATATAACTTTTGTTTTGTTTGAAATATTTGATGCATTTGACAATTGTGCGTAAATATATGTATTGGCCATAAACCTATTAAAGTTGATTTAAACATTCTTACTTCTGACCAAAATATTGGTAAAAAAACTTAAGGGCTTTTTTGGCCCACCCTGTATATAAAACGTGCCTCTAGCCATTTTCCATTGATGTAGACTCGTAATCTCTTTGCAACGTATTTCTCTATATATGTAGGTCTTAGATAATATCTACATATATAGCGCCACATCTTTAATCACATATGCGTAGACTAATATATTATATTAGTCTACGCAATATGTGATTAAAGATGTGGCGCGTTTAAAGCTTTCAGACAAAATTTCCAACGTCAGAAGACATGCTTTATCCTTTTTTTTATAGCCTATCAGTTGTGAAAAGCCTGATCTGGAAAGTGAGCAGAGGAAGTAGGAGAGGCAGAAACACGGAGATAGAAAGACAGAGACACATACAGACAGACAGTCATGCTGCAAGGGTATTCATGCATGCAGCAAGGCTTATAATTATCATGATATCTATGACGTTGACTAAACAGTCATGAAGCGATTCTCCATGCAGTTGTCGGATTGCAACTGCTGTTTCATTTTCAGGCCACCATAATTATTATTTGGGACCATGCTTCTATATATACATGTAGAACGATTGCATGTATACTGTATAGGCTATAAGCATGAAACCGCACATGACAAGCATGCAAGAACGTTTTCTTTACACTTCCTTCATTGAAAACACTTTAGGCAAGTTACTCTGCAATCTACAGTGGCGGCGCCAGGATTCCTGTTTTTTTGGGGGGGCTGAATTTGCGTGAAAAATTTCAGTTTTTAGTCGCCAAAATTTCTGACGACCTTTTTTTAGTCATCGACCAAAATCACGCGAAAATTTCACATTTCGGCCGCCAAAAATTCTGACGACTTTTTTTAGTCATATGGTCGTAATCTCAAGAAAATGGGTCCTTTTTCATATCCGCCAATCTGTCTGGCAAACCCTTGTGCGAACCTTTGCGGTTTTTTGAGGGGCTAAAGCGGGTTATTCGTGCAAATATTTTTCTACATGGGAAAAAAATGGATCGCCTTTTTTTGGAGGGGGGGGGTTAGCCCCCTCCGCTAGCGCCGCTACTGACAATCTACATGTAACTTTCCAGTCACTTTTAGATCTTTAGTAAACGTCCGTTGTTGAAAGTGTCGACCATACTTTTCGAAGGCTTTGTGCGCATGTATGATGTATATATGAACTTTTGAGCTTGAATTTTCGATTCTCTTAATCTTCATAATGGATGGATGCATATGTAGAGTAACTGCACAGAAACGTGTGAACATAAATTATAAATAGACCGACCGGATGTCACTTCCATGTCACCCGATCCATGAATCAGTGGCCATCTGTCAATTTCGCGCCATGCAGACGCCGCCAACTCCCAAGCAGACGATATAATCATCTCAATGGTGGGAAAAGAAGATTGCTCCGTTATTTATTGACCGGCGACAGCGTAATAATTTTCCCAGGCATGTTCGTAATGATTATCTATTGACTTTATGTACAATAAAGCACGAATTATGGTTGATGCAAGTGCATACATAAAACAGTCATGGAATGTGTAATGTCAAATACAGTTCTGTTCTACAAATGCGATATATATATATATGATATTTATATATATATATATATATATATATAAATTGCATACTTTGGCATCGCTATTACTCTACCTGGAGGTTTTATAACATTGCATTGAATATAATAAAATGAATATATTTGTGCATAAATCGACTACAATAACTACAACGATGACATACATGTAGGTTCTGAAGTCGATACATATACAAGATTACATGGAAATACGTACACATATAATGTAAATAAAGCCGGAATATAGAGCGCTTTGCAGATGGAGTCACATATGGTTCAATCGTAAGTATGCATAATTATTCGCAACTGGAATAACTCGTCCCTCTGCTGACGGTTTAGTGGACGATCGCATTTGTGGTAGCCTATAATTATACACTATATACAGGGTGCGCCAAAAAAAGTAATCCCCTACGGTTTTTAGCCCATATCTTGGCCAAACATACGAATTTTTAAGTGAAACTTTACAGTGTTAAAGGCAATTTATATCTACGTACAATAGTCAAATTACAAAAAAATATTTCGAACAGAACAAAAGTTACACCACTTTTAGGGAGGCCACCCACCGTTTTTTGACGATTCAAAAACGAAGCGCAACAAAAATTAGGTTTTTTGCCAATATCTTGGCCAAAATTAAGAATATCGAAATGAAATTTTACAGGCTTATAGACAATTCATATCTGCACATGGTGCTCAGATTGCATCAAAATATTGCAAACAGGACAAAAGTTATACCACTTTTAGTGAGGCCACCCACCGTTTTTTGACAATTCAAAAACGAAACGCAACAAAAAGTAACAAGAACACGATTTTATTAAGTCTCATACCAAATAACTGTTGTCAAATGAACTTGGTAGTGCTTCACAACTTGTGCTCAATGCGCCCACCACCCGTGCCAAAACTTCTTTTGAGTCTCTTTGCAAAGTTCTTGATGGACCTGTTGATTAAGCTGATAGATTCCTTATTTACCAATTTGATCGTCATCTTGCTAAGTGACTTCTCAGTGGCGCGCAGCTACGCTGGTGCCCTGTTTCTCTTTTAAATAGTAACAATAATGATCATCTGGCAATATCAAGGTTATTTGATAACAATTATTTAAGATGAGACTTAATAAAATCGTGTTTTTGCTACTTTTTGCTGCGCTACGTCTTTGAATCGTCAAGAAACGGGGGTGGCCTCACTAAAAGTGGTATAACTTATGTTCTGTTTGGAATATTTTGATGGAATCTGACCACCATGTGCAGATATGAATTGTCTTTAAGCCTGTA
>OX457044.1:35736415-35991415 GCA_949752735.1 Lumbricus terrestris | reverse complement strand
TGCCGCTCGGTGAAGCTTAGACTATGCATTATAATTATGAGTGTTTTGCAACAGAAAATATAGAGACTGGAACGGCACTGTCGACATTATAGAATTATAATATACCGTAACATGGACCTTTCATTGGGTAATAGGCTCAATGCTCAAACTACGAGCTACGGCATTTATAGAGTTGTATTTATAATATTTCAGATTTTTGGAATCAGGTTCTAACACAATATTGGCTATGGAATGCACAATTGATCACCATGGCAATGAAATTTATTGGAATTGGCAATTCAACGTTCTCAGTGGCTAAAAATATAATTGTTACTATGGCAACCGCTCGCTGTGTAACTTTAAACTCAAGTCATCATCTTAGTAATCTTGGTAAGTAAGTAAATTCGAAAAATGGGACACGGACATTTGAATCACCGTATTTCAGGCACTGCTGCATATTCATTTATTAAATGCATTTATAATGCGCCTCTTCAATGGGGCTACTCAGAGGCGCTCCCAAGTAGTAGTAGTAGTATAGTATAGTATAGTAGTAGTAGTAGTAGTAGTAGTAGTAGTAGTAGTAGTAGTAGTAGTAGTAGTAGTAGTAGTAGTAGTAGCAGTAGCAGTAGTAGTAGTAGTAGTAGTAGTAGTAGTAGTAGTAGTAGTAGTAGTAGTAGTAGCAGTAGCAGTAGCAGTAGCAGTAGCAGTAGTAGTAGTAGTAGTAGTAGTAGTAGTAGTAATAGTAGTAGTAGTAGTAGCAGCAGTAGTAGTAGTAGTAATAGTATAGAATAGTAGTGGTAGTGGTAGTAGTAGCAGTAGTTGCTGCAGCAGCAGTAGAATCGAACACAATAATATTGTGATACAGTTCGATTAATGGCACTGCGGCAGTATATGACCTCCTACTTCTAGTAGCGATTCCAACTTGATGTAGCCTACAATGAAGTTATTTAGTATTTGACTTGATTTAATGTAGTTACGTGTCTGCCATCAACGTTAAGTTAAGCAACAGCAGACGTAGCATTTATTTAAGAGGAAGAATTTTCAAATGGAGTCTGTAGAGTGTAGAGGGAGGACAGTCGTTTAGCGAAGACACTCATCAGATTGATGACGAAACGTGCGTTAACTGAATTGGCCGCCGAGAAAACGGACACAGGTGAGTCATAGATTTTTCTTCTCTTTTGCCGGTGTTAACTAAGTCAACTAAGTCATTGTTATTGTCAATTAGCAAAGGCTAACGAAGACCGCCTTGACAGGTTTTTACCAGCACTGTCGGAAGGCAGTGTTGGTGGTGATGATGATGGAGATGACGACGCTGCTGATGCTGATGGTGATGATGAAGTGGTGGTGGGGGTGACGACGATGATGATGATGATGATGATCGTGGTGATGATCTCGACGACGATCACAATGATGTTGCTGCTGCTGATGATGATAATGTTAATGATGATGACGATGACGATGTTGGTGGTGGTGGTGGTGGTGATGATGGTGGTGATGGTGGTGATGGTGGTGATGGTGGTGGTGGTGGTGATGATGGTAATAATGATGATAAAGATCATGATGATGATGAGGAGGAGGAGGAGGAGGAGGAGGAGGAGGAGGAGGATGATGATGATGATGATGATGATGATGATGTTGGTGGCGGTAGTAGTGGTGGCGGTGGTGGTAGTGGTGGTGCAGGTGATGTTAATAATGATGATGTAGCGGTTGAATGCTTCTTGCCAAACAAAACCTATTAAACAATGCTATGTATAATGATTAATGTAGGTAAGAATTAAGCTAGACAATATGTGGCGTATGGTAGATTATAATTAATATTACTTGTGGCATTAAGTTAGATAATAATAATAGCGCTACAACAATTCTTGAACATGCGCTACAACAATTGACTCAACATTACTGAGCGGCGGAAACCAGCGTTAACGAAAGCAGACGACAGGCAGTCATCGATGGAGCTGTGCAAGGCGATGGTCGAAAAGATATTTCGAACGATGGCGTCTGTCGGCAAATACGGAGCCAATCGTTGGTAATTCGAATATCTGGAACTTGATTTATGGGTGTGGAAAGCGACACGTTGTCGACTTGTCCCACTGTCGAACTTTGAGACGTTTGAAGCGAAGTTCCGAGGCGAAGCGAGTGAACTGTGCGAAGCAGTGTGACTCTAACTGGCGACGATTTGCGAATCGGTCGAACGTTGAAGTTGGGATCGAACTCTGAAACGATCCGTGGTGAAACATTTGCAGCAAGACGAGGAGGAAGAATCGGTTGAGCGACGGGTGAATTCCTATGCTCGACGAAATCCGAGGAAGAAGGAGAAACACGCTGGGTTACTGTTTCAAGCTACAGTACCCATCGACAAGCAACTACCGAGAAATCTGGACTGACGGCAATTGAGAAGATCGCGACCTTCTTCAACTTTCCCTTCAATCCATTCCAGCGGAAGTGAAAAGCATTTCTACATCCACCAGAAAGGACGATGTGGAAAGATAAGAAATAAACATAATATTATTATAATTAATACGCCACAAATAGGTAGATAAGATTCTTTTCTTTGAATTGCATTTATTGATTGAAATGTTATTTTATATTATATCTTTATATGAATCACAGTCTCATTTGTTCTAGGTCGTAGGTTGCTATTATACCATTATTCACCCAACAGCCTCTGAGCATAAAGTTCACCCTTAATATTCTAGACTTAATAAATCCTGAATATAGGGGTAGTGACAAGAGTGGGTGCCCACGCCGGGATATTTTAGACAGTTGAAAATGTCATTTGAGTATTGTTATAGTGGCAAACTTTGAACAATTGTTGCTAGTGATTATTAGAGAGACAATTTGAACTGATTGGCATCTGAGTTGAAGTAGTACATTGCTTATTGAAAAGTGCACAATAGGTTGTGTAAGCTTTTAGGTATTAGCTTTTGTGGAACTGAATTTCTCTTTGTAGAATTGAACAATTTCTATCTGTTAGAAATTTATATAGTGCACGTTGTAGCCTATATTTTGTGTCAAGTGGAAAATAATAAGTAAGACAGTAAGGATGTCTGTAAGTGATTTCGAAGCTTGGTTGGAAATTGCCAAACGGATGAACATGGAAGGGGACGAGACACGCGCCTTTGTCAAAGAAAGACAGGCAGAGTGGAGACAAGATAGAGCGACTGAGAGAGAGATCGCTAAAGAGATGAAATTAGCTGAAGCAGCAGCAGAAGTCAAGAGACTTGAGATAGAAGCAAGAAAAGCAGAGATGGAAGCTGAGGCAGCAGCAGAAACTAGGAAAGCTGAAACAGAAGCAGAAACGAGAAAAGCAGAAGCAGAAGCGGCAATGAGAAAAGCTGAAACAGAGGCTGCAATGCAAACAAAGAAGGCTGAAGTGGAATTGGAAGCAATCAGGAGTGCTGAAGCAGAAGCCAGATTGAATCGTGAAGCAGCAGAAGCCAGAGAACAGCGCGAACACCAGCTAGAAATAAAGAGACTTGAAGCACAGGTGAGGATGCGTGAAATTGATTCAAGAGGGGAACAGAACCGAGAGCACGAGAATGACTACATGAGGATCGGTGATGGTCAGCAACAGGGAGATCACCGAGAAAACAATAAAGGAATCAGGAATATCAAATTTCCTATATTCAACGAGTCCAAGGATTGTTTAGATGCCTACTTGTTGAGATTCGAGAGAACATGTGTAGCGTATGAAATCATAAAAGAAGTTTGGTCGCTAACGTTAGCGAGACATTTGGAAGGCAGAGCACTGGAAGTGTACCAAAGGTTGTCTGCAGATGAAGTGCAAGATTATGAGTGTTTGAAGACTCAGCTTTTGAAGAGATTTCAACTGACAGAAGGTGGTTATCGAAACAAGTTCAAAACCAGTAAAATGGAATCAGGAGAGACACCTTCTAGTTTTGTGCATAGATTGAGGAGGTACATGCAACAGTGGTTGGCACAAGCGGGATTTGAGAGAACTTATGAAGGAGTGGAAGATCTCTTGTTGAAAGACCAGTTTTACCTTACATGCAGTACTGAACTTCGTATGTTTATAAAAGAGAAAGGCAAGATGAGTTTGAAGGACATGTTGGTTTGTGCGGAATCACACATTGAAGCACACGGTTACAAATACAGCGAGCAGTCTGCAAAATCAGACGTGAAATTCCATGGTGACAGGTTGAACGGTAGACCGTTTGAACACAGACCCAAGGAACAGTCTGGGTACAACCTGAACAGGAGTAGAAGCGATGTGAAGATAAATCAGGGTACACATCAAAACCGAGGGTTCAGCAGGGAAAGAGAAGCTGCAACTGGACATAAGATTACTTGCTTTTTCTGTGGAGAACAAAACCATAAGGCATATCAATGCCCAAAGAAGAACAGGGGTACATTTAAACACACTGCAGCAGCAGTACGAATATTTGAAAGTCGAGCACACTTGGTTAAGCCAGAAAGTGAAATACAGAGAGTGGCTGAAGTTACAAGAGGAGAACAACAGATGAAACAAGGTGAACATAGTAAAATACCACCAATGTACATGGCAGCCAGTGCAATGGTGATAAAAGACAATGATGGATGTATTAGTCTTGAAGACAAGAGTGAATACCAAGTAACAGTTAATGGAAACTTAGTGGGATGCTTATACGACACAGGCGCAAGTTGCTGTATCGTAAAACGTTCTTTGATAAATGAAGAAGCATTGACTGGTGAAGAAACACATTGTGTTTTAGTTGACGGAAGTTTAAGATGTTTCCCGTTGGCTAAAGTGTACATAGAGAGTGAACACTTTAATGGTGAAGTACAAGCTATGGTGATGGAACAGCCGATAAAACCAGTAATAATTGGAAAAATCAAAGGATTGAAGTACATGGTTAAAGATGAGAGAAATGAGAGTGTGACAAATCATGAGCCAAAAGAAATAATTGAGAATTATACTGAAGTGGAAAACAAAGGAATATTGATTAGAAAAACAGGACATGAAGAAAGACCTGTTGGTGTAAAGAAGACAGTAAGATTTTCTGACAATGTGATAAGGAATCAAGATGAAAAAATAATGACAGTAGCGGTTGTGGAAACAAGAGCAGAAGCTAAAAAGGTAGCTAAATATAAACCATTGAAAGTTGCGGAAATGCCGAACTTGAATGTATCAGTGAAAGAGATACAGGAGTTGCAGAGTCAAGATGAAACTATGAAGAAACAAATGGAAAGAGCAATTGAATGGGATGATAACGAAGACAACATAGAAAATAATCCATATGTGATAAAGAAGGGATTGTTGTATAAAAGATACAAAGAAGCACAGAAGGATGAGGTGAAATGGCAACTAATGGTACCTAAACCATTGAGGGATAAAGTGTTAGCCGTAGCACACAATTCATTGTTATCAGCTCACCTAGGAATGAGGAAAACACACGATAAGATTCTGAATGAATTCTATTGGCCTGGAATAGGACAAGATATACGGAGGTATGTGTTGAGTTGTGACATTTGTCAAAAATCAGTTGACAAGAAGGTGAACCACAAGGCGCCCATGGGTCATCTACCTGTATTAGATGTACCATTCAAACACATATGCATAGACATAATCGGAGAAGTTAACCCTATGTCTGCAAGGGGTTACCGATATATATTGACCATCATAGATTTGAGTACAAGGTATCCGGAAGCTATTCCATTGAAAGGAATTAGTACTGAGGAGGTTGCAGAAGCTTTGTTTGGATTCTATTGTCGTATGGGAGTACCACAGAAGATCCATACTGATCGTGGAAGCCAGTTCACTTCTGAACTCATGGCTGAAGTAAATAAGATGCTATTGATAAAACACACCATGACGAGTCCATACCATGCAATGGGCAATGGATGTGTAGAAAGACTTAATGGAACCATCAAAGCGACGTTGAGGAAGTTGATTGGTGAACAAGCGAAAGAATGGGATCGTTATATAGCTCCATTACTGTTTGCGTTGAGAGACACAGTACATGAGAGTCACGGTTTCACACCATTCGAACTAATATTCGGTAGATCGTGCAGAGGACCAGTGCAAATATTAAAAGAGTTATGGACCAATGAGACAGTGGAAGAAGAAGTGAAAGACGTGTATACGTATATGCAGGATTTGCGAGAAAGGATTGAAGAGACTTGTGATATGGCACAGAAGGCGATACACAAGGCGAATGCTAAAAACGAGAAATATTATGACAGGAAAGCAAGATACCGGAAGTTGGAAATAGGCGATAAGGTGTTGTTACTATTGCCTAGTTGTAAGAACAAGATGTTAGTGAAGTGGCAAGGGCCATATGTTGTAAGAGAGAAGATTGGAGACTATGACTACAGAGTTGAAATCGAGAAAGGAAAGATAAAGACATATCACATTAATATATTGAAGAAATATCACGAAAGAGAAGATGCCGAAACGGTAGCATACATATCAGCAGTGGTATATGATGGAAAAGTAGGAGAAGATGAAGAAGAAGAGATATTGGATTTGTATGTGAGTGAACAAACAGAGACCTATGAAGATGTAGATATAAATCCTAATTTGGATGAAGAACAAAAAGGAGAATTGAGAAAACTACTAAAGAAATACGAAGATATTTTCACAGACAAGCCTGGGAGAACAGACTTAGTGAAGCATGAAATACATTTGACGAGTGAAGAGCCAGTAAGACAAAGAGCGTATCCAACACCATACCATTTGCAAAAAGAAATAGATAAGGAGATCCAGACGATGTTGGACAATAAGGTGATAGAAAGATCAGAGGCAGCTTATGCAGCACCTCTGGTGGTTGTCAAGAAATCCGATGGAAGTAACAGGCTGTGTTGCAATTACAAACAGCTGAACAAATTGACAATATTTGATCCTGAGCCTATGATGACAAACGAAGATATTTTTAATAAGTTGAGTGGGAGTAGAATTTACAGCAAGTTCGATTTCTGCAAGGGTTATTGGCAGATCCCTATGAGTCCAGAATCGAAAGACTACACTACATTTGTATGTGCCAATGGAATATACAAATTCAATGTTATGCCATTCGGATTGATTAACAGTGCGTCCAGTTATAACCGATTAATTAGGAAGATTCTTCACGGAACAGAAAATCTTGAAAGTTATGTCGACGATATACTAGCGCATAATAAAGGATGGAGAGAACACTTGAAGACATTGGAGATATTTTTCGAAAGAGTCAGACAAGCGAATTTGACATTGAAGCCAAAGAAGTGTTCTATAGGATATGAAAAGATTGACTTTTTGGGACATACATTGAACAAGGATGACATAAGTCCAAAGGATAAATCAGTTGATAAAATAGTAGACATGCCACGTCCAAAGACAAAGAAACAAGTCAGGAGTTTTCTTGGAGCGATAAACTATTATCGTAAGTTCATACCACACTGTGCAGAGATCATGGCACCGTTGAGCGATTTGACGAAGAAGATGGCACCTGGAGTAGTTGAATGGAACGAAGAACTGGAAGCAAGTTTTACGATGTTGAAGAGTGAATTGGCAAAGGAACCAATTCTGAAATTACCAAACCTGGAGAAAGAGTTTATTCTTCAGACGGATGCAAGTGGAAGCGGAATAGGATGTGTAATAATGCAGCAATACGAGGGGATGAACCATCCCATAGCGTATGCCAGCAGGAAACTCTTGGAACGTGAGAGAAGGTACTCAGTAGAGGAAAGGGAATGCTTATCGATCATGTGGGGAGTTAGTAGGTTCGATCGATACCTTTGTGGAAAGAAATTCATAATCGAGACAGATCATTGCGGATTGCAATACATGAGAGAGAATAGGATGAAAAATGCAAGGGTGATGAGATGGAGTTTGGCCCTCCAAAATTATTCTTTTAGCATAAGATACATCAAGGGGTCCAACAATGTCATGTCCGACTACCTGAGTAGAGGATTAGAGTAGAGTAGGATGTAATAAGGTAGATGTATAGTTGTAAATAAGTAAGTGAAGTATAGTAGTTATGCATGATATCTAAAGTAAGTTAAAGAAGTTTATTAGGTTAGTTTGTCAAGTAGGTGAGTTTGATAAAGCCTGTAAACAGACTTTTGAAGGAGGGGCATTTGTAGCGGTTGAATGCTTCTTGCCAAACAAAACCTATTAAACAATGCTATGTATAATGATTAATGTAGGTAAGAATTAAGCTAGACAATATGTGGCGTATGGTAGATTATAATTAATATTACTTGTGGCATTAAGTTAGATAATAATAATAGCGCTACAACAATTCTTGAACATGCGCTACAACAATTGACTCAACATTACTGAGCGGCGGAAACCAGCGTTAACGAAAGCAGACGACAGGCAGTCATCGATGGAGCTGTGCAAGGCGATGGTCGAAAAGATATTTCGAACGATGGCGTCTGTCGGCAAATACGGAGCCAATCGTTGGTAATTCGAATATCTGGAACTTGATTTATGGGTGTGGAAAGCGACACGTTGTCGACTTGTCCCACTGTCGAACTTTGAGACGTTTGAAGCGAAGTTCCGAGGCGAAGCGAGTGAACTGTGCGAAGCAGTGTGACTCTAACTGGCGACGATTTGCGAATCGGTCGAACGTTGAAGTTGGGATCGAACTCTGAAACGATCCGTGGTGAAACATTTGCAGCAAGACGAGGAGGAAGAATCGGTTGAGCGACGGGTGAATTCCTATGCTCGACGAAATCCGAGGAAGAAGGAGAAACACGCTGGGTTACTGTTTCAAGCTACAGTACCCATCGACAAGCAACTACCGAGAAATCTGGACTGACGGCAATTGAGAAGATCGCGACCTTCTTCAACTTTCCCTTCAATCCATTCCCGCGGAAGTGAAAAGCATTTCTACATCCACCAGAAAGGACGATGTGGAAAGATAAGAAATAAACATAATATTATTATAATTAATACGCCACAAATAGGTAGATAAGATTCTTTTCTTTGAATTGCATTTATTGATTGAAATGTTATTTTATATTATATCTTTATATGAATCACAGTCTCATTTGTTCTAGGTCGTAGGTTGCTATTATACCATTATTCACCCAACAGCCTCTGAGCATAAAGTTCACCCTTAATATTCTAGACTTAATAAATCCTGAATATAGGGGTAGTGACAGATGATAATGATGATGATGATGATGATGACGACAATAATGGTGATTACAACGCAATGTTGCATCAAGAATAGCAAGCGACCGTTGGGACGTTAGCTTGTTGTGTTGATGGACACAGGTTCAGACCTGTTGAATTTAACCAACTTGAAACTGGGTTAGAACTTGAATCGGTGGAATGCGGGGTGTACGAGCAGCGCTCAATGCATCCGTAGCCGATAAATTACCAGAGGTTGGCCAATACAAGTTAGAAGTTTCAAAGTGCATTAACCCATTGTCTTTACCTTGAATAGGATGATCTCATTGACCCGAACTTTCATGGTAGCTATACAGCAGTGTCCGCATCAATGTATTGTTGGTCGAGATAAGATGCCTGGTTAGTCTATAAGTTACCTCGCATTTGCTGTAATGGACGCCATAGAAATCTTTATTCCCCCTTCGCCCCCCCCCACACACACAATGCATCATTCAGTGCAATCGTCCGCACGCTTTTGCTGACACGTCTGCGTTGAACCAAGTTCGAGAAACAATCTCAACTGATTTTGTCTACACAGTCGCGTCATCATCAACTCCAACTTCATATTTGTCTACGACATCAAGCGACTTCAGATGATCAAGACCGTGCATGGTGGGTGGGGGTGCATTGGGTGTTTGAACACCCTCCCCCAAACGAAATAATGTAAAAATTACATGATGCATTTACTAACACACGAAGTAAGAACTAAGAGGATTTTAATTTTGAAGCTCTTATTTCTATGTGAAAGTTTACAATAGATTTGATCACGACGTGGATCTAATCATGATGAAGATCTAATCATGATGATGATCTAATCACGATGATGATCTAAACATGATGGTAATCTAATTATGATGATGATCTAATCATGATGATGATCTAAGCATGATGATGATCTAATCATGACGATGATCTAATCATGATGATGACGGGGAAGCTGCTTTAGTCAGTTGATTAGATTTTGTTTGTATGTGCACTTGTTATAGAGCCCCTTCAATGTCACTACTCAGAGCCTCAGAGGCGCTCCCCACTGCAGCGGGGACATTGCATCAGAATTTCACGCCGAAGCGCTGAGCAATTGCGAGTGAATTACTTGAGGGTGAATTCAAACCTGCAACCTTCCGGTTGCAAGGCAGCGAACACTACACCACCGTGCCCCAGAACGGTTGCTTGTCAGCTTGCTCTGGATCGAGTAGACGCGCTCCGAACCAACATTCTGGCTACGGTCTTGGCGATGATGCACTAAAACAACGTTATATAAATTAAGTGTTTTGATACCTGCATTATGCGTCATGCATCATACTTAGGCTACATACGTCACACAACATTGTGACGTCATGACATTGATGATGTCGTCATAAAGAACAACTCTGTACTGCATTATTCGTCATGCTGCTCATGCATCATACTTACATACGTCACACAACACATTGTCACGTCATGAAATTGTTGATGTCGTCATAAAGAACAACTCTGTATACTTTTTTGATAATGAATCTTTCGTTCGTTCAATGCGACCGAAGTCTCTGAATTTTCGTTCATGATTCCTGTAAGTTACTATTGCATGGCGAAACATTTGTCAGACTTGAGACAACGATTCCAAGCTAAACCTTATCTAACAGTTTTGCTAAGTCGCGGTCAAAATTATTCCGTCGGAAATTTGTAAGCGGTTGTTCCAAGTTTAATTATAGCCACTGATCGTCGGCGTAATTGTAGTATCGGGGACCGAAGCATAATTATGCCGTATCTTTGGAAGTATCTAATGACGACATTAACCCTAACTCTAACTCTGACCGACCATCACGACGACGGCGAAACTATAGAATCTGGGACCGACGTGTCGGTTAGGGTCAGGTTAGGCGTCGTGAGGGTCGGTTAGGGTTAGGCTTAGGGTTAGATCTAACCGACACTCACAACGCCTAACCTGGCCCTATAACCTAGTCACTGACGACGCTTAACCTGACCATATCCGACCCTCACGACTCCTAACTGATCCTACCGGCACTCACGATTCCCGCTACAGCAATTTTGAAGCATATTTATGATGACGTGGGAGAACGCTGTAGAGATGGCGATGGACAGAGGAGAATAGAGGAACTGCGTTGCCCGATGTGCAGTCCTGCACAGGAAGGACTAAGGTCTAAGGACTAAGGTCTAAGATAAGTTTTTTGTGCTATAAATAAGTGGACGATGATCATATGAACGACAGTAGACCTAGAAGTGGTTGTCTCAAATTAACGCAATGTAAATGGACTGTATGCTCCAAATAGCGTCTTATTTAGCGCATGCTTTTCTTCTAATGATAATTCTATTCTACACGATATTCATTTTAACATCTACAGTTTCTCAGGAAATTGAGACTAAAACGCATCACTTAGCGTGTATTACTATCTGCATTATGTAGGCTTTGTATCAATGCAAATTTTTTTGCACCTTCCCAGAACTCGAAAGGAGCAGCACAGATGGCCATCGTCATTTGAAATTACGCAATCTGCAATTTGTAAATTGTAATTCAGTTACAATTTATTTCCTATGATAATAATTATTCTTCGCTTAATTTCACACTAACACAACGCAGAATGGTTACAATTCGTAGTAGGCCTATACCGCATGATCACAAGTTATTACAGGAGTCGAACTAACTGTTACTGCAGCCAACTGAGCTTCATCACCTCCTACCTACTACTCATTTACCAACGCCTTCTGCCGATTGGAAGGTTGAGTCACTTGAGTGGACCTTATAAGCAGGAAGAGATCCAACGTCTGTGAGCTCATCATGCCAGTGTGTTGTTTGCCAGTACCATAAACGGCGCTCACTCTGTCCTCCTATATGAAATATATATTTGAAAATGAAATGCATTTAATGTAATTTGCAAACTATAATTCACTTAGCCTATACATTTATCCGAGGAATTTGCCCAACTATGGTTGTCGCTCCAATCTAAACAGGTGAGTTTTAAGACATTTTGGAAGAGTAACCTGATCGGTCAAATGCAAAAGAGGTTATATAAATTATGTACGGTAACTGTAGAGCGGCGTTTAAAATAGATTTCAACTCGACTCAGCGTAACGGGAATGTAAGCAGGGGCGGATCCAGGGGGCCAATCCGGCCATGGCCCCCATTTCAAAAATTTCTTTTTTTTGACCAGCTATTTTGCTCGAAAAGTAGACGTGGCCCCCAAAAGTAGTTCCATAGGACTTTGGCCCCCCTTCGAAAATTTCTGTATCCGCCCTTGAATGTAAGCGAACTCACGGGCCTTCTATTCATAAAATTCATAATTCAATCACCTCAAATTTAGTTAGTAATCTGCAGTTTTTAAATAGTTTCTGTAGGTGTCTTCTGAGATCACGAGACAGCTGGATCTAGGCTTTTTAAGACGCATTTGTAGTATTTGTAGACGTGCTGATATTTTCCGTTCTTGTAATCATCTTCGCGGTAGTCTTCGATTTCACCGCTTGAATGACTGTACCGGCTAAAAGATGGCGCCACTACAACAACAACAAAAAGGATCAGATATCACACCATTAGCTGCACACCCCGCCACTGTTCGTAATCTGACAGTGCCAGTCCTAAGATTGGATAAAGGAGGAGGGCGGCGCTAATAAACTTTACGAAACAGTTATATTTATGACGCACTCACTTGTTACACCAGATGCAATGAGGTCGCTGATTGGCACCGTTCCTATGACAACAGGCATTGAGACTTCAAGTGGGGTCGTCAAGCCAGCCGGTAAAACACCGATCTGTAAAAACCATGTCAGACAAAAAGCATTGTAGCGATCATGTGAAGCAACGCAGTCAGGCAAATTTCAATGTGACGCAAAGTCGTGTATGGACATTTTTAGTTTAATTTAACATGACATTTAATGCGATGTATTGACGCATAACTGTAGGTCTATAATTAGGAAAGATATGCATGCAATACAACAAGCTTTGAGACTAATATCGAGACAGTGGGTTACAAGACCGAGACCGAGACAATAGGCTTCAAAATAGAGACACAAGGTCGAGACAGTTCGAGGCACTTCAAGAGTCAAGACCATGGGGCTTTCGGTACCGTATTTATTCCACAGGGCAGGACACATATCGGAATAAACAATATTGAAAAGCAACTCATGAATAAATTTCCCAGTTTCCCAACTTTCATAAAAATTTTATACTATGGATATGGTCTATACTGGCATATATTCCTATTAGCTTTTCATTCGACACACTGGCACACGACAGTTTTATAGCGCAATAAGTTCAGAACTGAGGACAATTTGCGCCAGAGAACTACGGACACAGCGTCCAAAAGAGCAAGACTTTCTATTCGAGACAGTTTCCAAGAAGTCGAGATAGTGGCCTCGACACCGAGACATTAGGTTCCGAGACCGATAAAATAACCTGTCTCGAGGCGTCTCGAGACCGAGGCATGCACTGTATCGAAGCCATACAACTCTGGTTAGGAACCAGGTGTTTATTCATTATCGATCGGCACTGCTGCATCCAGGAACCAAATATTTTTATGAACTAATTATATATATATCATAATTTAGCACTACTTTGAAAATTGTTACATTCAATTATATGCAGATCGCAACAATGAGACTACAAAACATCATTCAACATAGGCCTAAATGTAGAGCATTCAATACTACTCTTTAGATTTGCTTTGCTTAATCAAAGCCAGACGATGCGATGTCCTTTCCCTGTGCGATATGCATAGAACGAATGCACGCAGGTGTATAGTAGGCTACATGGTCAGCAGACCAAATTAATACCAGCCGTATTGACAGGTAATGATAAAAGCGTGGCTGAGTGGAGAAAAATGCACGCGCAAGATCTGTTTCGCGCAGAGAACACCTGCAGGTCGTTACGACCGACTTAACGTAGGAACAAAGCGTCTAATAGATGTAGATTGATACAGGTAGCAATGTAGACGAAGTGAGCTGCAAAGGTGCAACGGTGCACAGAAAATAGATCGGTCAAAGAAGATGCCTGTACGAATAACCGCCAGGAAGTGATTAAGCGAAGCGATGCATTCAGATAAAAATGACCGGATGTGGTCGCAATTGCAAATTTATATAACGCCATTTCAGTTGGAAATACAAGCGAATAAGTCATTCAGGTAACGATGTGTATCGCCTCTGGGTAGGGATTTTTAAGTGGCGCTACATAAACTGTGATCCGTTGATTGATCGCATATCAATGGAACTCATAATAAAATGTTAGGTTAATTGTTAACCTACAGTTTAACGATACCTTGTCGTTACGTAGATAAAATTTTAGGGACGCTATCCTTTCTGTATAATTATATGGGACTGACAATGACAGAGCGCGAGCAGTGACCGAGTTAAGATAGCATAGGGCCTAGCATATATGCCTAGATGAAAGGATAGTGAACCCGCCAATAAGTCGCGTTGCAGACGGGGTCATTAAACAGCTCCAACCTCTCGATCCTATAGACACAGTCGTTTCTGACTTGGAGTTAACACGCCAGCGGCGCTACTAACATTACTATTACTACTATTATTAAATTTTTTACATAGCGCACCTTCAAGGTAGGCTACTCAGAAGCGCTCCCAGTCCAACAACCTGTGCTCTGAGATCAAACAAAACACGCATTTATAAACGAAAACCAAACCAGTCGTCGAAGGCGAAACATTTGTTGTGGTCCGAGATTAATCAGACCAATTAGCTTATTGGCTTAAAAATAGATGTAAATTAAAAGAGATTTGCAAAGAGAAACATCATCTTTGACTGGCCACTGGACCAAGTCCCGTGTAGGGCCGTGACTGGTGTGTCCGTGACGTACCGCAATGACGTATTCTATATCGATGATTCCACATCCATCGAGCCTGGAAGGTGGAAGCGGTGGAATGTGAATGATGTCGTGGTAGAAGGCGCTGTCTCCTGGCCTCACTTTGCCACCGGATATGCGAAATATGTCCGAAGAACTGCTGCGGCTCGTTCCCTGAACCTGTATCTGCACAATCTGTAGAAGACATTGCGACAATATTATATATCATTATTATTGTCATTATAATAATAATAATAATAATAATAATTTATAATAATAATTTATAATAATAATAATAATAATATTTGGGATCATGTTTACCTCGGGGCAAAAAAGTTTTTTTAAAAATTAAAATAAAAATAATAATAAAAATAATAATAACAATAATAATAATAATAGTAATAGTATTATTATCATTAGGCCCTACTATAATATTATATTATTGTAATTGTACTATCATTAGTTTCTATCATCCTCATCCTCATTACCATCACCATCACCATCACCATCACCGTCATCGTGTTGGGCGCGGTGGTGTAGTGGTGGCGTCGTTGCCTTGAAGCCGGAAGGTTCGAGGTTCGAATCCACCTCGCCGCGTAAGGACCTTGGGCAAGTCCTTCACTCACAATTGCTCAGCGCTTCGGCGTGAAACTCCGATGCAGTGTCCGCTCTGCATTCGGGAACTCCGATGCAGTGTCCGCTCTGCATTCGGGAGCGTCTCTGAGTTGTGAGCTTGAAGGGGCGCTATAACAAGTGCACATACATACATACATCGTCATCGTCATCGTCGTCGTCGTCGTCGTCATTATCATCATCATCATCATCGTCACTATCATTTTCCCATAGTAGTATTATAGTCACTTGCCTGCTGCATTGTAACGTACGACGTGCTGATCTCCTTTACACTGAGGTTCTGAATTTCGGCGTCTAGGTTGATGTCCTCTCCGGGGACGTAACCCGTTCGGTCCAGTCGAATTGAACAGGAAATGATTCCAGACTGACTGGGACAACAGCAGCAACTCGTGCAGACCAGTGTCTTCTCTTTTCGCAACTGAACACTCTCCTAAAACATGTATTTAACTGCAAAACTAACAGCGGAACTTGATCGTTAAATTTGAAAATCAATTGAGCTTCTAAAAATTCTCGCAGAATTTACACTAAAATGGACGTAGCGTAAACATACAGATCAGCTTGCACATTGCTGATTCACCGCCTTCTCTTACATTCCTGACAATGCGACCAGCTAAAAGTTTACATTCGTAGCCTACTTCTTTGGGTATTGCCGGGGGCCTAGTCGCAATAATTCATTGCGCTGTTTTTTCTTCATAAACTCATAGGCCTATACAACGAGTTACATAAAATCATTCTCGCTAGCTGCATTGCTCTTGTCTTCATCTGATCAAGATGAGGCCGTGTTACAGAGTGAAGTCCAATGTTACTAAGGTAATGTACTTGAACGAATGAGGCAAGTAACGGTCAGTCCAAGTTCCTATCTCAGCTGTGGAAACTTTACCAGAATCCATCGTAACTTGCCAATTTGAGACGAACTAAATGTGAAGTACATGTAAGTAAGCTATCAATCATTTACGAAAGTCTCTTAATTGCAGGAAGCGTTTGTTTAGAACATCGATCTAGGCCGATCTTATATCACTGAGATCTAAACACGACAAGAACATTCCAACAAAGCTGAAAGACGTTTTTACGGTTCTTCCGGCAAGAGCTCTGCGCCGGCCGCGCCGCGCCGCCGCCGACACTCTCAAGGTCGGCGCAGAGCTCTGCTTGAGGCCTACACGTGTAGAACGCAAAGCAGACGAAGAACGACTGTAGCCAATTACACAGCAGACGATGATGCTTTGCAGATTGAATCTTCAACGCAGACGAACCTTAATTTTCGGTTCTTTGTTGAGGTCGAGCGTCTGCAAGACGATGATGATTCGGTCCCGACGTAGTTGAAGGTTGATGTCGGGTGAGTCCAGCTTCGCCCTCACCAGGTAATGAACCCTTCCCTTTAGGCGGAGGTCATGCGACTCAAAAGACGAAGGCAGGTTCTGGTCCAGCTGGTAGCTGAAGGGGAACTCGTGAGCACCGGCAGCCAAATTGATCTCGTCGCTAGCCGCTGAAGAGCATTTGGCATCTTGCACACAGAAAGACAATCGAATCGGATTATCGTAATTATCTGATAGATGTAAGTTTATTACTCTATCTGGAACATCTACAGTCAACGAGTCATATACTAAGCTATTTTCAGTGGGGTTGTATTCAAGAGTTAAACCGCTTTTTAATTGCGGTATGACAAAATGAGCATTTATCCATGAATTCGTGACCATTAGGATCAAAATCCACCGACCTACCCACCCAACGAACAATCCACCCATTTCTATCTATCCATCCATCCATCCATCAATCAATCCATCCAATCATCCATTCATCCATCCATCCATCAATCAATCCATCCATCATCCATTCATCCATCCATCCACCCATCATCCGTCATCCATTCATCAATCAATCCATTCATCAATCCATCAATCAATCCATCAATCCATCCATCACCCATTCATCCATCCATCCACCCATCCGTTTATTCATCCATCCAATCATCCATTCATCCATCCATTCATCCATCCATCAATCAATCCATCCATCATCCATCCGTCATCCATTCATCCTTTAATCCATCCACCCATCCGTTTATTCATCCATCCATTCGCCAATTCATCCACCCATTCCATCCACCTGCCAGCAAACTCAATTCTCCGCCGATCGATTCCTTCACCATTCATCGATTCCTCTTTATATAGCTCATCAATTTAACTCATTCGCTATTTCCTTTTTCTTCTCTTTCTCTTGTGTAACCACATACGCGCTCATCTCTCCTCCTTTTATCAAACCACTGCTTTATCAACTGTTAAGGCATCCGAGTTATCTTCTGCGTATGTCGAATCCTCTGGCGCTCTATAAATTCACGGAAATCTAAAGGAAGTTAATTAGGCGGGCGGCATCCATGCCATGCAGACCTATTGACGGTGGAATGCCAGATCGACTCACCGCATTCACGTAATTCCGTATTCAAGACCAATGATATAAGCGAGACCGTCATCGACTTGCATTCGTTCACGGCTGACTCGCGACGCATATCAATTCGTCGGCAATCTTAACTTAGCATATTGATTCGTGTATCGCAATCTCGCGAGAGATGCCAGACCTCGCGAGACTTGCAACATGTCATCAGATGATCAGCAGACTTTGCACACACGACCGGATTGAACTCTATCTGTCCGTTGATACGAGTATCAACGTGCAATGTATATCCATCGACCATTACTTATATCAAGTTGCTTCTCAATATGACGACTTCTTTGGCATTCCAATTTAGGAAACTGAAATCGTTTCGCCAGCTTCAATTATTAACTGCTTGCGCTACATCAGAAAGTAGCAGTTGATCGAATAGTAGGTTTGTCAAAACTAATTGCTTGTTACAAGGAGTGTATGCATGCAGAAGGTTTGCAGAAAGGTGCTATCTGTCATTGGAAAAGCGGTATAGTGCAGTATACGAGAGGATACATGTGTGGCAGCCTTTCAAGAAACCTACTTATAGGCCTAAGTGCTCCAAGTTAAACCACGCCAGTATGAATTAGATTTCAGCAGCTTTTAAAATGTATTGGCATTATTTCTAAAGAGTATATATACGCGCATCTCCAACGGAAGTCCATGTGCACGCTTCTTACAAGAATCCGACGGTATACGGTTTACAGTAGGCTGCGATGCGTCGTGATTCAAAGAAGAAGAATATATATATATATATATATATATATATATATATATATATATATATATATATATATATAATTATGTGGTACTTGGAAAACATAATAATTTTTATTGTGTTCCTTTGTGAACAGATGCTGCCAGAAGCAGTCGATATATAATCCGACACTTTTGTTGCACAGCTCCAGTACCAAATATCGAAGGATTCCTTCGACTTTTTAAATAGCATTAGAGATAAAGAGGACAAAGGAAACTTAATTGAAGCTTATGAGAGTTTTAAAAAAAACTCTGGAAATGCATCTCTGGTCAAACAGACAGACAGACAGACAAACAGACAGACAGGCAGACAGACAGACAGACAGAATCTTCTCTTTATTTATATAAATATTATAATTATATATATATGTGTTGCATGAGCTTTCATATAATATTATACATGTGCTCCATAGACAACTGGACATTAGACGACACAGAGTTCTGAAAATATACGATATGAGAACTTATCTCAGTCGCCTGTCCAGCTACTAAGCAATCCATGCTATGATAGATTGGAGAGATTGATGGATGATTGGACCTGGGGCAAGCAGGAGAGACGGATAGGGTGGAAAGAGAAGTAGGGAGAGAGGGACGGTGGAGGGACGGTGGAGGGAGGGAGGGACTGGAGAGATGAAATGCCGACAAGAGGGAAACGACTAAATGATGATGCGCCAACATGATCGCTACTCCACTTATCGAAGGATCGTCGGACAAATGGAGGAAGGAGAGGCAGGACGATAGGGAAAGGGAGAGAGCCGAAGGAAGGAGGCGGACAAAGGACGGATTGGGAGGCACTGGCGGACATATTATAGGCAAATATTTTTCTGCGTTTGATCGATCGATTTGTTGATCGAAAGAGATCCGTCGTATAGAGATCTGCAGCTCACCGGGTAAGGCAAGAAGTATCCATGCAGATGCGTGCTGGAAGCATGGAAATCATGACATGCAGGCAATAGAGGGAGGGAGTGAGGGAGGGGCGAGGGAGGGAGGGATGGAGGGAGGGAGGGATGACTATAATATGAAGCAGGAATAACTGACGAGATCTGTTGTCTAACTAAATGGCGTGGACAGATGACCGAACGTATCCGAATGAATGGATGAATGAATAGATTGAGAAATAGACTGATGAATGTACGGATGGACGGATGATTAGATGGATTAATTAATAGATGAACGAACGGACGGGTGCACGGACCAACCTTTTTTTCCCCAGAGGATAAGGCAATCTTGCATGTAGACTTCGTAGTCAAAGAGCTTCCTTCGTCCATCAGGTTTGTCTGACCAGGAAACGTCGGACTGACCCAGAACCCAGAGCTGCACACCTACATGTATAGAATGCCAAACAGCAACAATTATGGACTAAACAGTTCATTGTACACCTTGGTTCAATTCTCTAAATATTTGGAAAAATTTTAGAATGATTAATTATCAGAACATATTAAAGATAATGAAAAACAATTTGACTTACATTTTACAGAATCTAGCAGAAAATTGCTTGTAAGCTGAAAATTAATTTCGGCATATGAAGTTGAAAGATGCATGTCTTTTTATCCATTCAACTTGATCTCATGAAATTTTGAAATCATATTCATGGTCCAATTCTATAAATATTTGGCAAATTTTAGCGTTATATTGTATCAGTCATTAGCGATATGTGAAAAATAATTTGGCTTACTTTTTTTAATCACGGTGTACATGGTGATTAAAAACTAGAGGCAGACAGTGATAGCCTACGTGTATACATGGTGATGCTAGTTTGATGTAAGTGGAGATGTGTTTAGCTTTTGAAAGACACAGGCAGCTTCGAAGAGTAAGTTTCAGAACAATATTTGGTTGCTATTCTTCGAACTGAATACATAATATAATCTATATGAATGTATATATATATATTATAATCTATATGAATGTATATATATATATTATAATCTATATGAATGTATATATATATATATATATTATAATCTATATGAATGTATATATATATTATAATCTATATGAATGTATATATATATATTATAATCTATATGAATGTATATATATATATTATAATCTATATGAATGTATATATATATATTATAATCTATATGAATGTATATATATATATATTATGAATGCATATATATTATAATCTATATGAATGCATAGGCTATATATTATAATCTATATGAATGTATATATATATATTATAATCTATATGAATGTATATATATTATAATCTATATGAAAGTTATCTTCGTTCATCGCCAAAGAGCAAGCAAATCGCTGCAGGCGTGCATTAACAAATTGACAGTATACATATATAGGCTTATGGTTGGGTTTGTTAGTACTTGTTATATATATAAATATATATATATATATATAAACTATTTAAAACATGAATCTTTCTTAACGGATGCTTGAGTAACCTATTTTTTCAATTCATGTCACGAAGTAAAGGTCGTGAAATGCGAAGAAAAACCGGTCGTGATGGTCAAATTTGAGTTGTTTCTGGAATTGACTGCAGGACCGGTGAGACAGACGGGGACACAAAAATTACAGGTCAAGGGTAAATGATAGGCTAAGAGAGAGAGAGAGAGAGAGAGAGAGAGAGAGAGAGAGAGAGAGAGAGAGAGAGAGAGAGAGAGAGAGAGAGAGAGAGAGAGAGAGAGAGACAGACAGACAGACAGACAGAAACAGAGACAGAGACAGAGACAGAGACAGAAGCAGAGACATAGACAGAAACAGAGACGGAAGTTATATGAAAGGATCCCTTGCGACTTGGGTGTAAAATGTGTATATAGACACCTCTGGAATCGGACGAAAGTTTTCTTGCAGTTGCGCTAAATAAATAAATACTCGATTTCAATGCGCGCCAAACATCACCACAAACATCAATGCAACTTGTATCAACTGAGAAGAACTAATCCCGTGCTGTAGCGCCACTTGCGGGTCTGTTGCCATCATCCATTGCAATATAGAATTGAAATCAATCGATTTGATCATCAACTTGATTCGTGTTTGACAGTCGAATGGATTCGGTTGCTAAGGTCAGGTCAGGTCAGGTCCGGTCAGGTCAGGTCAGATCGAGTCCTTGGCAACTCATCACGCCTGAAGTCTTCTCAAATCAACCGTCCACTGAATTCTCACAAGGCCCCATACCCTCATTCGTCTTCTACCATGCACTTCAACCAGCGTCGTATACCTTCACTCAAGCAGGGAACCATACAGCGTCACGTGATAAACACTAAAAAGAATCGAGTAATTTCATCGACGAGAAATTGAAACATTAAAACTTTTCAGTTTCGTGGCGAATCCGGCGTAGTAGTATATTCGTTTAATTTCAAAGTTTGAAAATCAGGGTGAAATAACGCACCAGGTCACAGTGCAGAGATGAAAAATAATGCACAGAAGTAATAATAAGGCTTAGTAATAATAATGAAATAAAGTTACAGCATTAGGCCTACTGTCATTGAATCAGGATGAGCCAAAAACGTGGTGTGGCATTACATTCATGTGGTCAGCAGAGCGGTCGCGTCTCAATTCAAAAGATACCCACTACAGAAAAGATATCCACTACAGAAAAGATATCAACTATAGTATACAGACGAAATGTAGTTATAAGAGGCGCTGACGTCGGCGTATACGGAAGCAGCGACCGCCTTCGCATTCTAGACGCGGCCAAGATGGATGTTAATGGTGACGAATCTGACGCAGATTTCGCCCGGAGGCATTCATTAGGAGCCCGTTGCCATGGCTACGCTTTTGCAGACGATAAGTCGGTTCCAGCTTCATGACCAGACTGGCTAATGGAAGCGGGTCTCGTTTAGTAGTGCCACCGCACGGAAGGCTATGATGCTACGCATCCACCCACATCTTCCATGAGACGGCTACCTCCCACTCCGGTCTGTTGACCAGAAAAAAATCATTCGGTGTACGTCCACTGCATTCAATTCGGCCAGTACTTTGTCTTAAGTCGTAACTGCGGAATCCATACGGAGTCTAAATATCCCAAATTTCTTCGTTGATCCAAGTTTACCGCTTAATGGATTAGGCGATAGTCAACGAGTTGGCGTTGTCTACTGTACGCCTCCAACGGCCGCTGGTTAGAATCCATGCTGGAACGGATAGTGATTTCTATATATATAGACTTCATTGCTCTGCTTCAATAAAACCATCTAATGAATCGAGACATGAAATGAGCAAATCGACTGCACACTGCTGATGCGAAGAAGCGATAAGACAACACGAAATTAGACGGACCGAAATTAATAAGCGACAACGTATTATTGTATATTGCATGCAATTATGCATATATACAGGGTGGCCCAGCATAAATGTCCCGACTTTGCACGCGTATAACTTCGCCAATTTTTAACATTTATTTATACTTAATGCATCAAATTAAAGGTATTTCACTCTAGTATTAACTCTAAAACCTAGACTAGTATCAGTTCGACTTTTTTTAGAGTTAATACTAGAGTGAAATACCTTTAATTTGATGCATTAAGTATAAATAAATGTTAAAAATTGGCGAAGTTATACGCGTGCAAAGTCGGGACATTTATGCTGGGCCACCCTGTAGGCTATATAAATATAATGTATATACAAATGCTATGGCAACATGCATGCTTAACCGCCTCCGCTTCTCAGATGTTTTGTCGGAATTTGTCCCTTAAGAATTAAGAATGTTCTATCGGCAATCTACAACGACACAGGACACCACTATAGGCATTGCAACCACTGTGATAATTTTGTGATAGGCCTACATACACCCATGCATACATACAAACATGAGCTACAATGCATACAGACATACATATAACTATACATACATGCATACATGCATACATACATACATACATACATACATGCAATGCATGCATGCATACTACATACATACACACATACATACAATACATATACATACATATACATGCATCCAATTTCTCCTCCGTCAAGCGCATGCTGTACAAGACGTCTCCAAGTTACTCTTTCTATGGTCTTATCCACCGCTCTTCGTATGTCCATGCCCTGCGTTTCTAAGTCCTCCATCACTTTCTTCCTCCATGTCTTTTTTGTCTTCCTCTGCTTCTCTTCTTTTCTGTTTGTCCCCATTAAAACACTGTCGCTGGTAGCCTTTTTTCCTCCATCCGTGTAGCATGTCCGAACCAAGTCAGTCTTCTCTTCCTGATTCTGTCAATTACTGTTTCTTTTTGTCCAGTTTTTTGTCGAGTTATTTCGTTGCGTATCCTTTCTATCCTCGATCTTCTCGGAATTCCTCTTAGCCAGCTCATCTCCGCCACCAGAAGTCTTCTCTCGTCTTCTTTTCTCAGGCACCAGCATTCTGAGTCATAGGCCTATATAGCAGCACTGGTATAACCAGAGATTCATACATACATACACACACACATTCAAACACATGCATTCATTCATGCATACTACATACATGCATGCATTTCATGCATACAAACGCAAAGCACAAATGCGATGCTCTTTTCGAGCAAATGTCTTGTGGTCTGCAGCCCGTATCGCACTCAATCCGTCTGAAAATCTGTCTCTTCGTCTGGTCGTGATTCGCTCAGCCTGCCTCTGCAGTCCGTGGAATTCATTTCAATTGGTCGTGCGCGTTGTCCGTTGTCCGTTGTCCGTTGACGTTGTCCGTTGACGTTGTCCGTTGTTCGTTGTCCGTTGTCCGTTGTCCGTTGACGTTGTCCGTTGTTCGTTGTCCGTTGTCCGTTGTCCTTTCTGGTACGTCGTCATCCAGAGCGTCAGGTGTTGACTCGTCAACGGAATTTTATGACCGGGCGACATTTTGTGCCTCTGGTGCTGCTCTGCAACGCGGAGGTTTAATTAAGGCACGACAACGACGACGACAACAACGACAACGACAACGACGACGACGACGATTTCATAGCATCCTCACTTGTGTATGGGAGACGGAAGGAGGAGAGAGGAAAATAGGACGATGCTATAGCAGCCTCTGTTATTTATGGGAGAAGGAGGAGGGAGGAGAGAAAGAGGAGGATGCTATTTATTGGAGAATGAGGAAGGCTGGATAAGGGAGAGGACGATGCTATTCCAGCTTCTGCTATTTACGGAAGAAGGAGGAAGGAGGAAAAGGGAGGAGGAAGAGGAGGATGCTATATAGCTGCGTCGGCTAATAGGGACGAGGTGGTGAGACAAGATAAAAACGGGCGAAAGTGGAAAGGAAATAAATGGAAGAATGCGATGAGAAAATGAGAATGACTGGAGACAACAGCTGCAGTGGAAGGCAGACAAGGAAGGAGACACGGCAGAGTGGTGGAAGAGGAAGAAGAAAGTATAGTTAATGGAGAAATGGATGAAATCGAATGGAACGGATTCCTAAAGTAATCTGTGCCAGTGACAACCGCTGCAGTCGCCTTGTTTGGTTCTAATATAAAAAGAAGTAGACTCTATTATTATACGGGATAATATAACGTCGTCTCTTTTTCAGTGGCACTCTTCAGTTGTTTTCTCGCTAATTTTCATCGTGTCTTTGTTGTTCCGGTTCCTATAAAAATGTTATGCTCTACTCCAGATCAGTCAAGTGGCTAATACGTGTTTGGATGCCAGTCAGAAAATGTTTTGTATAACATAAGGTTCCTTATATAAATGTATATGAATCTTACATATAAATTGTTTATATTAGAGAAATTTCTGAATGTATTGTGTGTTTGACTCAGACTCTCAGAGTATATAGGGGCATATAATTTTATCAATAGTTTAGATCAGAACGGTTCTTCTCATTTGCTTATAGTATATTATAGGTTCTTGAGGTTATTTAGAACTGCGTTACTGCGTTTGCATAAAATGAAGTTCTGAAGACTGAACGTATAGATCACTAGATCAGAACAACTTTTGGGCGAAAGAGTCCATGCATAAGCATCTGAATTTTATTTAGAACGACTTTGCAACATGTATCTTACATGCTCATGCGTTTTTGAATGTATAATAGAGACGGAAATGTGTGTTCTAAATTGGCTTGTATAATAATATAATAATAGTATATTTGTAAGAACTTTAGTTCTTAGTTGGATTTTACTTTACTTTTACATAATCTAAAGGTTGTTGCTGTGACTCAGCTGCGATGCATGGTTGGCAGACCTTGATCTAGGGAACCAGTCTGACAAACGACGAAACCAAGAAACCTTAATAGAAGGACGACGCTTCTTTTCCAGCGTCAAAGCACACACGTGATTGGCGATACGTATCAATGTCTCCATGGCGCAAATGAACCGAACGTGGAATTGGCCAACCGGAAGACTCCGATAGATTTCGCTGGTGCCTGGAAGTTGAATAAATGATTGATGGACCAGTGGAGCGGACGGCAAAGGAGAAGACGACGTCGCGGTTTGGAACATCGAGGACATGCGGGGGAAATGGTTGAGGAAACTTAGGACCGTCAATTCGGGTCTTGAGGCGCGAGGGTCATGTAGGGTATTAGGTTTGATCAGGCATGTTAATGCTGTCATTGCAATGTTTAAGTTTTAAAAAATTTGTGGAGAGGGGGCACATTCCCCCTCCTCAAACCCTTCTCCTCTGGGCTATATGCACCTCGGCGATTGTTCGCCGGATGCCTGTTTTTCCTCCCCAAGATTCTTGATTTTCCCCTTATATATATGCCGTCTCAAAGCCCTACCTGCATCTCACCGTGGTGAGACGGTGAACAGCCAAGTAGGGGATAGCCTGGTGGGGCTATGCCATCAGTGGTGAAGACCTCGGTCGAAGACCTTGGTCGAAGTACCACCTAGGGCGTCTCGCGAGGTGGAAAGGCTCACCAGGAACCCCGAAACGGCTGGCCAACGCAGGAGGCAGGTGTTGGAAGGACACCTCAGACCGGAAGAGGCCAAAATGGCCCAACGATCTCCTTGCCCTACCAGGAGGGGACTGGTCACCGGCTGGCAAGAGACCAAGAAACTCTAACAAAATGAACACGAAATTGAACAAGGTGATATATAACAACTTTATAGACTTCAGACAGGCTTTCGACAGCGTTTGGCAGCAGGGGCTATGGAGAGTGATGAGAAACTACGGAATACCAGAGGAGCTAGTGGAACTACTGGAGGACCTGTATAGTAAGACGATAAGTGCAGTGAGAGTAGACGGGGAACTAACGGAATGGTTCAGAGTACATGTTGGAGTTAGACAAGGCTGCGGTCTATCCCCATACCTATTCAACCTGATACTGGAGGCAATGATGGACATAGCGCTGGCAGATACAGAAATAGGGGTGAGAATAAATGGAGAAATAGTCAACAACCTAAGATTCGCAGACGATATTGATCTGATGGCGGAAAGCGAAAGCCAACTGCAGGAGCTATAACGACCAGGGTACACGAAAGTAGTAAAAGATTCGGGCTTAGGATCAATGGAGAGAAGACCAAAACAATGACAATTGGTAAGAAAAAAGAGAAGATAACCATCAACTTGGAAGGAGAGGAGCTGGAGCAGGTGACGGAATTTGTGTACCTGGGGGTTGTAATTACGGAAGATGCAGAGTCGACAAGGGACATAAGGAAAAGAATTGGGCTGGCGTCAGCAATGTTTGGGAAGCTGAGGAAACTATGGAGATCAGGCTACATCTCAACAAGAACAAAAACCAAGCTATATGAAACACTGGTGTTACCGGTCCTCATGTATATGGAGCAGAATCTTGGTGCGTGAAAAAGGAGGACGAGAGAAGACTGCTGGTGGCGGAGATGGGATGGCTACGAGGTCTACTGAATAGATCACGAAGAGAAAAGATACGGAATGAGGTAACACGAGAAGAACTAGGACAGAAGGAAACAGTAGTGGAAAAAATAAAGAAAAGAAGATTAACATGGTACGGACATGTGATCAGGATGGAGAGCGGAAGAATGCCGGCAAAGGCGCTGCACGGAGAAGTGGAAGGAACGAGGAGCAGAGGACGGCCAAAGAAGAAATGGATAGATAACATACTGGAGGACATAGAAGACAGAAGATTGGAGCTAAGAAAGGCAATAGAACTCGCAAGAGACCGGCCGAAATGGAGAAGTTTTGTTAGAGCCTCATCGTCGGTGAATACTTGACGGAGGAGAAAGAAAGAAAGAAAGATATAGAGGAGGGGTATATACTCTAAAATTAATAAAGAGCAATCTAAAGTATATGTGCTCGTCAATAGCCTACCACTTCATTTGCAAACATACCTAACAAATTCACAGGCCTACATGAAGCACAAAATAATGACTAAATTTGAATACACGACAAGCCTGATAGACAGGCCCCACAGTCCCTGCACTACTAGACGTCAGCAAATCCTGTTATATTCACGGCAGACCAGTCGTCTAATTTACGGTGAGTCGGACAACAGAGCTTCGTCGGTCGCCGTTCGATGGTCGACGATGCAGCAGATATCTAAGTCCTAGATGAGCGATCGTTGTAAATCAGAAGGAAGAGAGGAGACCATGGTGTTATCGTGCGGTCAGAGCGGCGTTGATATCTGGTTCATGGTGATATGACCGCGTCGTTCAGGGCTCGGCACGTAAAAACCACTCTTCGTATATACAATACATGTATATGCAAGTATACCAGAGATAAACGATATTACGAAGCATGAATGCCGAGTTTTGTAGAAAATGTAGACCAGCATAGAAAAGATCATCAATTCGCAACTACGGTTAACGTCAATTACACGTACATGTAAATGTAGGCCTGCACGTTTTTGATATAACGCCATTTGTTCTAGGCCCTGTTCAGTTTTCAATGAGAATACAAAGATTCATGCATACATGCATATATACATACATACATACATACATACATACATACATACATACATACATACATACATACATACATACATACATACATACATACATACATACATACATACATACATACATGCATGCATGCATGCATGCATGCATGCATGCATGCATGCATGCATACATACATACATACATACATACATACATACATACATACATACATACATACATACATACATACATACATACATACATACATACATACATACATACATACATACATACGTACGTACATATAGCACATACAGATAAGAAAAGGGAACTGACATAAGAAAGACGTTTGTTCAAATTGCCATGCATACACGACAGACATTGAAATTCAAAAGCGCGTGCATTGCTTTCGTTGCCAACCTTTCAATATAATTATACTGCTTCGAAACTGACACAATCGACCATCAGCGTTGAACATGAATTCTGGTTGTATGCAGCATTATCAAATTTCACGCTCGCTTGTCGTCACGCAATTGCGCTTGTATACACGTGTCAGTAGCAATATGCAGACAGGAGTGACGTGACCAAGGAAACTGCAGGATGCCTACTTAATTGAGTGCATGCTGACTCAAATTTTCAAGGAGTCCGCCGTCAAGGTTATAACAATATGAGACGATGTTATTATAACTCGTTCAAACTCCTGCATGGATTCGCATATTATGTGTGTGTGTGTGTGTGTGTGTGTGTGTGTGTGTGTGTGTGTGTGTGTGTGTGTGTGTGTGTGTGTGTGTGTGTGTGTGTGTGTGTGTGTGTGTGTGTGTGTGTGTGTGTGTGTGTGTGTGTGTGTGTGTGTGTGTGTGTGTGTGTGTGTGTGTGTGTGTGTGTGTGTGTGTGTGTGTGTGTGTGTGTGTGTGTGTGTGTGTGTGTGTGTGTGTGTGTGTGCTGGAGGACAACACGAACGCAAACTAAGAAAATAATCCTCAAACGAAAAATGAGCTGGTTGCGGAAAATCGCATTAAGCTCAATGCTACAAGATAGACCTGGATAATTTATGAAAATAATAAGAAAGTCTATCGATCTGTAGAGAACTATGTAATTACATGAAATCGTTTAGCTCAGATTTCGATGGTGCAAGCGTCAATAATTGGCAGAAAATGGATGTAAATGCAGTATATGGGAAAACAGCAATGAAAGAGAAACAAAAAAGAAGTATGCGAAAACGCTCGTTAGACAGTAGACATGAGGAAGGCAAAACATGATTAATTTTGGACCATGCGTGAGAAAAGAACTAAATCTGAGAAGAGACAGAAGAGAGTGGAGACCGATGAGATTCCACAAAAATATCAAGTACCGTAGCCTATTAAGCCTATAGTTTCAATTGGACGGTAACAATGATCACATGCGTTGCCCTCCTCCTCTATCCACGCTTGAGACTGGCACTGTCTCGTTGTAAGCAGTGGCGGAGTTCACGTCTATCAAAAGTCTGTCGTCAGGTCACGTGGGGTCGATTGGACGTGGTTGAAAACTGCATGCGAACATAGCTGCAGCAGTCTCAGCAATCACAGATTAATGATTCTGATTTGCATACAAAATGTTCAGTTGTGTAGGCTAAGTATAGCAGAAAACACGCACTTTGGCGAAGAATGATTGGAAATAATTATAGTAGGTATATACCGCACGATTTGGGTTATTCGGTACACGTTGTCTCGCTTTTCCCAAAGAATTATTTCTCGGTTTAGTATACATGGAATAATCGAACGAACAGTTCAATTATCGTCTTCACAGACCCAACCGACTAGACGAATGTCGTTTATTTTTGGACAAATATAGGGAAGACGAACGACTTCGCTATGATGCACTCGGAAATATTCAGAACATTAGTCTGCTCGGTCATCCATGGATGCTGCATTCGTTTTTGCTTCCTGTCACGCATTCAAGCATGGCCTCTATATACATTATACACACGTCGCATGCATTTATTCGTTCGGTCTTTAATTCGTTCTTTTCTTTGTTCGTTCATTCGTTCTTCCTTAATAAAGCCAATTCACAACACGCGTCTTAACCAGTGGATTCGTGAAAATTGGATTCATGAAAAGCCCGAATCCATACATCAGTCCATTTCAATTATCCTATTATAATCAGCTTCACCCAATTAATGGCAATTATTCGTCGGTCTCTCAGTTCATCTTTATGCTTTTATTTTGCAATCCTTTATTTCGTTCATCCCTCTGTCAGTCTATTTATGCGCTTGTGTCTTTGTTCATCCACCTGTCTGTCCGTCTATCTATGCGTCTGTCCCAGTCCATCCGCTTGCTTCTCCGTCTACCTATGCGTATTTCTTTGTTCATCCGCCTGTCTGTCCGTCTATCTATGCGTCTTGTCTTTGTTCATCCGCATGCTTGTCCGTCTACCTATGCGTCTGTCTTTGTTCATCCGCCTCTCTGTCCGTCTATCTATGCTTCTGTCCCAGACTCCCAGTACATCCGCTTGCTTGTCCGTCTACCTATGCGTCTCTCTTTGTTCATCCGGCTGTCTTTCCATCTATCTATATGTCTGTCCTAGTCCACCCTTCTCTTCGTCCACTGTCCATTCGTCCGTTTGTCCTCCTCTCTCCGTCTGTCCATCGCTGCTAAATATGACCAGAATCTCTATTTCTGTCGGGTGGCGTCTAAGCCTCCTTCGTGCGCCGTCTACCAATCCGTGTATCCGTGTATCTGCCTGCGACCAATCAATTATCCGTGGAGCTGAGGGTCGCCAACGGTGGATGAATGAAGCGGTCAAGTCGCCACACGACCTGAGTTTGTCTTCCTCCGATCACGAAACGTCATGTTTACCCATCCCCCCACCCCCAACGCACACACAGCTCCTTCGTGCACCGCAAACCTATATGCATAACCTAAATGTATACCATAGCTATGTATCTATGTATACACGCCGCGTGGCCAGTATGAAGATTTACGATGCAGATGCAAACATTATACCGTGCATTGCAACACATGTGATGAACGCTCGTATTATGCATTGTATACATGGTGATCACGCGCTTTTGCATATGTATAGAAGCAGAACCATACGTCTAAGTCGATCGTCTTATCTCAGCACAGATGGCTACATTGTATACGTCTGCGAACAACAATATCACAGTTGTTTCAACGGTGATAGTTGTGTGCATACAAGTTTCTTGCAATCGTACAGTGTCTCGATCGTGACGAATTGTCTATATAGCCTATAGTCGTCAATCTATAGCAACCTTTATCAACTGTTAGGCCTGTAACAAATAAGCAGGGAATGAATGTTTAAAGCAATTGAATGACTTGCGATTGTTTTGTGCCCGTTTACTGACAGAACATCGATCAAAAGCAAACTAACAGCAATCAGCACAAACTAAATAACTCTCAAGTGATTGATGCATAAGTCAAAAGATCAATCCAAAGGGTCGTGGACCCGCTGAGACTGGATTGACCCTTTCTTTCTCTAAGACATTTGGCTGTTGCAAAACAGTACTATTATGGTTTTGGGTTTGAAGGAAGAGGCTATCCACCGCAGAGATATTAATTATAGGTATCAACACTGTGACGGAATTCTGTTTCAAATATACGTATACGAGTTGGTACGACAGACTATTGTAGGCCTAATGGTAATCTCAGAAATTATAGAGTCTAGAGCGCCTCTTAAGATAAACTCTTGAGGACTGTTCTCGAGGTAAGAATGGAGGGAAAGAAATCACCAGGAAGACCAAGAAAGTTAATGATGGACTGGATGATGGACAGAGAAAAGAGACGAGGATATAAAGAAATCAAGGAAAAAGTACAGAATAGACAAGAATGGTGCCGTTTTAATCTCGGACATGCCTAAAGGCAGAACACTAAAGAACAATATAACAAAACATAACAAGGGCTTAAAGTGGTTTAGAATACGCGTAAGTATAAATTGTGTGCTATAGGGAGCTACTGCAAGTTAGGCTGTTATGCTCAATGGCCTCTCTCTCTCTCTCTTTCTCTCTCTCTCTCTCTCTCTCTCTCTCTCTCTCTCTCTCTCTCTCTCTCTCTCTCTTTCTCTCTCTCTCTCTCTCTCGATTCGATCATCGTCGTGATTAGATCATCATCATGATTAGATCATCTTCGTGATCTAATCTACTGTAAAATTTCACATGGAAATAAGAGCTTCAAAATTATATCTCCATTAGTCCTTATACAAACGTGTGTTAGTAAATGCAGCATGTCTCTGTTATATTATTTCATTTCGGGGGCGTTCAAACACCCCAAAAAACCTAAATGCGGCTTGGACGCTGCCTTACAAGTCTTCTGGTTTCATTGTGTGAGTAAAATAAATAACTGCGCATTTAACATTATTTCAATTTCCTTATCTGCATGTGTTAGGGATCTTGTCGACCAATGTTCTGAAAATAACCAAAGGAACTAAGAGTGAGAGAGAGACAGAGAGAGAGAGAGAGAGAGAGAGAGAGAGAGAGAGAGAGAGAGAGAGAGAGAGAGAGAGAGAGAGAGAGAGAGAGAGAGAGAGAGAGAGAGAGAGAGAGAGAGAGAGAGAGAGAGCTAGCTAGAGAGAGAGAGTGAGAGAGAGAGAGAGAGAGAGAGAGAGATCTGTGCGCCAACACTGCTCGTTGTTTTCTGTATATTAAGACTTTCTGAATTAGATGACTGATGTGTCGTAACCCCTTGAGCAATTCCTAGCTTCACATTTGGTGCAATACTGTGTAATAATGGCCACATCAAAATAAAACTGATGGCCTGATGCAAAGCAAAACGGGCACTGCATACACGATATATAGAACAATAATCTCACTCTCTTGTATACACAGCCTTCTGGTTGCATTGTGTGACCAAAATAACTCCACATAATATAACGTATACAGCGTCTATGCATTGCTTCCATTATTAAGGCAAATGTTCTGTGTCAGAGGGAAAAAAAGCTAGTGCATGCTGGTGATGTCATAGAGAGGGGGTGGTAGGGCAGGGCAGGTCAACGTCAAAATATACGTCGACTGAGTGCCATAACAATTCGCAGCGTGTTACAATAATCGAATCTAGTCGGACTTAAGGTGTCGTAAATCAATTGAATGAAGAAAATCATGGAGCAGAGGACCAGCGGATCTCTGCTCAAGATCACGTGACACAGAAAAACAGACGCGTATGAAATAATCGAAGAAACTCAGATGTCTACGTCTACGTCTCATGAAAACAAACGTTTATATAGCCCAAGGAATTGCAGCTCTATCATAGGTCGTTACTCCGCATGTGAAATTGCCTCTATTTGATTCTCAACGATTTTTATTTGTTTATATTCTTGATTGTGTACAATGTACATGCTTCTGTGGGATTGTTTCTGCACTTGTGCATACGTTTGTCTATGTGTCGTTGCATCGTGTTTAAGAGTGCTCATAGGCTACATGCAGACACGTGCAGAGAGACACACAGGCAGACAGACAGACAGACACAAGCAGACACAAAAGCAGGAAGACTGACTGACTGGTTGGCTGACTCACTGATTCACTGGCTGGCTTCAATCGACTTAGGCCTATTCGTCTAGAATAAATTGTTATCTTGAAACAATCTATCTAACCGGTTATAGGCCTGTAGGCTATAATACCTACACATAGAAACTGTTTGACGCCCCATATGATAAATAATTTATGGCAAAACGGACGATTGTGTATGGCTTGCCATATCCAATTTGTGTCTGACGCCACACTGACAACTCTGATCCACCGCGCAATAATTACAGACAATCGCTCTAAGGCCTCATGAGAAAGAAACGCTCAGGATAATTGCATGCAGTCGTGTTTCCCTTGTAAATACAGCGTCGCACTCATGCAGGCGATGCATGCGGAAAGGAAATGTTTTGAACCAACAGACAGTTTAAAGGAATCATGATGCCGCAGGCGAAAGCCAGACGATTGCCGTCTTAATTTATGTAATTATTATGTAGCTCTTTGCTGTAGAGCAGAAGAGAAATCAAACGGAAAGCAAGCAGAGCGATATAATATGCGCTCGGAGCGTTGCATCAGCGCCGCAACATTAAGGCTGCATCTCAAATTCTCTTTGCTCGCAATAAAACCCATCAGCGAGAAACAACAGCGTCGTGCTGCTGACTCGAGCGAGGCTAACACCGGCGGCAATGCATGCATGCACAGCAGCGGCAGCGGTAGCGAAGCACATGGGGGTCTCTTCTAGCTTCCGTTGCTCGACATCGCGTCGTCTGATCAGGCAAACAGAACGGGGGAACAATGTTTTCGCGCCGTGCTGTCGATCGTAAAGCAGACGACGCCGCCGATGCAGCGTTGAAAGTACTTAAGACCGATAACACGCAGCAGATAGAAACTCGGGCCATCGCCGAAGCGAACCGACCGCGTTCCCTGCGGATGCCACATAGCATATTTTACGGTTTCTTCGGATGTCTCGCAATGCCTCCGAGGATTCGTCAGACGCATTCAGATCGACTCTTCTGCGGAACGAGCGCCGAGCGCACCAATTCCGCCTCAGTCCACAGCGCAGCTGCACTACAGCACGCTAGAAGCGTCTTCGAAACGCGGCCGTAAACGCCGACGCTGCATGTCGCCGAGTGGTGGTGGTGTGGTGGAATGAGCTTAGACGAGAACAGAGAGATTCGTCGCCGATAAAAACTGGTGTGGACCAATGAAGCAAAACGTTATTCACAAATGAGCCACCGAGGAAGCGGCTTCGATTTTATACGGTGTCGTTGTTAGAAAAAGTGTAAATAGGCGAGCAGGGTGAGCTCTTGAGTGATGATTCGCAAGACAAAGCTTGAGCATCATATAGGCCAACTTGATCATAAATAATTGAATTTATTTCTTTCTTTTAACGCCTCTGCAGATTTCCTATTACACACAGGAGCGCTCCCCGTCCAGCCCCAGTCGAATAGGACAGTTAGAATGTCTTTAAAGTCTAAAGAGTGGCATTAGCCGAATAAATTTTATATGGACGGGTCACGTTTGGCTTTTTGGGGGAAGCGTTGTGGGGTGGAGGGTTGGCGAAAACCCGAAATTTAGCAGTCAACGATGGGTACCACAGTGGAGTAGTGTTTAAAACCCTAAATTTCACTTTAGAACTCGAGTTATTAGCGTTTTAAGACAGATTTCATCAATAATCGCTCACACTTTAGTAAAGAGTCTCGAGCTTTATTAAAGAGTATTCAGTCCGCATGACGTCATACATGCCCAGTAATAATTTCCGTAGCGCCCAGCAGAGGCGGGTGACATTTTGCCTTTTGGGGGAGCGGGGTGGGGTGGAGGGGTGGCGAAAACCCGAAATTTAGCGGTCAACGATGGGTACCACAGTGGAGTAGTGTTTAAAACCCTGAATTTCCCGGGCAACGCCGGGTAACACATCTAGCAATATATAATATATAATATATAATATATAATATATAATATATAATATATAATATATAATATATAATATATAATATATAATATATAATATATAATATATAATATATAATATATAATATATAATATATAATATATAATATATAATATATAATATATAATATATAATATATAATATATAATATATAATATATAATATATAATATATAATATATAATATATAATATATAATATATAATATATAATATATAATATATAATATATAATATATAATATATAATATTATACATGCATATGCTACTATGCTATTATTGTTATTCCAAAGAGAATCAGCATCCTTTCTCTGCTCTGCATTCTCTTGCAAACGATTTCGTAAGCGAGGTATCGTCGTCGTCGTCGTCGTCGTCGTCGTCGTCGTCGTCGTCGTCGTTATCGTCCTCTGCTTAAAATATTCCTCAGCGACGCAGTAGAACAAAGTGACCCATCTATTCAACCTGATCCGACTCTTTTGTCGTACTCGACAAGCGTCCGCCCCTCCAACGATTCTATTCTGCAGCTGCTGTCAATGGGACAAAGCGCTGGAACACGAGCTGACTGACCGAACCCCGAACCCAGTGGCCGTAGATGCACACCATGACCATTGATCACCCGCACGGTATACCTATAGCTTGGCCCCATGCGAAGGATTTATGGATGGGTATACCACCAGATGTAATCCATTACACTGCACTGATCCTTCTGCTGGGAGATCGGCCAATCCATTAGTGCGCTACTCGAACGATGCGATCCGAGTTAACCTGTGCACACGCCGATTCATATATCAACTAACTCTAACCGTATTTACGGGTCTCTGTATACGATTAGAGATATGGAGACGCTCTTCGCGGAATTATCCCGGGTCTCATTGATGCCGTAATGTAAAGTAGTCGATGGTGTGCATCTTAAGGCCTAGGTCCTATATATATATATACTAGATATATGTATATGTATATATAAACAGGGTGCGCCAAAAAAGTAATCCCCTATACTGTCTTTAGCCCATTTCTTGGCCAAACATACCAATTTTTAAATGAAACTTTACAGTCTTAAAGGCAACTCATATTTACGTACAATTGTCAAATTACAAAAAAGTATTTCAAACAGAACAAAAGTTATATCACTTTTAGTGAGGCTACCCACCGTTTTTTGACGATTCAAAAACGCGACGCAAAAAAGTAACAAAAAAACAATTTAATTATTCTGGCCAATATCTTGGCCGGAAGTAAGAATTTCTAAATGAAATTTTACAGGTTTAAAGACAATTCATATCTACACATGATGGCCATATTTCAGCAAAATATTTCAAACAGAATAAAAGTTATTGCACTTTTAAGGAGGCCACCCACCTTTTTTGACGATTCAAAGACGTAACGCAGCAAAAAGTAGCAAAAACACGATTTTATTAAGTCTCATCTAAAATAATTGGTATCAAATAGCCTTGATATTGCCAGATGATCATTATCATTACTATTTAAAAAAGGAACAGGGTACCAGCGTAGCTGCACGTCACTGAGAATTCACTTAGCAAGATGACAATCAAATTGGCAAATAAGAAATCTGTCAGATTAATAAAGGACTTTGCAAAGAGACTCAAAAGAAGTTTGGAACTGGTGGTGGGGACACTGAACACAAGTTGCGAATCACTAACAAGTTCAGTTCCAAACAGTTATTTGAGATATGACTTGATAAAATCACGTTTTTGTTACTTTTTGCTGCGTTACGTTTTTTAATCGTCAAAAACGGTGGGTGGCCTCACTAAAAGTGGTATAACTTTTGTTGTGTTTGAAATATTTTGATGAAATCTGGCCATAATATGTAAATATGAATTGTCTTTAAACCTGTAAAGATTCATTTTGAAATTCTTACTTCTGGCCATGATATTAGCAAAACATCTTTAACAAATTGCGTTTCGATTTTGTATCGTCAAAAAACGGTGGGTGGCCTCACTAAAAGTGATATAACTTTTGTTCTTTTGAAATTTTTTTATGTGACCATTGTACGTAAATATGAATTGCCTTTAAGACTGTAAAGTTTCATTTAAAAATTCGTGTGTTTGACCAAGATATGGGCTAAAAACCGTAGGGGATTACTTTTTTTGGCGCACCCTGTATATTCCTAGTGAGGTTGCAGAGAGCCAGTCTAGACGTGTGGATTTAGATCCAAGGTCTATTGATAGTAGAAGAATTTTAGCTGAAAATACATGAATCGACTCAACAAATTATCACTACGTAGAGACTTGGCAGGGTTGTTAAGTACACCCCAGTGATGAAAATACCAAAAGTCCCCATAAATCCGAGCCGTGCTCGAGCCGCCATCTTGGAAAATGGCGGCCAAAAATCGGTTCTGTTGCAATAACTCCAGAACCGTCACAGCTACGAAGAAATGTAAAACAGCAAAAATGATCCTCATTAAAAGACAAAGAAGTTTGGTGTGTAACATGTCTTTCTAGGATAAAAAATTAAAAAGTTACGAATGATAGTGTAGTCACTATTATGTATAGCAATGCGACGTACCAAGTTTTATGGCGCGAAAAACAAGTGCTGTGCTGTGAATAATGATTTAAGTAGTTCTTTGGCCAAACTGACATCAGGTGCGATACAAATCAAGTATGAATGTGTAATTCATTTGTATATTCTATGTACTATATAGCGCACCTTTCAGAAACCTATGCAGGAGTGCTCCCAAGTTAGAAATCTTGGAAAATGGCGCAAGAACAAATGATGTGTTGCGAATGATGATATAAGATCAAATTTATATCAGTGTCTAATAATAATTGGATGATGTAGTCCTCAGAGTCACCTAGTCACATCTCAGCCAGGGAGTTACTTGGCTTCATTCACACATCGCGTAGTATGGCACACCAGACTGCGCACACCTGCATCTCATGGTGAATTCTAGCTTACAGCTCCGCGAATGCCAATGCAGTTGTTCAAACATGAAGGTAGAAATAGTAGCGTGATAGGTGTGCTATTAATCCGGCGGCACCATTTAGGGCTGACGGTAGAGGTGAACGACGAACTTTGGGTTGACCAATGAGAAAGTAATTGCAGTAGTCAATTCTGGAGCATAGATGAAAGAGTGAACGAGTGGTGGAAACAGTAGACGAAGTAGAACGACGTGCAACCCTGATGCCCCTTTAATAAGTAATTAAGGTTCGAGATTCTAGTCTTCAAAAGAAAGGAGCCATGCATCTAGGGTAACACCCAGATCACGTGCTGTCGAAGAAAGGGAGTAGGCAGGAAATATATCCGAAAGGATAGCAAGATCAAACTTCAAAAGCTGATGTTAGCCCTTTGTGGAGGACAAACCAACTGAACTGGGTGTTCTAGGAATTAAGAGACACGGTTTGATTTCATCTACCTAGATCTACCGGTACTTAGTCTACCTCATCTATTCTGGCTAGCATGCATCTACGCTCGGAAGGTGTATAAGGAAGCTTGCATGCCTAATTATAAGTGTTGTAGTATGCCAAACACAAATTTCTGTCCAGGGTAACGGCATCTGTTGTCATAGACCCTGGTCAAATCTGGATCCTCCTCCTCATAAAGAGAGACTGACTAGACTCGTAGAGTGTAAGTCCTGAAAATCGGCCTTGAGCTAGGCATCGGCCTTGAGGTTCGACACCTTCCTACAGACTGATTGACCTGACTCCTGTCGTCAGTGAGCGAGTGGCCAACGTGGTGGCGCTACAGAAATTGCTGAGAACTGTGCACTGTACCGTTGAATCTGCAGAGACATTGCTGTTTTACGAATAAACATGTTTAAGCCTAGTCTGCTAGTCTTCAACCTTCAACTGAAGCCTTATTCCGCGGACGAACTGACGGTATCTTGATGGCTGGTATTGGTCATCCTAGTGGTTCGCCCAGCCCTGGTTCTGCAACAATAGCTTGGAGATAGGTCGGAAGTTTTGGCAGAGGTTAGATCAAGATTAGCTTTTACGAGTGTTGCTCTGCAGCTGCAATATTAGGCCACCATTTTCCAAGATTTCTAACTTGGGAGCACTCCTGTATAGTTTTCTGAAAGGTGCGCTATATAATATATAGAATACACATTCATCCTTGGTTTGTATCGCGCCTGATGTTAGTTTGGGTAAAGAACTACTTCAACCATTATTTGCAGCACAGAATTTGTTCTTCCCGCCATAAAACTTGGTACATCGCATTGCTATACATAATAGTGACTACATTATCATGAGTAACTTTTTTATTTTTAATGCTAGAAAGAAATGTTATATACAAAACTTATTTATCGTTCAATAAGGATTATTTTTGCCATGTTATATTCTTTTGTAGCTGCAATGGTTTGGGAGCTACTCTCGAAAAACCAATTTTTGGCCGCCATTTTCCAAGATGGCGGCTCGAGCACAGCTCGGATTTATGGGGACTTTTGGTATTTTCATCACTGGGGTGTACTTAACAACTCTGCCAAGTCTCTACGTAGTGATAATTTGTTGAGTCGATTTTCCTAAAATTCCTCCAATATATGATGATGATGATGATGCTGTCCATCCTCATTTCTGAGGGTCGGAGACCAGAGATAACGACAGCAGCTTCCTCCATTCCTCTCTGTCCTGCGCCCGTCTAACACAGTCCACAGGTGGTAATCCGGTCCAGTCACAGACATCGTCCATCCAACGCCTCCTTGGTCTTCCCCGTGCTCTGGTACCCTCAATTCGTCCTTGTATTAGCAGTGTCGATATGTTGTCTGCCCTCATCAGGTGTCCGAAGTATCGCAGTTTCCTTTTCTGCACCCTCTCCAGCAGTCTCTGTTTCGGCCGCAGCTCCGCTAAAATCGAGGCATTTGTTCTGTGTTCCCTCCAGTCGACCTGCATCATTCTTCTATACGTCATCATCTCAAATGCCGTCAATCTTCTTCTATCCGCCGCCTTCAGAGTCCATGCCTCACTTCCATACAATGCCACTGACCACACCATCGCCTCCATAACCCTCCTCTTCAGTGCATTTCCGACCGAACGATCTTTCCACAGGCAGTCCAGTGACCCCATCGCCGTCCGAGCCATCCCCAATCTAGCCCTGATTTCTCGGCTTCCGTCTCCAGTGTCATCTATCAACGCTCCCAGGTAGCGGAAAGCTATAACTATATGATATATGATGAGGCCTGACTTATCCGCAAAGCCTTCAATGGTGTTGTATCGTTGCATGGCTCTGCTATCCATACGCTAATAAATGTCCATGCTTTGCTGCTGATACATCCATATTAATGTGTAGGAAAATCGGTCAAACAAAAGATGCAGACAAGGCAGTCTGCGCGTCTTATTTTTAACAGGGCAGGGACACGTTCATGGCTTCATGCAAGTTGTAAGGACAATATTGAGAGGCACGATGATAGCTCTATAATTAGAAGTGATCAGCATATATAGTATAGTTAGACAAGTATAGTTATAGCTTGCAATTACATCAATTGGATAGCCTAGATGGGTAGATGGATGGGTCGATTATACTACTCGATAATATGATGGATACAGACGAGTGACTTCATCGACGCATGATTGAAATAGATATAGGGATGAAGCAAAGTCAAGTGTGAAGGAAACATGTATGGCGATCATGAATATAAGATGAGATAAATTATGGATGACTTTGGATGTCACACGACATGAGCAAAAAAGACGAACAACGTTTTTGGCGGTAAGCGATTCTATAGTCTCTAGGCTATAGTCTATACTATATGCTGTCGGAAACTTTCTAATGATCACTGTCCGAAATGATGAGACTCAACTCTTTTTTCCATTCGTCGCTCTGTCTACTTTCACTGTGCCTCAATTCATGCGCTTTATATGTTCTCGAATTGACTTACTGCAATTCCCTTCTAATAATAATCTAATTATTCTTCCTATACTATAGGCCTAAGCTGTATACGTCGCTCATCGAGTCAGTCGTTGCTCGACTCAGCTGCTAGACTTGATTGTCCGCCTTCGATCCCTGCAGGTATATACCTATAGATCTATTCTCGCATCTCTATAGTATACCATTATGATGAACTTCACCGGCTTCCTGTTTGTGCTCGCATACAATTTAAGCTCCTCACTCTGATCCTCAATTCTCAGCGGGTCTTGTCCTGAAATATCTGGCTGACGTTATACTTCGGTCTCACTCAGCTTCCTCCGACCGTCCACTTCGTTCATCCAACAGATTTGACCTCTTGGTTATTTGTTCTATAGAACTGCTCTGGCTCTCGTCTCGATCATTTGTCTCAATTGGTCCTTCTCTTTGGAATGCGCTTTCTCCTTTTGTTCGCACCACACTTCTGTCTGGCAGTCTCTCTTCTGCCTTGTCTTTTCTAAAAAACCTACTTCTTCTCGCGTAGCCTTGCACGCTTGGAGCGCTTCTGAACAGCTCACACTACCAGAGGCGCTTTACTACTGTTCAAATACAAAACAATACGATATATAATCGCAGTTCTGCTAAGACACCTCAAAATCGCTCGTCTCTGGCACCTAAATATTGGTTAGTTTCGTTGAATTTATACTGCAGTCTTACGTTGAATCCATTTGAAGTCACGAGATGTCGTTAAGCTTAGAACGTTTGAGCGATTCTTCATTTTGCCATATATTTAGGCCTAGATGGCCATAGAATGAATGCTGTCAAAAACTTTCTATAATGTTCACTGTCTGAAATGATGACGCTCAAATATTTTACACGCGCTGCAGGTCTTTAATCTGTGTTGTCTAGTAATAAAAGATTAAAAAGTATGTTTTAATACGTTGGTTTTGATATGATTCTTATTTGTTCGTTTGCATAGCAGGTTGATCCAATGAAGTCTGCATTCGGGATGGTGTTTATATAGGTTGCACTGGATGTCGTGAGGTTTTGGACAGTATTTGGTTGTATAACAAAGTCAACCGCCATATTGATTCTATCGAACTAAAGAATGATGGCTGATTCACGTCGAACCCAGGATTGCAAAAGAAGAAATCTCAAATTTTATGATGATTTTATGATGATGTCGGAAAGGCAGACGGTCTGAAATGGCGTCTGCTTCAACAGCGACGATGTCCCGTATACACCAGCCACTTCAATCAGTCGGCCACACTAACGAAGTGCCTGCAATGCATGCAGTGCACAGTGACAGAAATAAACCTTGTATACAGTGCTCAGATTAAGACACAGTGGCCAAATGTATATCATAATACTGACGCTGCGTGCGTTGACTTCTGTGAGGAAGCGTCGGTTAGTGAAAGCGATCGCGTGATGCATGCTGGGACCTCAGCTCAGCTGCTGTCGTCGGTTCTAATGTAGCCTATACTTAATTCTTCAGTCAGACACAAATGGGAAAACTGCGAATAATATGATGCCAACTGTCAGATCTAAACGGGATTCTGTTGGCTTTGATGAAACAACAGTGGCTCAATTTGGGTAGATCTATAGGCCTACATGCAGGTCCACTTAATGGCCAAGGCATCATGCTTCAGTTGTTTTTGTGACGAGAACACGCTTTCCTGCGTGCCGACCGCGTCCGCGTCTAAATCAAGCACGGTCAAGTTGTCGGCTGCATGCAGTGTATACATCACTCTAGACTTGAACACGTTTCGTGTGCTTTAGCGCGGCTGAAGAAAAAAGCTACTAAGCCGAAGAAAACTCCTTTTTGCAGTATGCTCTGTTGCTAACAACAGATCGCCGGCGAAGAACAGCCGCACGGAAAATTTCTCCAAGGAATATATATATGCGCCAAGCACCACAAAAGCCGTTTCAACTATATACTCAACTCCGCGTTGGCAATTACCCGTTCGACGCCACTGCCGAGTCAAGATGCAGCGCAGCCGCAGCGGTAGCATCGTCGAACGGAACGAAAAAGAAATGCACTTCTGATCGGATTTGGACGCCAGAATTACCGTCTCGATGATTACTCTGGGGTCGTCAATCAGTTCGACGATAGGCGCTCGGTCGGTCGACTGTTGGAATGACTAAACCGCATCGAGTTGAGTAGGGGGGGTTTAGGGGGGGGGTTAAAGGTCTATACTACCATCGTATAGTGATCGATGGCAAACCCCATAATCGGTGGTCTGAAGATAGGAGATAATTGCTTGACCTGACCCGCAGCGGTTAGATTATTCATCTGGTCGTCATGATGATGGTGAATCTCTCATTTCTGCGAATCTATAGAACCGAAGCATATCTGCATGCATGGCCAATCTATTTATACGCGGCCGATGACCGGTTATTCGCGGAAACATTAAAAAAACTTGCAACACAGAACCGTCCATCATAGATTAATTAAATCAATATAACGGAACTTTTTTGTTGCTTGGTTGATGTTTCACGACGCATGTTTGATATTACGTAACTCAGAGTGTAATTGTGACTGTAATTGTAAATTTATATTGCGTTGTCCTCCTTCTCCATGCAGACTTGGGACTGGCACTGCTAGAGTATACTAGAAGATAGAGTCGGAGTGAATGTCCTGTCAATTTATTCCTTTCACATGCTGTTTCATAAAACCGCACTGCTAGGACTCCACAGAGTGCCATGGTGGCGTATAATTATTTCAATGGTGGTTGAGGAAAGCATGCAGTCTCATATAGCTGCATGCTGTCAGAAATGGCGTTGCTACTAATTTCTTTTATAATAATTCACTGTTCTGAGCAAGGCCATGGCTGGGGGTGTGTGTTTTGGGTGTTTGAACATTGGGGGACAAATGCATGGACGGCCCCCCACCACATACATTGAGGGGGACCGTCCCCTCTGTCCCCCCTAAGTCTCCTCCCATGATATCATGCACTGGATGAGATTAAAGTTCGTCTATTCGTCTGTTTACTGCTCTTCTGTCATGCAAACGACAACGCCATAGGCCTTGCACTTACGAACCCTCGTCTTTATTGCAGCGCCATATAAATAACGATGACCCCAAATGACGTGTCTGACCCCTATTCGACCCATGCGTGACCCCAGCCGCGATCTCCCGGCGTAAACCCTCGGCCTCATCGTGTTAGGTGTAATTGTCTCCTTTGCTCCGAATTGCGTTACGGAGGTATAGCTATAGCTGCACTGCTCCTCCATGCCTCGCGCAATCTAGCAAAGCTACGGATGTTTGAGAAGATAGCGGCTGCGGGGGACTGTGGAGTGGGTATGGGAGGACACTGGGCGGGTGGACGCTGGGGGTGGTGGAGGGGTTGTGGTAATGGGTGGCATGAAGCAGCCCACCCCGGAATGGGAATTAGGTTGGACGACGGTAGGCCTATACGCTGCGAGGAGGAGCGCTGATGTGCGATGGATCATTATGGGCGCTGGACGCTCTCGGGAATATGGCCGAACGAGGAGGACGGTCGAGATAGGGCGAGCGAAGGAGGGAAGGGGGCAGGGATGCGGGGATAGGAACGGACGGAAAGGGACGTTGGCAGGGACGGAGGCAGAGAAGGGAAGAGGTAGGGAGTAGGATGATGCACTGCAGGGGAAGATCGTACGAGGAGACAATGAAGGAATTCAGAGAGAAAGTGGGGGAAAATGGAGAGGGAACGATGACAAGGATAGAGACAGGGACAGGGACAGGGACAGGGACAGAGACAGTCAAAGACACGTACTGAGACAGAGAAGAACGCATAGGATGAGGAAGATATACCCCCTTAGGGATGGAATGAAGAAGGCATTAGAGACGCAGGGAAGAGAAAAAAGGCTAACAGCTGTCACTCTTCGTATAGATCTATCCTATATATATATATATATATGTATATATATATATGTTATATATATACTGTATATAATATATTATATATTATATAATTATACATTATATATAGTATTATAGTATTATATATATATAATTGTATATATAATATATTATATATACATGTATATATAATATATTATACATATGTATTATACATATATATATTATATAATATCCTTTTCCGTACACCATGTGCTCCACTGCACTGTATCTGTCAATTTCTAATAACAGACAACAGACAGTCAGACAAATAGATTGACATACAGACATAATAAGGCAGGCAGACCACTTTCCAGACAATTGCTTCCTTAATCTTTATGTCTTCCATATCATATAGCTCTCGCTACTTAGCCTTTTTCCATTTCGCTTCCGCTTCCGCTTCAGTTTCAGTTTGCCTCTCTCCGATGTCTTTCCATCTTTCCATCTTTCCATCTTTCCACTCGTCTGTGTGGATCTGCTATCAATAGATTGCTCTGTAAACTTTCAAGACAATTGGACCCTGGGCCATGCTGCAGATCCCTACCCCATCTTTCATCTTTTTCATCTTCACTCCTTTGCTTGCATGTCGTTTAACGTTTCTTCTGCTTCAATCTCAATCTCTGTCTCCCTGTCGCTCTCTCTCTCTCTCTCTCTCTCTCTCTCTCTCTCTCTCTCTCTCTCTCTCTCTCTCTCTCTCTCTCTCTCTCTCTCCTCTCTCTCTCTCTCTCGCTCTCTCTCTCTCCTCTCTCTCTCTCTCTCTCTCTCTCTCTCTCTCTCTCTCTCTCGCTCTCTCTCTCTCTCTCTCTCTCTCTCTCTCTCTCTCTCTCTCTAACTCTCTGTGTGTGTGTCTCTCTCTGTGTGTCTCTCTCTGTCTGGCTCTGTCCATCCATCCAGCCGTCCAGCCGTCCATCCGTCCATCCATCCGTCCATCCATCCATCCATCCATTCATCCGTTCATCCCTTCATCCATCCATATGTTCATCCAGCCGTCCATCCATCCGTCCGTCCATCCATCCATCCATCCATCCGTCCATCCATCCATCCATCCATCCCTTCATCCGTCCATCCATCCGTCCATCCGTTCATCCATCCATCCGTCCGCCTGTCCGTCTGTCCATCTCTTTTGGTTTATCGGTCTGTGTGCCTCCTTCCCTCTTACTATGTCTTACCCTATGCCCTACCGAATTCCCTCTTTGCTTTTGTCGCTCTGTCGTCAGAAGTCCATCATTCGCTGACAATTCATCTGCACTCAACAGATCTCGGCATCGTTCTGAAACAACCTCCCGAGAATGAGATGTTAATACACATAATCGGTTACCATAGCGATTCAAGAAGGCTGGTTTATAGCCTAGTGTCTGGCTATTTATAGATGGCTGCTGCTGCTGCTGCTGCTGCTGCTGCTGCTGCTGCTGCTGCTGCTGCTGCGGGGTCTCCTGGCATTAGTTCGATCCCAGATAGCACATGTCATCATATATCCTTGAATCTGTTTGCCGTGTTTGCTTGTTCCATCCATCATTTCCAATCGTTCTCTGCGACGCGCTGCTCCCCCATCTTTCACTCTTCCTCTTCTCCCGTTCTGCCTTGTCTTCCCCTGTACCTTGTCCTCTCCTTTCCTAAGCTGTTCTCTCCAATTATTCTCTTCCTTATTGTCTCTCATTTTCTTGTATCATCGTGTCTAGTCTATCTTTCCCCTCCGGTCTCTGCAGACTGTCTGTCTCCTGCTCAATACTTCTTCTTAGTGGAAGAATTTTAGGAAAAGCAACTCAACAAATTAGCAGGAAGTAGATGCTTGGCCAAATTGTTAAGTACACCCAAGTGACGAAAACACCAAAAGTCCCCATAAATCCGTGCTGTGCTCGAGTCGCCATCTTGAAAAAATGGCGGCCTAAAGTCGGTTTGTCGACAATAACTCAAGACTTACTTTTATGGCTGGAAGAACATAATTTTTGTGATGCGATTCGTGATTTAAGATCAACCTAACTATAACCATAACATTTTTATTTTTAATCCTGGAAACAAATGTTATACAGATCTATACCAAACTTATTTGTCTTTCAATGAGGATTAGTCCTGCAAATTTAGGCCGCCATTTTTCAAGATGGCGGCACGAGCACAGCACGGATTTATGGGGACTTTTGGTATTTTCATCAGTGGGGTGAACTTAACAACTCTGCCAAGTCTCTACTAATTTGTTGAGTCGATTGATGTTTTTTCTGCTAAACTTTTTCTACTATCGCAGCTATTTCTTCCTCTCTCTCTCTCCTCGGTTGAATTGGATTTTATCTAATTTCGAGTTTTATATATTTTTGAATATTATACACGGACGGAAGCAGTAATCAACTTAGCAGACGAAAAAAGACAGACCCAACGATATACAAACAGATTCAATGAAACACAAACATATACGGCAAATCAATAACTCGGATGTGACCAGCAGAACCAATATTGTGTACATTTTGTAAGTTATTTTGAGACACTATAGGCTACTGACTTTCAGCCTAATGTTTTGAATGATAGGCGTGACGTGAATAGCGGATCGATGACCAAATCTTTAGCCTGATGCCTTGATTAACTGAGTCGCCAAGTTGAATTTTCTTAAAATACTGATAACAACATTGCCGTGAATGAATGAATGAATGAATGAATGAATGAGCGAGAGGGAGACAAACAGACAGTCAGAAAGACAGGCAGTCAGAAAGACATACAGACAGAGAGAGAGACAGCGAGAGAGACAGACAGAAAGACAGACAGAAAGACAGACAGAAAGACAGACAGAAAGACAGAAAGACAGAGAGAGAGACAGAAAGACCGACAAACAGACAGGCAGACAGAGATACAGAGACAGAGAGAGAGAGAGAGAGACAGAGAGAGACAGAGAGACAGAGAGACAGAGAGACAGAGAGACAGAGAGACAGAGAGACAGAGAGACAGAGAGAGACAGAGAAGTGGTTGTTGAGATGCACTCACCATGCAGTGGTATGTCATCCTGCGTTTTCAGAATAACTCTTCCGCTGATGACGTCACCAGGATGGAAGATGGCGGTCGGGTTGTCGAGGATCAGATCGTAGTCCGTCAGCAGAAGAAGAGGGGCACCGCCGCTCATACCGCTCTTCTGCACTCCAGTCAATCATCAATGCACCGCCCCACCCCCACTCCTAACCCCGCTCACCTCCTTCAACTCACCCACATATAGATCTATAGGCTATATCCCCTCCCCAAAATCTACTGGGTCGTGCAGCGTGTCTATTAAAATCGAACAGGTGGTGCTTCAGAATTTGCATGGGGGTCTTTCTTGATGGCCTGCGATGCTGTACTCACGCCCGTGATACTTTAAATTTTCATCGAGGCTCGTCTTAATTGGCATCTGCAATCGCTTGAAAAACACTGTCGTCCAAATTCGTAGATGCAGTCTCCTTGTGATCGTATTCTTATTCCTAACCTCCAAATTTCTTAAGCGTCTCCCGAAAGCCAGGCGCAGGGCACCAGCTTATTCACGAGTCGATCTAGGCTGCAGAAATTGTTGTCATGGAAGCGCTGTCATGGGGCAATGTCCACGATGATATCGTGTACGAATGTCGTCTGCAATGCAAACTGCCAATGATGCCAGAAGCCAATACCCGTTAAAGCGGCGGCAGGAGCAGCAGCGACGACTGTAACAGCACAAAGGCAATGCACGCAGTGTGCTAAGCAGCAGCAGCTACAGCAGCAGCAGCAGTGGAGCCATATTAGCGCCCGCGTAACGAAGACGTTGCGTTGATCGCTCGTCGCACCGCGTTGGAGGGCTAAGGATGAAGAAGACAATAATCGCATTAGGTTAAGTAACGTCGGTTTAAGAAACGCAGCTGCAGCTGCCACATTTGAACTTCCTATACAGTTGATTCTCGCTTCTCTAAGCGGGTGAAAGGAAACTGGAGGGAAATGGACAGATACGGAACTGGGAGTAAAATTGCAGCCAGAACAAGAACGTTTAATCGGTTGAAAAGACAGACAGACAGACAGACAGACAGACAGACAGACAGACAGACAGACAGACAGACAGACAGACAGACAGACAGACTGAGACAGACAGACAGACTGAGACAGACAGACAGACTGAGACAGACAGACAGACTGAGACAGACAGATAGACAGACTGAGACAGACTGAGACAGACTGAGACAGACAGACAGACTGAGACAGACACACAGACAGACATACTGAGACATACAAACAGACTGAGACATACAAACAGACTTAGACAGACAGACAGACAGACTGCGACAGACAGATATACAGACTGAGACAGACTGAGACAGACAGACAGACAGACAGACAGACTGAGACAGACAAACAGACTGAGACAGACAGATAGACACACTGAGACAGACTGAGACAGACAGACAGACTGAGACAGACAGACAGACAGATAGACAGACTGAGACAGACAGACAGACAGACTGCGACAGACAGATATACAGACTGAGACAGACTGAGACAGACAGACAGACAGACAGACAGACTGAGACAGACAAACAGACTGAGACAGACAGATAGACACACTGAGACAGACTGAGACAGACACACAGACAGACATACTGAGACATACAAACAGACTGAGACAGACAGACAGACTGAGACAGACAGACAGACTGAGACAGACAGATAGACAGACTGAGACAGACAGACAGTGAGACAGACAGACTGAGACAGACAGATAGACAGACTGAGACAGACTGAGACAGACAGACAGGCTGAGACAGGCAGATAGACAGACTGAGACAGACTGAGACAGACTGAGACAGACTGAGACAGACAGACAGACTGAGACAGACACACAGACAGACATACTGAGACATACAAACAGACTGAGACAGACAGACAGACTGAGACAGACAGACAGACTGAGACAGACAGACAGACAGACAGGCTACTTTTAATTTCTCGACAAGAACAGCTAAATACAGTATATTAAGCTCCTTCGCCCGGAAGACAGGATCGACTCAATTCATCAGACAGATATGGATCTGGCCATTTACTAAATTATAAATAATATGATCTACTTGTAAATAGGCCGTCGGTCATTTTTCCGTTATGACTTCAAAGTCAAGCCTGTATACTCTAGCTGGGGTACTCGGCGTTGCCCGGGAAATTTAGATTTTTCGTCCCCAAACCCAGCTCGCGGCCCATTTGGGGGTTTATAAATGGTAATTTATGCCCCTCTGCTTGGGAGGTCTTCCCCAATTCTGCTGGTTAAGCTCATGTCTGCATGCTTGTTATATGTTTAACGACACTGCCATATCAAAAATTATTAGTGACACCCTCCTCCTTTATCCAGTCTTGGGACTGGCACTGGCAGAGAATAACCAGTGGCGGGTGAACATCTGTTTATATACAATGCTTCAGGTCAGTAGCTGCAAAACTGTGAGCTTGCATTCTGGACAAAGTCACATACGCACATCCTTCCTTATAGATATAAGCTTACATGTAGATAGACGCAAAATATGCAATAAATACATAAAGTTAAAAATATTTAATAGTATATAATGTACATGTATGCATAGGCATATACGCATGCACAAACATGCCTGAAAATATATATATTTGTTCTGTAATGAGTATATAGCTGAGCTGCAGTGATATTTTGTGTGGCAGGTTAATTTCTCAATAGCATCCTATACGATGCGGTCCACGAGACTTTGGCATCACGAGAGCCAATCACCCAGAGCAGCAGCAGCAACAGCAACAGCAACAGCAGCAGCAGCAGCAACAACAGCATCAGCAGCAGGATTGACCACTCGACCTGTCACCCCCGCATCATCCTGTGACAGCTTAGCATTATGCCAGTCGTTCGGTATTGTTATTCTCTTATAAGGTTTCTTCTGCAGCCATAGTGTATACGTGGCGAGAGCAGAGGGATGGTTTCGGGGCTTTGAACAACCGCCCAACTTCCTCCGCTTTGACTCAACTATATATAGGGTCACGCAAAGTAGTCATGTAGAAAGCATTTATAATGAAACCTTTTTGACTGCCTGCCAGTCTGCCTGCCGTCTTTCGTAATCGTAATCGAGTATTTATATAGCGCGATCATGATCAGAGGCACTCCCGACCCCGACCAGTGTCTTCTCCTATAAAAAGAAAGGTTTCAGCCGATCGCAGCACAGATGTATAAGGAAAGATAAAAAGGTCAACCCTGAGGGAGTGAAGCAACCGATCTCAAATATAATAGAGGGACCTACAATAGAGAAACTCAGTTGAAGTCTCCAGAATACACACACCATACCAAACCACACCACACCGTACCATACCAATGATACCATACAATATCAAACCATACCATACCGTACCGTACCATAACCATACCGTACCGTACCATACCTTACCGTACCATGACCATATCGTACCATACCATACAATATCAAACCATACCGTACCGTACCGTACCGTACCGTACGCGTACCATATCCATACCATATCGTACCGTACCATAACCATACCGTGCAGTACCGCACAATACCATACCATACCGTACCGTACCGTACCGGCAGCTGTGTTTCCAGGGTTATGAAGCCTGCGTGTCACTGCATGGGTGGGATAAGACACGCTGCAGGGACCAGAGAAATACGCGAGATCCGAGGTATTCAAGAAATAAAAAAACAGATTAAATGGACTGAGCAAGAGAGGTGACCCCAAGATGAACTGTTCGGACCACTGTTCGTATTTTAGCGGTGCCCGTCCCAGGCCTGGAAAAAGGAGGAGGGCCACACTAATCATCATTGCAGTTAAACAGCAACACGCAAGAAACACAAAAACGGAGGAGATACATATACACATAGTCTACATGCTGTAATTACATACATGTGGACAAAAGCATGCTGAGTCTGCTCAGCCAGCAGAGAAGTAATTGCGTTCACAGTGCTTTACAAACCGCGTTCTGCCGACTATACCGCCAATTGAGAGGCCGATGAATGGAGAGAACAGGTGCGCCGACATGAATGGCTGCTGCACTTCTCTTGTGTACTATAATGAAGTTGAAATCTTCTTCAGCGCCTGTGTATTTGTATGCGTGTATGCGTAGACGTAGGTGTGACCGTGTGTGTGTGTGTGTGTGTGTGTGTGTGTGTGTAGGTGTGTGTGTGTGTGCGTTATTTGATTTCTGCGTCCAGTCTTCGATCTGTATAATAATTGTGTGGTGGGTTAGATTGTCTAGCCATCTGTTACCTTTTGCTCTATTGATTGAATTACAGTTTCCATTATTCTTCTCATCACGACGACCCATCCGAGCAGAGCATCGTAAATTTGTTTGTTTGTATGCGCACTTGTTATAGCGCCTCTTCCAGCCTTCAACCGCTACTCAGAGGTGCTCCCGACTACAGCGCGGACACTGTATCGGAGTTTCACGCCGAAGTACTGAGCAATTGCGAGTGAAGGACTTGCCCAAGGTCCCTACGCGGCGACTTGAGGTGGATTCGAACCTCGAACCTTCCGGCTTCAAGGCAACGACGCCACCACTACACCACTGCGACCCACAAAATTACGTCTACCTGATCTATAGCATTGCCCTGCATTGCCGTATCTCGCCTTGCCTTGCCTTGTCTTGCCTGGCATCGACTTGAAACCATAGATGTAAAAAACGATGGAAACGAAATAAAAAACGGAAAAAAACGTCGTTTTTTTCGAAAAAATAAAAAACGACAAAAAAACGATGAAAAAAACGGAAACGGTAAATAATTTGACTTTGCTACATCTAAAACCGCATTTTAAGCTTGAAAACATTCATTAGGAACCTACTACACGCAGGCTATCTCTTAAATGATGATGTTAAACGATGAAATAATGACTTTAGTTAGATGAATTCTTGAGAGTTGGCGGAAAACATAAGGAATATCAGAAAAAAGTGAAAATTAAGGAAAATAATAACCGAAAGTAAATGAATAAATAAAGTTAAAGAAAGAATAAAAAACGATAAAAAACGATGGGATAAATAAAAAACGAAAAAAACGACGTTTTTTGGGAGAGAATAAAAAACGGAAAAAAACGTTTTTTACATCTATGCTTGAAACTATTACTGCAGTCATCCAAATCTGAGACGCCTAAGAAGCCTAAGAAGCTTATTAGAAGCCTAAATGCTGTAGACACTCAGAATACCAATAGCCAATAGAATTTATCGTAGGTCTATTGCAGCTGCAGTCTACTAAATGAATCATGTATACACACAACGCCAACCTGAATAGGCCTTAATTTTTTTAGCGCATTTTTTCGCAATACATGCAGGCGGTTTGTTTTAGTCTCGACCCTCAGGAACAGAACCAGGATTCGAAGTTCAAGATCGAAGTTACCGTACTGTACAATCTGCATGGTAGACTACTTGTTTCTCACTCCTCAGCCACATCGCTAGGGAAGCGGGTTCGCAGTTGTCGCAAAGCTTCATCTGATAATTATTATTATGGACAGGTGGATATACAATACAATTATACATGTAGTCTAAGTAGAGAAATGCAAAGCAATTGAAGTTTCTTGACCTGGGAGTTCTGGGAAACGTCGTAAGCTGTTTCAGGGAAACTTGGAAAAGAGCAACGAAGTAGGCTATACGCACTGCATGTACGCAGTCACCAGAGATTTCGGAGCATGCCATTTCAAACTGTTGTTTTCAACGTGAATTCGAGTTTAAGCAATTTGGTCATGAATTGATCTAATAATATTATAGATCTGTTGATCGTAATAAACAACTTATTTGGCCTATGTCGTGCATATGAATTGAACCAGGAGCTTCTTATACTTTGAAATGAATGTCTAAAAGACGATAAATCATTCGTGTATAGCCTATATAATATAGCAGCGGCGCCGGTGTCACGAAATAGAGTATCCCCCGTATTAATTGTATCCCCCAAAATTAAAAAAGTCGAAAAAACCGCTTCCGTGTGTAGTTTTTTTGCAATTTAATTTTCATCTGCTTTGTTTTGAACAATGACACTAGCAAGTATGTTTTTTCCGACTAGATAATTTGTTTTGCCATGTTTTTAGAGCACTTAAAACATTTAAAACACTTAAGAACACTCAGAGTCGCTAAATAAATTCGAGTTGCCTTTATCTGAGCATTGCTTAGGACAAGTAAAACAATTAGAGTCACTTTAAATTTTTATTACAGCATAAATGTTTTTATTATGCGCATTTTTCAAAAAAGGGGATAGAATGGTTTATCCCCCCGGTTAGCATAGACCGGTTAATTCCATCCGGGGGGATAGATCAATTCATCCCCCCGGATAGCTTTCAGGGGGGATACTCCGTTTCATGACACCGGCAGGCGTATACACACTTACGCAAGTGCGCACAGCGTTGAAAAGCTAAAAAAATAATGGCTGATGACTAAAAAAGATCATCAGTTTTTTCGGCGACCCTGACGAAAATTGTTCCCTGTTGGCCCCCCCCCCATCGAAAATTTTTGTATCCGCCCTTGGCTGTGCGTACAAGAAACAAATCCTGGGGCGCCGCTGTAACATAGCCTACACGTCTTTAAAAAATCTTTTAAAAAACCACGCTCAAATAACTTTCAAGCGATGCCAACAAACTGACAAAGAAACAGGGCCAACCAGATGAAAATCTTTTCATCGGAAGACACGTTTATGGTAATGTATGACAACAGTTACTATAACATGCTAACTTAGGCTATATTTCTGCGCGATACTGCGAAACAAGCTATAAACATCAGAACCGAAATCTCCTGCAGTATATTTATATCCAATTTATAAACATCGACGCTTATGGCGTTAAAGCAAACACACATGCATTATTTCTTTCTCGTGCAGATGATGCTCGATCTGGCGCCCTCTATGCCTATATTATATAGATATATATATTATATTATATATATTATATTATTATATATATATAATGCTCGATCTGGCGCCCTCTATGCCTATACTATATATAGATATTATATTATATATGTATATATATATTATATCCAGTTACCGACTGCACGTATAGGCCTACGTTTGCCTGTGCTTTTGTACATCTTGCAGTCACAAAAACGTCAGTGGATCTTCACGATAGTCTTCATTTATACGGCGCATATATAATCTGACCTGACGGAGGAATAATTTTATTGCGTCATCGTTTCGTGCCCTCTGCATTAGTAGTAGACTGTAGACATAAGCACCATGATAAACGCTGCAAAATAATATACGATGCATATTATGGCTGTTTTCATTCATTCAAGCAAGAATATGAGGCAGTATAGTTATAGAGGGATGGGGTGTTTTGGGTGTTTTAACACCCCCGAAATGAAAAAAATGTAAAAATGAAATAAAGCATTCACTATAGCACGTGACGTAAGAACTACAGTGTGTAGGCCTACTTTATTGGCCGCCCATGCAGAACACTATGAGAACTCACGATCGACGCTTCTCCAAACTCCTCAGCGACTTAGTCAGTTGATACGCTTGCTTGTGGACTTGCTCACAGCCGGTCGAGTGAAACACATCCGACATAAAATCCTGGCAATATGGCCTTGTTGCCTTGCAAGAACATAATTATATCGTCATGGAAGTTTCCTGATTTGTCGACGTTTCAGCAGCATAGCAACTGATCAGTGAATTTAATTTTCTGTTGGTAAAAGTTTAGACAATCTTAGATTCATAGCATGACAAGTTCGATCAAACTGCTTCCAAACATTTTCCAGTTCAATTCGTTGACAGCCTTCTCTGCTTCCGTTCTTGAGCTGAACGTCACCAGAGCCTCTCCTGACATCTGTCCGTCAGGTCCTTTCGTCAGCTGAACGTCAGGAATCACCTACAATGCCAAAGCATATATATATATATAAAGCATATATATAATACATGTATAATCGTTTATATATGTATATACAGAGAAAAAGACAGACAGGCAGAAACATATAGAGACAGAGACAGAGACCGAGAGAGAGACATGATACAGAGAAAGAGAGACAGACAGATAGGCAGACAGAAAGAGTCAGAGACAGAGAGAGAGACAGACAGATAGAGTCAGATACAGAGACAGACAGAGACAGACAGAGACAGACAGACAAATATATATGAACACGTGAGATCCTGTATATGAGCACACACCCGAAATAAATTTTACTGTTACCTCATAGAAACCTTCCAAGAAGTGAATGACGTCACCAGGCTGAGCCGTTACCGGAAGTCCCTTCATGGCCACCGTACTCGGAAAGGCGTAGTACGACCCTTGAAGAGACATAGGCGCACCAGCAGGGTACCAGTAGAACACAGGCTGGTAAGCGGGAGCAATGGTAACTGGTCCGAAAAGAGTCAGAGGGCGAGCAGTCTGGAATTGTAACGCACCCATGGCGTTACAGATGGGTGCAGCCACGTCAGACGAATGACTGAAGGAAGACGCAGGATTGGTAAGCTTTGAACCAGCGTAAGGGCTGACTGGTGCCCTACTATGGTAGTTTGGTGCGGCTGTAAGTGTCGTTAACAGCTGTCCATCTGCAAACCGAGAAAAGTTACATTTGTCAACAGCTAAACAATTATGAACAAATGCGAACAAATGCGTGCAAGTGAACACCTATGAACAAATGCGAACAAGTGTATACATAATGTGCAGAAGCGAACAGATGTGATCAAATGCGTACCAGTGAACACCTATGAACAATTGTGAACAAATGCGTGCAAGTGAACACCTATGAACAAATGTGAACAAATGCGTGCAAGTGAACACCTATGAACAAATGTGAACAAATGCGTGCAAGTGAACACCTATGAACAAATGTGAACAAAATAATGTATACACAATGTGCAGAAGTGAACATCTGTGAACAGGTATGAACAGATATAGACATCTAAACACACAGGTCCGTAATTATGATCAAAAATGTAATTTTCAGAAATGAACGAATGCTAACAAATGTGCAAAGTGAACAAACACGAACAACTGCAAAACAACTAATCACACAAGAAAAACTGCGTTCACGTGAACACATTGGGCCTATGAGTAAATCTACGTTCAAGTGAATCCAAGTGTACAAATGAACGCACGTCTAATGTTCTCGAAAGTTTATAGGCAATAAGTTTTTTTCCAAAGAAATGAATTTATATGCGTTGCTAATCCTAAAAAGTGCGCTGCATAATCCTTCCAATACAACTGCCAGGAATTTGATAAGTAAGTTTTTTCTCTAATCGCTGTCTACTTTTAGATCATTTTGAATCGCTAGATCGTTCAAATGTTCATTCACACCTGTATTAATCAGCTGGGTTTGTGCAGTAGGTGTGACGTGAATCTGGTTTTGCATTTGACCCCAGGGGGTAATAACGACGTGGTTGAACCCCGTGTTGGCAACTGACGAAGCTGCAGCGTTTGTCAAGGTCATAAGGGTGTGGCCACTGAGGCCGTTGGTCAGTTCGAAAGAGACCTCTTCGACGGACGATTGAAGGACCTCAATGATCTGCAGCTTCTTTCTGGGACTGAACTGTCGACCGCTGGTGACCTTGACCGTGACCTCGGCCGAGGACACGGAGTCCATGCGAATGAAAGCCTCTCCGGTTGAATGTCCCTGAATGTCAGTCAACAATGTGGTGTAAGCCCTATATGTATAATTTATGCATGTATTCATTCGGACATTTATATAGCGCTCCTTCAAGGAAAAACTACTCAGAGGCACTCGATGTATATACATGTATGGAGCCACGGCCAACGCGTTTATGTACTATGTAAGTATGCATGTGCCTGAGGATGCTATTATGTACCGTATCTCCTGTGGCCTATAATATCATAAGTCTATCTTTTCAAGATTGCAACGATAAACACAGAGGAACCCAAACTACAAATACAACAAACATCAGCTGGATCAATTCTGGCTTTAGGGGAAACTATCGCTATCTGCAATAAAATAGCGGCATAAAATCGCTCGAGCGTGCGAGCTGGGCTGAAGAGAAGTTTATAGACCTAACGTTAATTTTGAAGTATGATTGTTTTGACAGAATAGCGATTTGGAGCAAAAACTACGACCAGCACTTTGTTATAATAATATATAGGGCTTAAGGCTTAGTGATTCCATGGCAGGCAATGGATTTCTAATTAACTCCAATTCCGAGTATCCAGGGCCGCGTTCAATCGTATGGTAATCGAAGTCGCCTATAATTCCTCATGGAAGAAGCAGAAGATTTGACCAATCCGCTTGTAAGTTACTTTAATAAATGATTTTGTTCATTCAGTTGATTTTTGTATGATGTCGTTACAAGACAAGCCACTAAACAAGATCACTTATATAAGGCACTTCATTATTATAATTATGCGTGGTATAATTGCATGGTAATTCATAGCATCAACATTATATCTGCAATAATTGCAATATTATATGTGAATACAGGGATCCCGTCCTAAAGAAAAAGGAACCGGAACGCCGGACACTCACGACTAGGGGGTCTGAGGGAGCGTCGTGAGCTCCCCCAGTGGGGTCTGGGGCGAAGCCCCAGCCGACAACGGATTTTAGGGCAATTGCTGCTGAATAGAGCCCGTTTTAGCCACTTCATTTTACTAATTTTGCTATTTTTACCACTGGATTCTTAGACGTTCTGTGATAAGTAATCTCTTTCTCATCCACTATTTATTTATGCGGAATTCCTTAGAGCCAACTCGTTTCACCCGGATTCTTCATTGCACTTTGAGCTACTTAGGTTACCGATAAAAATTACTGTGTAGGATACTGGTAGGCCTACTTCCATATTATTAGGGCCTGCCATGAAATAATCAGACTGCTTATTATTTTTAGCTAAACATGGAGTCAAAAGCAATGCATGAAAATAATAATAGTTGTTGGCTATGGACTACTGTTATTATGCAATGTGTCTGGCTTCTATAGGCGATTATTGACACGGATTAGTTCTCTCAACTTTATAGTCTGTGCACATCTGACACTACTACACTAGCACTATGCAAAGATGCAATACGAAAATAATGAAACGAAATATTCCAGTTAAGAAATAACACAATGAAATAAAATTGTTAGTAGTTGCATAGACAATAGCAAAAGCCATTAAATTCAGTCAAATATTTTCCGCATGTGATAGTAACGTGGCTCTTCTCGGTCCTCGCATTTCCTGGACTGATTTTCAAATGCGCCACGGTGACCGACAGCCAACCATTTCTTCACATACGGAAGCGGGTTGAAGTCCTGCAAGGACGGCCCAACAAGTTTCACAAAAATTAATTTGGATAAACGGTCAACACCTAGCCTATTCCGAAGAGGCGTACATATTATGTTCATTGTACTGAAGCCACGTTCGGCATCCGCTGATGTTACAGGGATTGTGCTGACAGCGAAATTGATATCCGTCATGTCATCAGGTATACTGGAACCCCCATTATCAATGAAATCTCGGAAGCCTCTACGGGTCTTATCAACGTCGACACGCAGTCTCATGCAAAGTTTGGCAAGTCGCTGTTCACCGTCGTTCCAGGGTGTTGTCACGTCCGCTGGCCACGAGTGTTTGTTCAGCACCTGCAACTGATGACACAATAATGGATATTGGTTTTATTATCTCTAATGAACTAAGAAGCAAAAAGAAACACATAGGCCTAGACCTAATTGCCATATCAATAATCAATCAATCGACAACAATTATATAATTAGGCCCTGTAGCATTCCTTCAAGATCCTTACTCAGAGGGGCTGAAAGTTCATGAAATGCAGTAGGACCTATCATAATTAAGAAGCAAAAAGAAACACATAGGCCTAGACCTAATTGCCATATCAATAATCAATCAATCGACAACAATTATATAATTAGGCCCTGTAGCATTCCTTCAAGATCCTTACTCAGAGGGGCTGAAAGTTCATGAAATGCAGTAGGACCTATCATAATTATAGGCATAGGCCTAATTATATGTAAGTTTAGTCGTTACCTGTGAAATTAGTTCTTCAAATTCTGATTTATTCCGGGATGACTGAGCTGTGTTCTCAGCAGAAACGTTGGAAGCAATAACCGTATAAAGGCGACTACGCAAGTTATCGGCCAGACTCTGAAGAAACTGATTGCGTTCAATCGCAACCTGTTTGCGACTTCCAATCCTGTGTGAAATTATTTGGACATTGCGATATTTCTGTTCAGCAACACCATCGACTGATTCCGTAATGTGCAGTGGATGCTCTTCTTTCATTTTCTCCAGTGCACGTATTGTGCGATTCATCACTTGATACGCACGTGAAAGTGTGATATCGTCTCTCTGCAGCTCTTGTGAAATATTATTGAGTTCTTGCAAAGCGTCTATCATCAATCCCAGGTTAAGCACGAATGCCTCAGATGCCAAAGCATCTGCAAGTCCGCGGTACTGCTGCCGCTGCGTATTGTCTCTACGCGCATCGCCAGCGGCAGATTTAAAGTGATTGTAAAGAGCATTGTAGTTTCTGTGGACAGCCAGCACGGCTCTGTAGCTTGACGCAACCCAGCGAACTGTAAATATCTTTCCGACCTTCTGCAGCTGTATGTCTAGTGCTGCTGCACAAGCAGCTAACTCTCGCTGGTTTTTTGGTGATTGGCTGTATACACTATATAATTTGTCCATGAAGTGTTTGAAATGATTTACACCACTTACTTCTACCAAAGTGTCTCCAACACTAAGCTCGATTCTGTGACACAGACAGTGCCATCGAATAATGCCTGGAAATTTGTCTTCAAGTGTTTTCAGCACGCCGCTGTTATGGCCAACCATTACACTGGCACCATCACTGCATACGGCAATCAGATGGCTTGCTAAGTATTCATCTTTGAACCCGTGCAACAAAAGAGTCTTCATGACAGCACGAACAATATCATCAGCTCCACATCCGTTCATCTCCACGAGATCCAGAAAGAATGAAGTAACTGTGTTACGGACAGCCGCACGAATGTATAAAATCAAAACAGACTTTGAGGCTATGGTAGTCGATTCATCCATGATAAGCGCAATTTTGGAACCAGAACTAATTACTTCAGCACACAGTTTTGCTCTCATTTCTGATCCAATCAGTCCTGAAATGTCAGCTGCTGTTGTTTCGGAATGTAAAATGATGCCCATGTCCAGTCCATTTTTAGCCTGCAAGTTAATCAATGATGGCAAGTCAGTGAAAGGCCGGTTGTTCTTCATTAGAGAATAAACAGACCGGAAAACTCTGGTTGTGCTATCGTAGAGATGTTTTTGCTGCTCAGCTACAACTGTCTCCATGACATTCGCACTGGCCTTTTGGACGATTTCTTCAGCCAATGTATGCTGCTGACCATTGGCATGTTCATGAATCTTCTTCCTTAGTGAGCTTAGCTGGCTCTGTCTATGCTTGCCATTGTATGTGACTGAACAAGTGGACCACGGTGCTGAAATTTTTAAGCCGTTTTTCTTGAAAGCACCATAGTTTGTTATTTGTTGGCAAATTTTGCAACCTAGACATCCATTTGAAAATTTCAGCCATGGATTGTGGACGCTAAAGTCCTCTGCTTGCTTTGCAGTCCAAATGGCAGGATACGGTGCTTTGTCTGTTTGCAGCTCTGAACTGTTGGTTACACTATCGTCAGTCTGGTCGCTCCCATAGTCATCAATCTTCATACCTGAAATCTCTTCATCACTTGCTTGTTTAGACTCTTCTTGTGGCGGTAGGCGATTGACGTCTGAAGTACCGGTTGTTATTGAGTCTGATGTTAATGAAGAAAGGGTGAGGTTTAAAAACTGCATGAAAGGTTTATCTCTTGTTCGCACACGCTCCTTTATCGCAGTTGGTTGAGTTATTTTCCACTTTGGAACCATCAAATCATAATGGCCTGCATGTGACGTTGTATCCCTTAAGTACAGCAGACAGATTGAATCTGAGTATTTCACACCAGAATCAGGTGGTAGATTGCAGAACAGTGTGTAAGATTTGTCAGTGGGTTGCTGCCTCGTGTAAATTCTAAACTGTGTGTTCAGTATGTACGCTAAAACCAAAATTTCCAAATAGCCTGCGTAGCCTGTGGTTTCCACACTTTCTATCCGATCTTCAACCGTCGGAAAGCTTTCTCCCACTTTATTATCCAACAGAAATCCCATATTGCATGTTACCTCCTTCAGAGCTGCTATGTTACTTCGAAGAACAGAAAGGACGTCCTGCTGGAGTTGATCAGCTAGACCTTCTTCAAGCATTATCAGTTTCTTGTCTGTTGGACAGCTGAAAACTGTTCGCCTTGCTGTTCTTAACTCTACGCTTGATGCAACGGCGACACTTCGAAATAGACATTTGCCATCTCCGTGTATGCGGATCACATGGAACTCTTCTTCATCTTTAGGTATACAGTCATTAATGGCATAACCAGTCGCGTTCGGCTTCCTGGAAAGGCAGAAGAAATAGGCTATGGCTTCTCGTTGTCTATATAATAGGCCTACAAAAATTAACCTACCAACCGCAATGTATAGGTCTACGGTACCACTAGGCGCCTGTGAATAAGCTGGTTCTCACGACTCCGCTCTCGTGGGCGCTATAGAAGTTTTGAGATACGATAGGTATACTTGAGGTTTCCCATTGACATTGTCCTCTGCAGTCTGCATAAGCCGCCTATAGCTCTAGTTACACAATAATAATTATGATTACTACCGTGATTATAGATGTACACTTTTCGGTGAACAATAGGCCTAAAGGTGTTATTGATTAACGTAGGTCTATTGATTTATAACCTTTCTCTTTATTACTTTCTTATTTTGAAGTCAACATTTTCATAATTGTTTTCAGTCATTCCGCTTCTTATTCTTCTATTACCTTTTTCATTTGCCATCGACTGAGCCTTAACTTCTCTGATTAATAACATGCATGCCATGGACAGTAAACAATATTCAAACCTTTCCGTCGTCAATGGGTTGCGTCTTTTTGAAAAGTAATTCAGCAGATCGGCGTCTCTCAAGCGCTTCATCGCCTTAGTATTTAAACTAGTCGTAAAACTTAAATTAACCTCGTTCTCTGTTTAAATAGAGAAATTAATAGAACTGTATCGACTTTATGGTGGAGTGAAATGTAAAAAATAAAGCTAAAACAAATTATAATTTTGCATTGCATCTTCTGCCCTCTACCGGCAGTTTAGTTTGTTAAAATTCATTATTTTTTTCCTAAAAGTTACATCTCATTAAATAACTTTTTATTTCTTCAACTATTTGCAGATATTCCAACTTTGTGTACGAAGTCCGTTCATTTCAGAATATAGGCCCTAATAAAATATCATGTGTAAAAAATGTAAGCGGTAACGGAGTTATTAATTTTTTATATGTCTCGAGTCCCGATCGACAACATAAAAATGCTAAAATACACATAATTCTGCATCCCTTGACCAATTGTTATGATTTTGGTGTCATATGATTAGAATTTATATATATAGGCTTGCTAAAACATATGGAGTCATTTTAACTTAGAAATAAAAATATAGTTGGCGCTATAAATTAATGGAGTCATCCAAAAGGAGAATGAGACAGAGGGTTTACCTATGTGTATACATGGACTCTGCATGACTAGGGCTGAGCTCAACATGGGCGCAGAGAAAATTATACGAAATAAAAAACGACGCCGTACATGCAAGAATTATTTTATAAAAAGGAACCGGAACGGCGTTCCGGTCGTCAAAAAAGGAACCGGAACGGCGTTCCGGTGCGTTCCGGTCCGACCTGTTCCCTGTGTGAATAGCAGAGAGTTTCAGAAGCTGACAGTTAGCAAGAGATTATGGAATCCTGATACATATCACTGAGAGACGTTAGAAAGGGTTTTTCATAAATGTTCACAGCCAAACGTGCATAAGAGGTGCTATTTAGGCAATTTACACGGCATGCACTATAGCTATAGCCTATTAGGTGGTTTAATAATTCGATGGCCAAAGCTTAACTGCGGACTGGCGGTGGTGTTGCAATGTAAACGACGCACATTGCACTACAAACGAAGTGAACGTACGCAGACGGTACGCTACATTACATTACAGTAGACTGAGTAGAGAAAGAAGAAGAACAAGAACAAGAAGAATTCCAAAGAGGAGGAAGAATGGAGAGGTGACTGACTGACTGACTGACTGACTGACTGACTGACTGACTGACTGACTGACTGACTGACCGACCGACTGACTGACTGACTGACTGACCATGGAGTCGTATATTAGGTGGATCCCGTGCAGCATGATGTGTCGGGAGAAATCTCCGAGGAAGACGAGGATTTCGGAAACTGTTACGTCATCAGGGAGTCCCCTAAGACGGAGGCAGTCCCTGCGGGGTCCACTTGGGGTAAGTGAATATGGGGGAGGAGGTGGTAGAGAAGAAGGAGGGGGAGGCGGTGCTGGGAGCGGATGAACCACTTGGCATGGTGGTAACACGGATGGGTGCTGACTTCGGGTCGGGTCCAGATGGAAGTCCGTAAACGAAGCTCTTGGATCCAGACTTCGCCTCAGCACCTGGATTAGAAGTTAAGCAGGACAATGTGATGTCACAAAAACGGAATTGGAACCATTTATACAGCGCAGTTTATAGTCAGTCAAATGCACGTAAGTAAGATCTCCAATGTTCCACATGGGGACACTGCATAGGTGCCACACTCTTATTGCAGGTTCTTTCTCTTCTTCGGTCTTTGAAGCAGCGCCAGAAGATAATTGGCCGACTTAGGTTGCAATCAATCAATAAATGAAATAATCAATCATATAATGATTAAAGTCATCGATCCATCGGTCGATCGATCAACCAATCAATCAATCAATCAATTGATCAATCAGTAATTCAGTATATATCTTCTTCTTCTATAAGTTGTCTGCCCTCGGCAGGTTTCAACTTCCAATGATGCCATTCTTCAGTGTGCATGGCGTCAGTATGAGGTTGGGAAATTGGGTTGGTACATGGTACGCGTCTCTAAAAGCCTCTACCACTCAAATGCCCACCACGCCCCCCATCTCGTGGTAACCCTGTTGATAACAGAGTGCGTGGTGGAGGACCGAGCCCTCGCCGAGATCTGCGAGCCCAGAGACAAGGAGTCGGAAGGACGGACGGTGGAGACCACCGACGCTAGGAGATGGTTGTCTCCGTAAAAACGAGAGGAAGACAACGGGAAACCACCTCTCTAAACTTCCCCGACACACCATTATATTATGTGAAGCTGCTAATATAAAAAAGGAATTTACTGACTTAGTTAATCTGATCATCCAACTGACTGACTGAATTAATATTTGACTCTTCGTTCACTCATTCGTTCCTTTTCTCATTCCTTCGTTCGTTCGTCCTTTGTTCTGTTCTTTCAGTCGGTCCCTGATAGATCATCCATCACCTGTTGTACTTCCGTTGCAGTGCTTTTGAACAGCTCGATGTAACGCGTTCCAATGGACTGCTTGTGTTTTCCGAGCGCCTTGCGAGACTCTTCCTCCGACCGAAAGAGGGCGAATGCATCGCCTGTCACTCTCCCGTCCCACTGATGAACGAACAGAATGCCATGCTCACCATCCAAGACGTCCACTGATGGCTGGCCCCCTCGGAAGAACTCCAACTGAAGCAGATACCATTATATATATACAGGGTGGGCCATAAAAAAGGGTGGGCCATAAAAAGTAATCCCCTACGGTTTTTTGTTAATATCTTGGCCAAAAATACGAATTTTAAAATAACGTTTCGCGGCTTATAGGTAATTCGTATCTACATATCATAGCCAAATTTTACCAAGAAACTCAAAGCTGAACAAAAGTTATATCACTTCTAGCGAGCCCACCCACTGTTTTTTGACGATCCAAAAACGTAGCGCAACAAAAAGTAGCAAAAAGCGATTTTATTAAGTCACGTCTCAAATAATTGCTATCAAATGAACTTCATATTGCCAAGCAATCATTATTGTCACTATTTGCAAAAGAAACATGCTCTAGCATAGCTGCAGATCATTGTGAAGTCACTTAGCAAGAAGACGATCATGCATTGACGATCAAGTTGCTCAATACGGAATCAGTCAGATGAATAATTTTATTAAAGCAATGAAATTCAGGATATTGACAAAAAACCGTAGAGGATTACTTTTTTATGGCCCACCTTATATATATATAATTTACATATATATTAAACATGTATATATAGTCCCTCTCTCAAAGAAGAACGTATGCTCTATACAGGGTGGCTCAATAAAAAATGTCCCACCAGCCAAAATGCAATTTCTCCGCAACCAATCGCGATTATTTTATGAAAATATCAGAATTTATGGAGGAAAGATTTTGCAACAATCTCTGAAAATCTCAATGATGAATTTTCATTACTTCAGAAGTTACAGCTGTGTAAAAACGTTTTTCCATTTTTTCAAATTTCCGCAGAATGACGTTTCAATACATGTGATTTCTTTAAGATTTTTTGGCAAATTACAACACATAAAAAGAGTATGATGTCATACGACCTCACTAAGAGATGTAAAGAAGCTGTTTATGAGGCGAACTGTTAATATTTGATGAGATTTTATATATTGATGTCTCTATTTGTGAAATCGTTACTGAACGTCATGAGTAAAGTTTCTGCCGATGATAAAATGGGAACTCGGGCATTGCGTGAACAGAGACTGGGACATCGAGTGATCATCGCAAAGTGCCCAGTGAAATGTAGAGCCTGAGCACAATAAAGGCTATAATTATCTGCAAACGTGTTTATGTAATGGAAGCCAAATGTCGGAAGAGAAGCAAGAAGTGGTTGTTTGGTATGACGGAAAAGAGCGTGTTGTTTACGAAATTGGCTTGTGAGTCGAAAGGGTCAAATTTGCAAAGCACGTCGTGGTTTCGGCATCAGATCTGCTAGCTTGAGTTATGGCTGCAAGGAAAGACTGCACTTCATCACATTCAGTAGGCTAAATGTCAAACTTATCGTTGAACTCTCTTACCCAGACTCATCGAAGACTACAGGTGTGTTCTAACATCTGGTTTTTATTTTCCAACGGGACTGTGCGCCCGCTTGCTTGCTCGCACGACAAGGTTATTTATGATGACGCTATTCCTCATTGTCATCAACTGCAGAAAATTTATTGGCAAAGACGAATGACAAACAAACTCGCCAGACCTTAACCCTCTTGATTATCACGTCTGGGGAGCTATGCTGGAACGCTGCAAGACATTTAATCCCAGGTTGGAGAACATTGTTTAACTGAAAGAAGTCTTCCTGGTAATGTGGGATCAGTCGCCCGCAGGACTCGATACACAAGCCCACACTGAACTTCACAATAAGTATTCGAGCTCGTATTAAAACAGGGAGTGCACACTTCCATCATACTTTACAATGAACTGTGAAACGGAATTCTGAGGTCGTAGTGAAAAGTGATATTATTTGAAATGGAAACTGCAAATGACGTTAATTTTTCCGCAGATATTTGAAAAAATGAAATTGAAAGTTTAAACAGCTGTAACTTTCGCAAGCATAAAATATTTTAAGTGAAACTTTCAGGGATTGTTGCAAATTCATTCCTCTACAAAGTGGGAAATTTTCGCAGAAAAATTTTAATCGGTTGCGAAGATATTGCATTTTATCTGGTGGGACATTTTTTATTGAGCCACCCTGTATATGCCCACTATTATATCCAGTCATGACATGAAAACTGGAGAACTTCGAAGAACTATATAGCGCTCGTTAAAAAGCAGTGCATTGATTACAAAATAATAGACCTACAATTAAATTATGAGTCAGTCAGTCGAGCAGTCTGTCTGTCTCTGTGTGTTTGTGTGAGAGTGTATGTATGTATGTGCCTAATACTGTCTTTGTGTGTCCATCTGCGCACTGGTTTTGAGCCTCATAATTTTATATGGACCAAACAACATGAAGAAGAGAAAGGCATTTGCTTATTGAGCCAACAACGAGAGACACACACACAGCCGTGGTGCTAGAACTTCAGTTTCTAGTCATGAGGACGGATAGCCCGCACTCTTTCTCTTCGCCTGATCTTTCCTATGAAGCATCATGCATGCAGTCAATTTACTCATAAAACTTAATTGGGGGATCACAGAGGGAGCAGCAATTGGCCTGTTTATATTATTATAGCATTAATTTGATTTAAAAAAAAATTAAATTGGCCTGTTTAACCTACAAATTCCTCTCCACCGGAACACCTTCCTGCCTTCAGTCACTGCTTACTCCTTACGTTCCTTCTCGTTGCCTGCGATCGTCAAGCATGGGTCTTTTAGCTGAGCCTCGATGCAGAACTGGCTCGCATGCATTCCATGCCTCTGCTCCCAAGGAATGGAATCTACTTCCACTCTCTCTTCGTTGCTTAAATTCACTCCGTATACCTTAAAAAACGGCTCAAAACTCACTAGGCCTATTTCTCTTTGGCTTTCAAGCACATGGACCTTTAACTGCATCTTCCTCTGGCGACTGACTATCCGCGCCTCAGATTCACACTTTGGTGTGACCTTGCGCGAGTAATAAATTTAAGTGATAAAACTGATGATAATAAAAAAATCAATATTATAAAGATCTCTTTTATTTGTCCTGTTCAATAATCTCATTTCTCGATGCAGAACTCAAACGACGAGACTTCTTTAGGACACAGGTTGTTGCAGACACACACATATTCCATGAAATTATACGCCTAACATTTTAGCAGTCTGTTTATCCACATATGGGTTCGGGTAACGATCCGGGTCACTTTATCGCCCATGCACATTTTCTCCCATCGTCCGCCGTATAGGGCCTACTGCAGTGTATACAATGGATCAAGACTGAACTGGTCGTGATGAGACAAGGTAACCTACAGCAGCACTTGGCTTGTATTCGTCCGTTGTCCGCTCAAAGGACCGGAAGGAAGAAAATAAGCGTCTGCTTCACGATGTTCCGCTTTGTGAAGTTAAATCATTAATTTGAAAGTTGTTATCGCTTACCACTTGCTCTGCAGTACACGAGTATGGAAGTCCCCTCATTCGCACGATCAGCTGGCCTCCCTTGTCGCCATGACGAGACAAGAATTCGCGACCTTCGAATCCGTTTCCAGAGGTCACGTCCTTGAAGTCCTGGGCCGTGGCTCGGTAGACCTCGACGTAGCGATGACCGAGGTGATGTCTGTGGCGTCGAAGGGCAAGGTCCCGATGCTCGCGGTTCTCGAATCGAATCAGAGCCTCTCCGTTTCTACGTCCCTTCTCGCTGAGGCACAGGAGCACACCACCTCTGGTCAGAAAATAAACGAAAATGCACTCAAAAAATATAATTTGATTATTTCTGTCTTATTTAGCCGTGGTTGGGTCGGGAGCGCTTCTGAGTAGCCTACCTCAAAGAGGCGCTGTATAAAATTTTCGAAATAAATAAATTTCGTTTGTTTTATCTCCGACTTTTTTCATTCATTATTTCTCGGACCCCAACTACAATGTAGTTGTAGAGTTTTGTAGACTCTCGGAACTTTAGACGACCTCGGAGAAATATTATTCGGTGAGTAAGCTGTAGGCCTAGGTCCAACCTGTCATACGTTGGCTGAGAAAGGTATTGCGCATAAGGTGACAGCGTGCAAACCTTGGATAGCATTGGACATATATCATGTTTATTTATTCATTCAGCGCTTAACTGGATTAGCAGTCACACATCCGTGATACATGCGAGAATTATTTGTCTTCAAGCGACCTCACTAAGTTGGACTTTTTGCTTTATTTTGTGCTATGGATATCACTATATGATACGTTCCTGAAAGCGGTTTAGAACTTAGAAGTATCCATGCAGATATATAAGCATACAAATAATTACTGTCGAATAAAATAGAGTCTTGATAATAATTCGTAAGCAAGTGTGATAGATTCTACGAAAAAAGCAAATAATTAAAGACATAGACCTATAAAAAGTCAGCTAAGACTGAAATGAGCCAAATAGATCATAATAACGTCTCATGTTAGCAGTTAGCTGAGCGAGTTTCAATATCATATAGGTGTTGATTCTGATGACAAAAATAATGAAATCGAGACATAGTTTCTGGTTCCCTCGTTCCAAACATATATAATATTATTCTAGGCGATTGACATCCTCTTTTGAATACACGTAACACGTACCGTGGGGTAACTCCGCCACTGTCTGCGCTCTATGACAGTGCCAGTCCCAAGCCTGTATAGAGGAGGAGGGCGACGCTAATGATCTTTGTCATCACACCACATGCGTCGTTGGACTAAAATCACAACTATTGGACACCGTAAGGACATGCGCCAAGGTCCGAGTGTTTCAGGCATGGCCTAAAGTGTGGCTGGACGGTCATGGACGGCGTCCATGCACTTATTTTAAAATCTGAATGCCGTCCTGCCACTTATTGGCCAGCAGAGCCTGGAAAGATAGGGTGTCCAGGCACTTCTTTTGGAAAGGTAAGTTACATATACGTCCAGGCACTTCTTTTTCCACACGTTAAGCACTGGTTTCAGCCACTCCAAATTAGTAAAGATCACGGAATTATTTCTGGGTTTATTCCTAGGGTAACGTTGATGGCTGCTGTAGCGTTGTTCCTCCTCCTCCTACTCCTCCTCCTCCTCCTACTCCTTCTCCTCCTCCTCCTTCTCCTCCTCCTCCTCCTCCTACTCAACAACAACAACTAATTACATGTTAATGTCTTCTCATCCACATGACTGTCAGCCATGATTGTATTAAATTTTTCTATTAAACGTGACTTGTGTTTGAAGTTACTTTGAGATGTTGAGCCCTGAGAAAAAGTAGGCGATATCTTGGTCCGATGACTGCCATGGCAGGCCACGTGCTCTCACGACCATATCATCATTAGTTTCAACGTCCTTGCTGCAATACACACGTGTGTATATATATATATACATTATACATGTACATAATAGGCTATCATATGGGTGCCCCAGTTACATGTCAGTAGTTTAAATATACATGTATGTACATGCATGTACCATTGCCGTGTCGCTAGCGTCTCTTGACTAGAATGCACATCGATATTTTATAGGCTACATATATATATATATATATATATTATGTACCTGGTACAAAAGGGTGGGACACATACGGGCATTGACCCAGGTTGTCCTTCATGCCTCTCTCCCAATATTCTCTTCAATCAGACAAGGTGATCTAGCACTCTAGCTGCTCCAAGATGTTAATGGTATATGGAGCAGACCTGCTAACCGGACCGGTTGAAGCTGGGCAACATGACGCGAGACATACTCAGACAGAGAGTGGCGTCGGACTCCTATGGGCATTGAGCCTAAGGATATTGAAGATGATGACCTGGTACAATACATATGTATCAGGAAAGGACTAAATTCAATAGTATATATACGCCGTGGTTCAATAAAATTAAGCCAACTGTTTTTCTTATATCTCCGATGTCTGACGATTAGTCGATTAATCATTCTAATATTTTCCCAATATTTAGAGAATTGAACCAAGAATAGGATTCCAAAATATCATGTCATGAATTTGAACGGATAGAAAGATATGAATATTTAAACTTCATCTCCAGAAACTTCAGTTTTCAGCAAGTCTGCTATGGTATTCGTTGCGGTTTCGATGCTTGATAGTTCCCAATTTCAATTGGTCTTCAGTGATCCCAGAGTAAAAATTTACGGAGTATATCATCGCAACGTTCTGCTGTCACAACATCTTCCACCTTTTATCAGAAATCTCTAGCCCCAGAAGGCTGTTTTCTTTTTCAGCAGAACAGCGCCAGCCCACAGAGCCAGATAAACCACATTATGGCATCCAAACAGTCCAGGTTTAAATTCTGTCATCTAAAACATCTTCTTTATGCAAATAATCAAACAATAACTACTTAAAGCTTCTTCACAAAAGTAATTGATATTTTTTCACCAGTTCGTTGTTACAAAACCCAAAAGAAAATTGCTGGTAAACTGAAATTTCGGCAGATGAAGTTGAAATATTCATATTTTTCTATCCGTTCGAATTTATTACTTGATATTTTGGAATCATATTCTTGGTTCTATTCTCTAAATAGTGTGGAATTTAGAATGATTAATAATCAGGCGTTGGAGATATATAAAAAACAGTTTGGCTTACTTTTTAACCACGGTGTGTGTATATATATATATATATATATATATATATATATATATATATATATATATGCTTTTCTGAATTGTGTAGCCTGCAGTAAACACAATAGACGCGTAGGCCTATGTGTTCGCAAGCGTCTCGTGCCATAATGGGAATGCAACAGGTGATGAACAACAATCAACTGCTGACAATAATTTTGACGCACGTCTGATTCTCTGACATTTCTTCAGTCATGCTTAATAGCAGAATCGTTTTGACTGGTAGACGTACAATCACGTCTGTAGACCTTCGCCACCACCCACCCTCATTCGCCCCCACCCGCCCAGTCAGTCTACTGCACAATTTAATTCTTAATTAGCCAGACGCCACGATGTATTGGCGTATTTTTTTTAGCTTTTGGCCAGCCGCATCTATGCTGAAACACCTGCTCCATTATCGAGCGTCTTTAAGCGGAAAACGACTTCAGATGCAATCACTTGACCAAAAGCCCTTAACCGGAAGTTCTTAACGCAATCTAGTAATCGCTTCCGTTTCGGGATGACTATAGGCTATATATAGAATATGTTATAATTGAGATTTTAAGAATCTAGGTTCAGAGTTGCATTCGACCGACACCGTATCCTGAATGCGTGAATCGAATTTATAAATTATAATTATCGTTTTATTCACAATTTCCACTGGCAATTACTTTTAAGTTTTAAGCAATGATTAATTGTTTCAATTGACTGATAATCAATTTCATTATTCTCTTCGGATAATGTCGACCAAAACGAGTTACATATTTTATCATCGCCATAACGACTTTCTTTTGCACCTAACCTCTAAGGTTAAGCCTATAGGCCTACGTAATCAGCTCTAGTCATGGCGGACTCCTTTTGCAAATTAACTACTTGAATCAGAAAGAAAAGCGTTAAACTGTTTAAATGAAGACGTTATATAAATGTTCGCAACAAAATAAATTTTACTTGGGTCTTCAAAGGTCTACATTTGTATTAAATTGCAAGCATTGATCCGATCAGAAAAAGATAGTCGTGGTACATTTTTATTTATATGCTAGGTAGGCCTACGTGGTAATAAATGTAGGACCAAATGCTGCTTTTTAAAGGTTGATTTTAATCCAAGTTCTTCGATGAGAGTTAATAACCTACGTAAGGTAGCCTACAGGTATTCGCCAGATCGCAAGAAAGGTTAATATTACTTATTTGTCGACTATTGCCCACATGTTGAGACGAACGTATACCACGATGTATAAACCACCATCAACCATAACCCTAACATGCTTACCAAATTGCAGGTTCAAGAGTGTCTCTGATAACTTCCGGCTCTTGAAACACGTGACCTACAGGGAAAAAACAAAAATGAAATTAATAGCTAGTCTAATTTCCATGTACAACATACATGTAGGCTATATGCCCTACATGTAATACAACACAAACAACATAAATCTGAAGAGAGATCTATGCGCAATTGCGCATGCGTATACGACTTATACGTACGATTGCGCAGCCTATACAATTAGCAACATGCTTGTGAATTGCAACAAAAGAATTCCAAGTTCGGCTGTTGTCTTGAGCAATAATGAAGATCCACAGGGACCAACGTTAGGCGTTAGACTACAGTAGACCAATGCAAGGCTAAGTAGAGATATATAGGCGCTTAATATCATTGTTTGGTATAATTATCAATCAATCGATCAAAATTTATGTAGCGCCTCTTCAAGACACCTACTCAGAGGCGCTCCCGGCAGAGATCAAGCGAAAACAGTTTTCAACAGTTTCTGAAACTTTGAACAGTTTTGGAGGTGTAGCACAGTCAAAGGAAGACCGTTCTAGGTTGCTGGACCAACCAGAGAGAACGAACGGCTCTGCATTGTTGCATAGGCTATATACTGCATAGTTAGTACTGTAGTCCAGATATATTGTAAGTGGCAATGATCCTTATCCGCTGTGTCATTTTTCAGTGGAACGAGCCCCGTATTGTGCAACAAAATACTATCCTTGAAAAGTTGACATTTCAGTCACTTTCTTCAACTGGGAAGCAACAGTTTTCTCTTGAGTCAAACTTATCAGTTTTCAAGCGATAAAATTAGGCATACAATATGAATGAATGAACGAATGAATGAATGGATAAATGAATGCACTATTTTCAATATTTCTTCATAACTGAATAATAATATATTTATGCCTATTGATAGCAATTAGGCAATTATGTCTCTGAGACATGGTTTGAAGGCCAATAGATATGAGATTGTGTAGATAAAACCAATACATGTATACACACCATCGGCTATGATGCGCTGCAGAATTGAGGCCATATCTTGACACTGACGGATTCCATAGTCTGCCGATGAATCTCCCTCCAGCCCAAGGACTATATATCATTACAGTCAAGAATTTTCATCGTCATACATGTCCATTTCTATAGTTAACATGCAGACCATCATCGTTCAATAACCATCATCGTCACCATCACCAAAACCAACATCATTTGCAGGAGCTACAGCTATAGGCTGCTCCAGTAAGTTGTCTATATGTGGCATCACATTTTCTTTCTTCTTCTTCTTCTTCTTCTTCTTCTTCTTCTTCTTCTTCTTCTTCTTCTTCCTCTTCTTCTTCTTCTTCCTCCTTCTCTTCTTCTTTTTCCTCTTCTCCTTCTTCCTCTTCTCCTTCTTCCTCTTCCTCTTCCTCTTCTTCTTCTCCTTCTCCATCTCCTTCTCCTTCTCCTTCTCCTTCACCTTCTCCTTCTCCCTCTTCTTCTTCTTCTTCTTCTTCTTCTTCTTCTTCTTCTTTCTCGTCTTCTTCTTCTTCTCCTCCTTCTTTTTCTTCTCCTCCTCCTCCTCCTCCTTCTTCTTCTTCTTCTTCCACCTCGTCTTCTTCTTCTTCTTCTTCTTCTTCTTCTTCTTCTTCTTCTTCTTCTTCTTCTTCTTCTTCTTATCTTCCTCTTCCTTCTCCTCTTCCTATCTTCTTCTTCCTCTTCCACTTGCTCTTCCTCTTCTTCTTCTTCTCCTCCTCCTCCTCTTCCTCTTCTTCTTCTTCTTCTTCTTTTTCTTCTTCTTCTTCTTCTTCTTCTTCTGCTTCCTCCTCCTCGTCCTCCTCCTCCTCCAACGTCGCATACATGCATGTATACTTTTGTGTATGACTACGACGTCATGCTTGTCTCCCCCATGGTATAATTGTATATAGATTAACACACGATGATTTTTGTCAGCTTCGTGAGAACTAGAGTGACGCAGTTGATGACGAACTGAGGCTGTCGTATATCCTACGATCTACGTGTATATCCGGAACGTTAGCAGATTGGCGAAGAGACCGTTGCAATAGTCCAGGCGCTTCAGCAAGAAGGAGTCGACAATAGTCAGAGTGGCGACAAAAGGGTAAGTAGTTTAATGCATGACTCAGAAGAGGGCATGGTAAAGTTGCTCCAGAGGCGGCTCTTTATATCCAGAAGCACTAACATGACCCGGACAACAGCGTATTGTACCCTCCAGTTATAGCAGTGGAGTGCCGCAGTGACTGCCGTTTCAAATCGCTTCTCTGTTAATTTCTGAACGTGCTTGCCCAGCAGCCCAGTGTCCCATGCCCACCTATATAAATTCAGTATCTTTTATGAACCAGCCTCAGCAGGTTGGAAGATATCCAGGTCTATACATACTGCACTATACTGCCTCGATTTTCTGACACTCATGCCAGTGCGTCAGGTGCGTGGCACGTCAAGTACAGCTGGACATCATCGGCATATTGATGAACTCGAGTGTCAGATGATCCTTGTCAAGCCAGCTGTATGTATATGCACATACATACATACATACATACATACATACATACATACATACATACATACATACATACATACATACATACATACATACATACATACATACATACATACATACATACATACATACATACATACATACATACATACATACATACATACATACATACATACATACATACATACATACATACATACATACATACATACATACATACATACATACTTACATACATACATACATACATACATACATACATACATACATACATACATACATACATACATACATACATACATACATACATACATACATACATACATACATACAAATGTACATACATACATACATACAAACATACATACATACATACAAGCATGCATGCATGCATGCATGCATACATACATACATACATACATACATACATACATACATACATACATACATACATACATACATACATACATACATACATACATACATACATACATACATACATACATACATACATACATACATACATACATACAAACATACATACATACATACAAGCATGCATGCATGCATGCATGCATACATACATACATACATACATACATACATACATACATACATACATACACACATACATACATACATACACAGTGACCTACTGACATAATATGTCAGTATATTATACATAATACACATTCATCATCGTCTTAAGTGCTCTATAAATCATCATGAATTTTTATAGCGCATGCACAAAGTCTGATAGAAATTAGAAACGTGAATCTGAGGCTTCATCGTATAACTTCAAGTGTAACCTGCAAGATCGTTGAACTACAGAAGCACACATCACGCACACACACACGTGTCTCCTATAGCCTATATACAATACATGGATGCTTGCATATACAATTATACATACATATAATGGATGCCTGCATATGACCATGCATATACATACAGCCTATATATAGGCCTATATGTACAATGAATATATGGGCTATATATGGAATAGTGTTACAATCCATGGCATAGACCCATCAGATGTTTCTTTACTGCAGAGGCGTGCCAGATTGCAAACAGCAGAGAAATTATAGAATTTTAAACGATCGATTCCCCCGTTGTTTGTGCTCGTGGACAGGTGGGTGTGGGCGGGGTGTGGTTGGGGAGTGGGGGGAGGGGTCGAGGACAGTTGTTCGGGTCTTCTGAGGCGAGGCGAGTCGATCAATTTCTTATTCAGAACAAAAAATCATTTATACGGTCCAAGCGATGCGTCGATTTCCAATCAGAAGACCTCCGCTGCAGCGTGACATTGGCACATGTTGCTGTAGCTCATAATTTTATGTAGCAACATGCATTGCATACAATGCAGACCTATGTATATAATGTACGAACCCAAGCTGCAGTAAGCCACAAGTGGCGCTCATGATAAATTTCCTTTTGTTAAAAATTTATCCCCAAAAAATCAGGAATACTTTACCGATTTTTTAATTTGAAAATTCGATTGAAGTCTACATGCGAGGTTGAAATTTGGATGCTGGTTCTCGTGACCGAATTAAAGTAGGCCTATTATATTATACCTTTCTGACTTTTGATCCACTGCTTTGACAAATTGCAGGTAGGCTAATGCGATAGTTTTGACATCGCATTCCTATCTTGCATGCATTGCAGACATACCATTAACATGATCTTAACGAGAAGTTAAAAGCACAGGGAAATGGAAGGTAGAGAGGAGGTCATTACATGAGAGTTAAAAGAGCCACAAACTATAATGCCTATACTTTCATAGGTTTCATAGTTTCATAGGTAAGCCTATATATACCGCACTTCTCCCCGGGGAAAATCCCGGTTATGGTCAGTATGAGAATTGTATAAAAAATAATTCAGGGTCAGACGTTGATTTATGTGGAGTTTGGGTGTGCAATGTAGACTTCCTATAGGGTCTGAGAAAGACTAGGGGTTGAACCCCTCAGCCCACCCCACCGTCAATTCTCACCCTGGTTATAGTAGTCACAAATATGACACTGCCTGAAGCATTTTCAATTCAAATGCTTCAGCAGGTGCGTAGAATGCCACATTTTGCGTTTTTTTTATTCATTAATAATTCAGTCACGTCTTGACTCTTGAGATTGCATGCTTAATTAAACCACCGTGTTTTAATTCAGCACATATTTATATATATATATATATATATGATTGACGAGCGATACTTTCTTTGGTCAGCGGAAAGGTAGAGATTTCTATTAAAAAAATTGAAACTCTGAATGAAAATATTCAGCTATAAAATTATGACTGCAGTCAGTCAATGAAAAATTCGGTGAATCAATATTCAACAAGTCACAGCAGGGTTCATCAAACCCATAAAATCCATGCAACAATTCATTGATTAATAATAATTCATTCATATCATTGAAATCGTTCGTTCGTTCATGCATGTGATCGGGTGGTTCAACAATCATTCAGAGACAATCAGTCATTCATTCATTCAGTCAGTCATTCAGTCAATCATTCAACCATACAGTCATTCAGCCATTCAGTCAGTCACTCAGCCATTCAGTCACTCAGCCATTCAGCCAATCAGTCACTCAGCCATTCAGTCACTCAGCCGTTCAGTCATTCAGTCATTCAGTCAATCATTCGACCATTCAGTCACACAGTCATTCAGCCATTCAGACAATCAGTCATTCGACCATTCAGTCATTCAGCAATTCAGTCATTCGACCATTCAGTCACTCAGCCGTTCAGCCATTCAGTCAATCAGTCACTCAGTCAGCCAGCAATTCAGTCATTCAGTCAGTCATTCAGCCATTCAGTCAGTCATTCAGCCATTCAGTCAATCAGTCTTCATCATCATCATCATCGTCATCATCGTCGTCGTCGTTGTGTCGTCGTCGTCGTCGTCATCAGCTGTGTAAGGATACATTCTAGGATGTCTTTGATGCCGTTAATAGTTTGGTTCGTCTTGTAGAAGCTTCTGAACTCCTTGCGGAGGTCAAAGAATGTGCGGAAGTGATTCGACAGCTGAATTCGATTTCGATTCGCTTCCGGAAGTAGGCATGTCCTTAGATGGAGTTGTCCGTCTGTGCAGAAGTCGAAGGAACGAGGACCACAACCGATGTCGGAGTCAGTGGAAGAAAGGGAGAGGAGACTTTCGAGCTGGAAACAGACAATAGGACTAAGCATTGTTTGGTTTACAATGAGCGCTGTCAATTAAAGAGATTGTAGAGAATTTCATTCTGTTGTCAGTTCAAGTGGTTCTTCCTTCATCAGGACATTGACGAATACACAGGTGCCGTTGACGTTGTTGACGCGTCAACGATCGAGAGGATGGTTATTGTTATTGTTGTCAATCGCATTAATGTAAAATGTAGAGTCGACGTTTTATTTAGCGACTCCATGGATTTCAATTCTATTAATTTTTCAATTAATTAATCGAGTGAGATCTTTCAGCTTCATAAGGATGACAAGGGTGGTGTCGGTGTTGGTGGTGGTGGTTATGGTGGTGGTGGTTGTGGTGTTGTTGTTGGTGGTGTTGGTGGTGGTGGTGGTGGTTGTGGTGTTGTTGTTGGTGGTGTTGGTGGTGGTGGTGGTGGCAGTGTTGGTGGTGGTGGTTATGGTGGTGGTGGTTGTGGTGTTGTTGTTGTTGGTTGTGGTGGTGGTGGTGGTGGTGGTGGTAGCGTTGGTGATGTTGGTGGTGGTGTGGGTGGTGGTGGTTATGGTGGTGGTGGTTGTGGTGTTGTTGTTGGTGGTGTTGGTGGTGGTGGTGGTGGCAGTGTTGGTGGTGGTGGTTATGGTGGTGGTGGTTGTGGTGTTGTTGTTGTTGGTTGTGGTGGTGGTGGTGGTGGTGGTGGTGGTGGTGGTAGCGTTGGTGATGTTGGTGGTGGTGTGGGTGGTGGTGGTTATGGTGGTGGTGGTTGTGGTGTTGTTGTTGGTGGTGTTGGTGGTGGTGGTGGTGGCAGTGTTGGTGGTGGTGGTTATGGTGGTGGTGGTGGTGGTGGTGGTGGTGGTGGTGGTGGTGGTGGTGGTGGTGGTGGTGGTGGTGGTGGTGGTGGTGGTGGTGGTAAGGGTTTGACGACGACGACGATGATGACGACGATGATGATGACGACGATGACGACGACGACGATGACGATGATGAAGGCCTACCTCGTTGATAACTGTTTCCAGTGGTTTTGCTGCTCGGATTTCTTCTTCTGAGAGTCCGGTCTGGATTCGACATTCCTCCGTCAGAATAGGAACCCCCTCCTCCTCCTCAATCTCCTCTGTTTTCTCTTCCTCGACCATTGAGGTCACGAGACCAGAGGTCAATGAGTCTGGCCGAACGAACTGCCTCAACGTCTGCTCAATCTAGACATGCATGCATGGACCATTAGACCAGCTCAACGTCTAACTCTACAGTAAGGCCTACACAAAAGGGTTATAGGCCTAATAATTAGGCCGACAAATGATGATGATGACGACTGCGAGAAGTCGCATTCATGATAGGAATGATGATGACGAAGACGATGATGACGAAATAATATAAAATAACGGTGACGATGACAATGACGATGACGATGACGATAACGTTGATGATGACGACATCGATGATGATGATGACGGTGACGATGACGACAGCAATGATGACGAAATAATATAAAATAACAGTGACGAAAGCAATGATGATGATAATAACGTTGTTGATGACGACATCGATGATGATGATGATGATGATGATGATGACGATGGCGACGATGATGACGATGACGACGACGACAATGAAGATCCTCATCATCGTCCCTCATAATAAACGTTGTCTATGGCTTATAGACCTAAGGTATGCGAGAGAACGTAAAATGAGTCTCTGGTCATAGGGATAATATAGGATAGAACCATTCGTAAAGTTATTTGTACAGTCTTGCGTGAGGTTCTTACTTTGTTGTTGGCAATGTCGTAGATGAGAACAACAATGCAGACGATCGGTTCTTCGTCAAAGCCGAGGTTCTCTCCGTTCTGACCTGACGTCACACAGAAGAGGCAGACGAGATGAGATCGGGAAGAAGCCATTGCAAGTTGTCATCCAACATCACATGTACGCCTTCCCAACCCTCTTCAATTTACCGTATCCAGAGTCGGACGTCAACCTGGTAGATGGATGTTATCTAGGCCTACACGTGTCCTTTCAACGCCTTCTACACCCATGGCACTCGCTGCTTACACAATTATGCAGACGCGCAAGCGTTCGTCGGAGCGTGCAACTTGCTACACGTGCGACAAGCGCGAACAATTGAACGTCTCAGACGCACCTGTTGCAGTAAGAGCGTAACTTATTGTAAGTCAATGTCAGACAGTCTCAAGCGATATTTCTGCATCGTTTAGCTAATCTGTACAAGAAAGCAAAACTAATTTATTTATTTCATAAACTTCTCAATGTAATTAGTCTCAGTTGAATCCTATGAGGTCGTTTGATGGATCCCATGGGCCATGCATGGAGAGAAGTGAACAAACGGGACAAAATAATGTCAAGACATCGCGGTGTAGTAGAGGCTAGGCTATGTCGGGGCAGTCGTGCCACTTCTTAGCTCTGTAAATGTCTGTCTTTGCCATTGGGGCCGATTGTGTGCATGGATCAGCACCCACACATTGAGTTTATATGACTCACATTTTCAAATAAGAGCCTATAATAATATTTAGAGCCAATTTGGGTCCCATCAAATTGATTTAGTCTATGTAAATAGCATTTCCCATCCGCTAGGTGGCTACGTCAAACTAGTAAAAAATGACTCTTGGATCTTGACTCCTTGGTTTCTCGTTGTAGTTGTTTTGTTTTAATCTTATTTAATTGTTTAAGTTAGAAAATGATTTGTCGTATATAAAAAAAATGCAAGACAAAAAGCTGATATCCATTATCCACGAGGTAAGCGATAAATTGTCATTAAAAAAGCTATATGAGCGGCTCAACCGACCACGTGTTCAGGTATGGATGTCAAATCGTAATCGTAATATCGAGACTTCTACAGCGCCCACAAAAGCCAAGTCGCGGGTACCAGCTTATCACAGACGCTCAATCAAAACAAAATCGATAGGCAGCGGGTCAAAGTCCGGAGAGTCAGGCAGTCAGATAGATGGACGGCTAAGGTGGGTGATAATAATAATCTTCGTTTATTGACATTCAATCTGACAAACCGCAGAACGATTACATGTACAAGTTATACGAAATACGGCCTGCTTCGCACGACACGCAGTTCGGCTACAACAGGTTCGGTAACTTAACACTAATGGCCTAAGTACTGGATCACTCCTGATTCGGCCAAGCCAGGAGTGGGAGGGGCTATCTTTATTTTTAGCAGAACCCGAGTCAAGCAACACATCAGCAAAGCGCCAGCGGCAGCTAACAGAAAATTCAAATAAATTTTTGCCCTGAGCGAGGCTTGAACCCGGGTCCGCGCGGCTGACTCTCAGTTTAACGACCAGCGCTCTCACCACTGAGCTACGGGACCCCCCCCAAGTATTGAAATACTGATGTTGGGACTAATTGTAATTGTAGCTGTAATTGAAACATTTATATAGCGCCGCTCACAGATTCAGTGGCGCTCCCGACCCAAGCTAGTGCTCCCGCTAAAAAATAGTGTAGTCTTCAGGCGTTTACGAAACAGGGGAAGAGAAAGGCCAAGAAGCTCAGAACGTAGGGACTAGCATTCTATATGGCATAATTATAGTATTTGGGACCGACGTGTCGGTTAGATTCAGGTTTAGGGGTTGTGAGGGTCGGTTAGGATCAGGTTGGGCGTCGCAAATTTCGGTTAGTGTTAGGAATAGGATGTGTCGTCGCTCGGTCCCGGATACTATAAGTTTGCCTTATTGCTACAGGACCTCTGACTCTAATGGCATCTGGCACATTGTTTTTGTTTATTTTAGTGCAGATGTAAATAATTGAAATTGCGGTTTGCATAAAGCTTTCTGTTGTGTTTTTGTAGTATATCTCAAATAAGGAAATGACCCAGTCTTATGGCTATGTTGACGAAATGGTTCGGGACATCATGCGCACGCACAGGTGATGATTTATCAAGCAGCTGAAATACTGAACTTATCTAGGACTGCATCGAAAATAATGGTTTTTTTGTGTCGTATCATATCAAATTTATAAATTTATAAAAAGTGCCTCTTACAGTACTGGATATTCAGAATCGCTCTCAGCGTGATGGCCAGAGGGATTAAGAAAGTCGTCAGCAATGAAGGCATGGGAGTGGGACCTTACTGCAAATTGATGGTGGGCAGTCATTCCACAAGGAAGGGTCCATGGTTACAAGGGTACGGTGTTGGTCCATGGCTCCTAGGTTCTTGGGTGTTGCTTATTTATTGATTGTACGATCAATAGCGGCTCTTGAACGCACGATGTTGCTTTATTAGGATTTCAACTTTGAATGCAAATTTTGTTTATAAATAAATATTTCAGCTGAAAATTTTGCATTCAAGACAGTGTTCTACTGCTTAGCAATGATAGATGATGCAAATTGCAATTATGTTAATTTCTTGAAAAATTTAATGGGTGAAATGCGATGGATTTAATGAAAAAATAGATGCTTTATGTATGGTTCCGTAAGACTAAGTTCTACAAAAAAGGTTCATGCAAGCTTATGTAATTAAATTGGTTTGCATTAAGTTGGCATTAATCATTATTATTACAGCATCTCCTGCCAAATACATGTGTACATTTAGATTCATTTAGCCCATTGTATTTACTGGTGCTCAGAAACTTTGATATATTACGTATGCAAAAATTATATTTTTGACTCCACTCACCCGTACATTTTATTCACCCTGTGGGTACATACAATTAAGCTTCTCTACCCTCTGCCACAACTATAATGGTTATATAGCTCAAGTCAGCCATGAAACATGTATTTTACTGTAGGCTACTATTTATTTTTGCTAAACATCATATTTTCTGGCTAAAATTTGTTAGCTGAACATGGTTTACTTATGATTTTAATGTTGACAGTCAAATGCCATCGGATGACTAGATATTACAGAGTTGTAAATAGGCTAATTCATTCATTCGTTCTGAGAATTTATATAGCACCTCTTCAAGATTTCTACTCAGAGGCGCTCTCTGCAATGTGGACGTCATTACAAGAATTTAGTTTGCGTACGCATCTAAATCCCGTGACTCCCCCTTCGTGTGTACATAATTTACATAATATATTGTTGCTTGCATGAATGCCAGTTAAAAGATAAAAAATCAGTGTATGAAAAAGGAGTTTTGAATTTTTTTCACGTGACTCTTGGTTTTCTTGCAGGGAATATGGAAGAAAGCAGATTAAGCCTTTTACGAAATATGTAAAAGAAGGTATGTTGACTATGTCCAATTGTCTATCTAAAAAAAAGTAATTTGACCGTAGAATAAAAAATCCGATGAATTTTTCTGACACAGTTATTATTTGACCAATAAAACCATAGAAATTTTATGATAATGTAGCATTTATGTCAGCAACTTTTCAATATCTTTATTTAAACCATGTGTGAATTCTTATATGTGGTAACGAGCTACATTTGTGCGATACATCTTATTTTATACAGTGGTTAACTTAAAACTGAGGTACTTTGCGCTCCAGTGATACTAAAATATTTGAGCTCATTGCTGTTTGTTAGGCAAAAAAAATAATGTTGTGTTTCCGGTAACCCGACCGACTCACTTTTATTGCCGCGACTCGGAAAATTTTGTGTACATTTTTTTATTTACAGTGACATTGCCTTAGAGTTTCACGCCTGCCTAACTACTTCCTGGTTGCCAGTCTTGAGAAACCTCTAGCCTTATCATTCTCACTTGAGCCACCTCTAACGGTGACTAGGGAAAATAAATCTAGCAACCTCTAGGTATAACTAGTCACTGGCTCGGCCAGTCTGGAACGATCCCTAGCAGTGATGTTTTGTTCGCACTCATCTTCCCCTTCTCTTCCCACTTTATCTTACCAGAAAAGATGTCAACAAAATGAAATTAATAGAATTGTTTTCTAGAGCAGTTTTAGGTACCGGTACAAACAGTCGGGGAAATAGGCAGTTTATACTTGCTTAGAACACGTACTTTGTTGCAGCGTGTACCTTTATGCAAAAAAGAGTAGTTGGGTATAATTTTTCGGATAGTCACTGTATAAAAATATTTTACCAAAATAAAAATATTTTTCGACCTACCTACCCAATTTTTTTTAGCTCTGTTACCGGAAACACACCATTATTTTGGGGGGGCCTTATACTTCAATGGTCTTTATGCTACAAGGCTGTGTTCTATGTGTTGTGAGCTTTGAGGCTTATAATAATAATTATGTCAACTTTAAGAATTATTCATTCATATTGCTAACATGATTAGGGATAAGTTAAATGACTGCTTTTTGTAAAGAAATCTGTTTGGATTTAATCACTGGCATTCGGTTCTAATATATTTTTGTAGCTTATGACCACATCTGTCGCAATCGAAATGAGGCGTTTCCTTCAACTGATGTAAAATCATCTGTGTTCAAAATAAAAAGAAATGCTGCAGAAGAAGAAACTGTTTCTTACAGTAAACGAATGCGAGTGGAAGAAGACCAACTGATGTTAGTAACCCAGACTTCATATTGGAGTGATGGAATCTACTTTATAATTCTAATGATTAGAAATTTAATGACGAATTGCATTGGTTTCCCATACATTTTAGTTCATGCTCGATGCTAAAGGGTTAAACAAAAAATCTGTGTATTGACTTGTTAGAGTGTCTCACTACTAGATTATTATCATTTCTGTTTTTATTTGCGCAGCTTTTTTATTATTGAGCTTCAATCAATTCTAAGTACTAACAGCTGTGTGTGGAGATCTTGCTGAAAGTCTCTACACAATAACCATTTTAAGAGATTTGCTAGAACCCCCTCCATGTTTTTCAGACCAATTGGCTTCCATGTGACTGGATGAGAGATCCTCTGATCATCTCATGCTGACCTTACTGACAATGACAGTTCTTGGTTGTTGTCTTTTCCATGGCTGAACCCCTGAAACTTTTCCAACACTTGTTTGCTCTGCCCAACTGATCAGCGTCACTGAGAACTGAATGCTTTCCCTTGTGGACTATATGCTCAACGTGAGGGAAGACAGTTTTATCTGTAGCCATGTCTCTGTAGGCTGTTGTCTTTGGAGGCATAAAGTTTATCTTTATCACAACTTTCGTATTTAATGAATTAGTTGATGAGGTTAATCAGTGATTAACTGGTTTTTCAGCAGTCATTATTGGTTTTTTAAACGAAAGGCTAAATCCTTCAACCTATGTGTTAAAAGGTAAGAGCTATCAGTAAGCCATCACAAAACACAAAATCGTGACTGTATGTGCACAATTATACATGTATGCTTTTAACCAGTGTATTTTGGTAATTTTAGGAGTGTGCAAAGCCGAAAACCTTTCAGCCCAGTAAGTGATTATAACATTCACTTTTTATTTAAATGAATTGGATGTCTGTAAAATTCTGTAGACTGGTATAAAAAATGTTTGTAGCGGCAGTGTGAAGCGTCACTTCAGGATTATTATTTCTATTCCAATAGTGCTGCATGGCAGATTCAGCTGTAAAAAAAAGAGTATTCTGTGCATACCCTGTCAGTGGGAGGATTAGTGGTGAGGGAGAGGAATAACCACATGCGCTGATACGCTGACGCCAAGAGGTTGAAGCCAAAGTTGCTTCGTCAATTACACTCATGACTGCCATTTACAGTATAGTGCAAGAGACTCCTCTTTAGTCATATAGATTTAGAAAAATAATACGTTACTGTTGTAATCTTAGTGCTGAAGAACTGCTGCATAGAGTTGCAGAAATAGAAATAACAGGCAGATGTCAAATTTTTGCATTTCAGGGGGTTGACCTGGTGAACGCCATGATGGTTGAGAGATATAAGATGAATTCTATAGCTCCACTCTCAAACAATCATGTTCCTAGCCCAGTCACTGATGTTGGCAGTCTGTTTGTGATCGATCGAACCGCAGACAAACCTGGGACGGTTTGCAGCGTCCCAACTGATGATTCCGGACCTGATCTACCTTTTAACGATGCTGAGCTTCCCTCAAGAGAACAAGTTTCCAATCAAATAGTTGAAACTGGTTCAATTATCACCTATGAAAAGTCTACTTTGTCAAACGAAATTGATCAGCATATCAATCCAGCTACGAAAATTACCAGTTACAGAAGCACTGAAAAGGTTCAGTTTCCTATGGATTGGTGTAAAATTATTCTTATCGGTTTTGTGTTGTTACTAATGTTGTATTCAGCTAATTGTGAGAGAAAGTGTTTGATCTCGAATGAATTGTATCTGACGATGTGTAATTCTCTTTTGAAAAAGCGGCTTGTGTCATTTTCTACAAATAGTTGTCGTAGCTATATAAGCAATTTCTCTGTTCTAACAGTGATATGCGTCATGTGCACTCTGCAGCTAAAGATTTTTAGCCAAGCACCTCCTTGAAACAATTTGTGTTATCCATAGTTTGTCGTATTTCTCCCAAGATTACATTTTGGTTCTGCCTGAGATAATTTAAAAACTGTTGTACCACTGTCATTATTAGATACGAGCGAATCTTTAAGAAACCGCCAGCCCATCAGCAAAAGAATATCATCGATTAGATATCTTGAAGAGATAATATCATCGATTAGATATCCTGAAGAGGCACTATATAAATTCTCAGAATGAATGAATTGATTTGTTACTCTCTTATGTTTTATTATGTAAAATACGAAGCGCATAACTGTTAAATTATGTGTATTATTGATTTTCATAAAATTCATATTTGAAGTTTATGTTATGTAGGGAATAAATGGAAATCACCCTCAGACATTCCCAATGTTATTGAACAGAACATTGTACAAGACAGTTATTTTAAACTCACTTTAATTAGAATTGTTATGTTACAATTGTCTTTATTGAAAAATTGTCTTTATAAATTCTGCAGGCTGCGGCCAATGGATCATCTGCCATTCCTAAGAAGAAGAAAATTCGTCGAACGAATGAAGACAATGTCGATGGACTGTTATTAGATCGTAAAACTTTGTTCGATGTTGAAGAGTCTTCTGTTCGATTTAAAGATTATCCTGGACTTGCAAAGATGCTATCAGTAAGCAGAATGGTCAATTTGGTCATTTATTTAGTTGTTTAATCCTCATGTGCTGAAGAGCTCTTGTATTTAGAATATATACATGCGTAAGAAATAAATTTGATTTTTGGTCTTTTAGCTTTCGATTTGCCTGGTTTGGAGTACCAGTAATATGATTTTATTAGGAACTACTGTGTTTAGAATTGCTTTGTTAAGAAATCCATTGTGTAATTTATTCAAGTATGAAATAAGGTAGTAGTTATTTTGGGAGATTGCACCATTATGGAATAGTATTATGGAACTACCATGATGAAACTAAAGACATGTTAAGGTGTGTATAATAAGAGACAAATGACATGATGGCCAAAATTAGATTAATTATTAGGTTTTAGTTGTTCTTATGTATTGTTCTTATTTCTATGTTCTAGGAGTCACACAGAGAAGGTATATTTGTGGGTGGGGTACCGCTGGGAATAATTGTAACAGGACCAAAAGGATGCGGAAAATCTACGTTAGCAGAAGCCATTGTAGGGGTGAGTAGAATCTTTCATTTAGATCTTGTATTCTGATGCTTTATAATATTTTTTTACTACAGTAGTGCCAATGGTTGTGACACTCGTGTTTAGTCTTCCTATAAACTTTTATTTGATGGTGGGACACGATGGTGTGGTTTATGCCTGTTGTGCATTATTATATTTGGGATATTTCGTGCATAGATCAGTTAAAAGAAGTATTAAGTTGATTTGATGTATACCTGTGCCAAACAAGAATAACTAAAAAATCATATCAGCTTATACTTTTTTATTTATTATTATTATTTCTTGATTTCAATATAATATTATTATGAGATTTTCACCCTGTCTTATGTTGCATCTCTTTAGATCTGAGATTGCTTTGCTTCAAGTTCTTCTAAGGTCCTAGTCTCCTTTGAATTTCGTAAATGCATGCATAATTGTATATTATATACAGATTCAAGAGTTTTGTTCTATTTCTATGTATTAGCATTGTGGTGTTTAATTGTAGAATTTGAAAATACCGTTTATACGAGTTCAGGCTGACGAACTTCCTAGTAGTCAAAACGAGAGCAAAGAATTCGTTGATGATCTGGTTGAACAGGCCGTGGTACTCATTTTTATTTCATTCAATGTTATTTCATTGCCATTGTCTGCTTTACTGATAGCCTTTTGTGTAATGTTTCCTTGAAATGATTATCATTTGTGTCAATCATTTCATTCTTACGTGTCTGAGTGCTAGCAATTTTGTTTCATAATCATTTTTACGTGCAGTTGTTAGGCTTTGTTAATTGAGAATGGTCTCTCTTTTAACTATTTAAAAATTAGAAACTGAGCAGTGCTTTGTGAGTGTTCTGTAAATATTGTTCCAATATTTCAAGCAGTTGAAAACAGATTGAAAATAATATGAATTCGTTGAACCAAATGCAAGGCAACATGATTTAGTTCTGAACCTACGAAGATGAGTTGTCAGTGTTTTTGCACCTGATATCTTTCCACAGGCTGTTTCTCCATGTGCTCTGATCATCGAAGACATTCCACAGAAACCAAGTGGAGAGTCCAGCAAAGCAGACGACCTAATAAGAAAACGACTTGTGGCTTTGTTTAAAGGTAAATCATTCTGTGCTGCTTATGTTGATGGTCATCTGATGCTGTCGCAGTTAAAAAAAGTGCATTTTGTTTGGTAATTTATTTTTTGCATGAATTATCTGGTTATGCATCTTGCGATAAACTAATAGAGCAATTTGTGTGGTGATAGTTCTTTTAGCAGATATCATCTCCAGAGTGAATGCAAAACCACACTTTACACTCTGATTAATTTTCTGAAAATCCGCCATTCTTGCATATTGAGTTGCCTTTTCGTGTGCTTATGTATTTCATAAAAGATGACACTTCTTGATGTAAGTTTACATATTCTATGCAGCTATTTATAGCTGCAGAGGTTTGCAAAACTGTTTGACTTGCGCACCATTTTTCTTATTACAAGTGGGACAGTGGGCTAGGGTTGTTTCATTATAAGCGAATCTATTCTTTATTTTTAGCCAATTATCAACATTGAACAGTTACAGTACAGTGTCAAATAAAATCAAAACAATTGAAGACCTTGGATTGACTTGCTTTGCAACTGAACTGTTTTTATGTGGTTGTCTTACAGAAGTCAACAAGAACAAAAGACAGATATGGATCATTGCCACTGCTCTAAGTATTACCTCAGTTGAAGTACCGATTGGCAAGAAAGGCTTCCAAGTGGTTGTTGATCTTCGTCTGCCTGATGACATTACAAAAATGGAGTATGTGTTGTCGTCTTCAAACTGGGTTTGTTTTTAAGTGGACTTGTTATAGCGCCCCTTCAATCTCGCTACTCAGAGGCGCTCTCGACTACAGAGCGGACACTGCGTTGGAGTTTCACGCCGAAGCGCTGGGCAATTGCGAGTGAAGGACTTGCCCAAGGTCCCTACGTGGCGACTTGAGGTGGATTCGAACCTGCAACCCTTCGGCTGCAAGGCAACGAACATACCCACTACACCACCACGCCCACGGTGTTGCTGCAGGTCCTTGTCAGGTCCATTGCTCCACTGGTATTTTGTTAATAGGTCTAGGGTATTCATAAAGTCAAAACCATTCCTGTAATGTAATGTATGTAATGTAAATCTTCGTGGTGATGATGTCTAGATGTTATAATAATATGAAAAACACTGTTTTTTAATTTGCATTCACATTCTGCAATCAAGATTTATTAAACTTCTCTAGTATTACTATTTTCAGAGCATTTTTTATGAATGTCTTCTTTGCTGATCTCGTTTAATTCTTTTTATGTCTTTGCAGGATTTTGAATGCAATGGTCAAACGGTATGGCGTAAATGTGGAGCCAGGATTAAATCTTCGCCAAATTGTGCAAGACACGCCTGCGTATGCCCCAGGCGATTTAGAAAACCTTGTTGACAAAGCTGTTAAAAAGGCTAAGAGGAGGTGTGTCTGAAATATTCCTGATTATGATCTTATCTGTTATCAGTGTTCCATTTAGGTGAATTCCACATCTGTAGCAGAAGTTCTTTAGCTTGTCCTAAGGCAGCTGTGAGTATAAAGTGTTGACACCATCAGTTTCTTAGCCTCAGTATGTGAAAGTGGATGATGAGTTATCTCCCTCCCTGCCTCATCTTTGGCTTTGTCAAGAAAACATACTGATGAGCATGATGCTTTATTAGAAACTGTGTTTAAGATTTGCTGCTTAACTGGCTTTTGTTCAATAGGTTGAAACTACGAATAAATGTGACTTTAGTGTGTTGCCACTGCACCTTAAAAGTTTTCGTGCTTTCTACTGAACTATTTGTCTTTGCTACATGACATTCTCATTCCATTGAAGCAGCTTTCAATAAATAATTATAATTGGAACAGTTTTATAGGTTAGATACTTTGATTAGATGTTGCAATGGCAAAATTTTATTTTACTTATTTATTTAAAAATGCTTGAAATTCTTTAGGATGTACGAAGAAAGAAAACTTGCCAGTGAACTGATGCCAATAGGTTAGTGCTTGTTTAGGTTGTGATTGACATATTTATTATTCTGAATTATTTTTCGATTGTATATTCATTTGATTTTAAATCGGACAATTCCTGGTGACACACCGCACCCGGTTACATGTCAAGAATGTAACTTGAGTTGTTGCAATTTTTTAGCAGATGATGACGACGAGTTTGCACCGTACAAGATTGCGGGAGAATTCAACGATGTGATGTTGACATCAGCAGATTTTAAGGTAAATTTTGACCTACTGCAGTATAACATAATAATTTTTGAATATTTATGTGATGAAATAAACTAACATAATCTGTGTTCTACCAAAAGAACGCTAAATAATATATACTTGATTTATGAGCTCATTGTACAAAGTCGACTTCATAATTTTAGAAGGATGTTCAATTTTTGCATGTGGGGTTTCATTGCTTTTCTAGTATCCAGTATCTTCCAGTATCTAATATCTTCCTGCATCTAAGTTTTTTTTTGTGGATCAATATTCATGGTTATCTTAGATTCTGTGTAATATTTGAAAGAATTACTGTCAGTTCTTTTTTATGTTGATACGTTTCTGTCATTCTGTTGAATTTATAATTATTTAAAAAAACATTTCTCTGAATGCTTTGTAGCTTGCAGTCATGGAAATTACACCTGCTGCAAAAAACGGGACCTTTTTCATAGAACGGCCAAATGTAAAGTGGGATGAAGACATCGGTGGCATGGAAGAGTTGCGAGAAGAGTTTCAATACGACTTTTTGGTAAACTTCATGATTTAGGAAGTTTAGTATATAGCTACAGTGCAAACAGGTTAAGGGTATAATCAGGGTTTATGCAGTACTTAGTAAAAGCCAAGTTCATTTGATGGATCTGCCTAAGCCTTTGACCATTGACCAGAAAAATACTTAAGCAGTGGTAGATCAGCAATTTTTAATCCGTGTGACCCTCAGGTTTCTCATAAGCAAGAGTAAGATAATATAAATTTTCAACCCATCAATTTTTTTTCTTCCATTATTTTCTCTTTCAATCATAGGCTTATGCAAACCACGCAAATGTGGTCGTATCTGCTACAGTTTGTATGTTTTATGTTTATAACTAGATCTTTGAAGCTTTATGACTGTTCTTGCAATTTCAAGAAGATAACTGGTATATAGTGTAAGTGTCTGTAGCATACTAGGTAATTCAATGGTGTTTGCTGAAACTGTTCGCTTATCTTCATGCTGCTTGCTTCTCATTCAGTGGCTTGTATCATCAAAGTTGGACAACATTGTTTCATATCCTCGAGTTGTCATGTTTGTGTGACACGCAGTTTGCTTTACAGCTGATGTTGCCGTTCAAGTATTTAAATTAATCTGCTTGGCAACATACTTGTAAACAAACATGGACAAACATTTTGCCAAAAGGTGATACATATATATATATATAACAGACCTTTTTCAGTAGTTGAAATACTGCAATCCTATTATGGGGCAAACTTATCACCAAACGGCTGTGTCGTATGCTCTCCTTAGGTAGTGATTCCTTTAAACTGATTCTTTTTCCATTTATTTTAGCTACCAGTTACAAATCCTGAGATGTACGAGGGACTTGAACAATCTCGCCGACCGGCTGGAATCCTCTTACATGGGCCTCCAGGATGTGGAAAGACTCTCATTGCCAAGGTAAGCTATCTGATCGCTACCCATTTTGGTTGTGTTTAATTGCCATACGCGATCTATGTTGTTTTTCATGTTTGATATTTATGTTGGTTGATGGGAAGTTATTTACAAAATTATAGCTTTTATTAGGCCATTTATTAAGGCTTCTGCTGTGCACTGATTTTGAATTATTTTATAAGAGTTCTTTATTTGTAACTTTAGGAGACAACTATTAAAACTGATTCTCCAGCTTCAAACATTACTGAAACTGCTAAGTAATTTGTGAACATTATTTTGAGCATGATCTTGCCACGTTGAGCTTACTTTCGGAATGTTCCCATTTAGCGTTCTTGGTGCCTACTAGCATTGCATTGAAATGAACTATACTATCGCTCATATTTTGTAGTAAAGAAAATAAAACAAACTGATGCCAATTTTTACATTTGAACCACTAAAAATAAAAATATGTTTGATGAGCATAGATCTGTTTTGTAGTATTTAGTTAGGGGATAGGATATTAGAGCATCTAGACATGGTTTTTTGCTTTTTTGGACAAGAATCAATTGCAAATAACTAGAATCACCTCACAATTAGCCAATTGATGTCTGACTATATAATAGTTCCTTGAGAATTTACAAATTTATCCCTCACGTTATATTTGTGTCTTGGCTTATATGCCTTATTTAAACATGTCAGTACAAGTATGGCTACTTAGGAAAGTTCTTTATGCTTCTGAATGATCGGTTCAAAATACGTTAATGTCTACCGGCATATATGGAATTGTTTCTTTTCAGGCGATGGCCACAGAAGCATGTATGAATTTCCTGTCGATAAAAGGTCCAGAGCTTTTGCGAATGGTTCGTAGAAAATCTTTTTATTCCTTATGTGAAGTTTTTCGCTTATATTTTAAGGGCAATCTTGTTGAGTCACTGTGAATTGTGTATGTGTAAGATATGCTTTATGTATTTGACACCAGTATTTGATGCCTTGTCCCTAAGACACTGGCACTATAAAAGTTACTACAATAGTTGATAATGTGAACATTTGATACCTTTTAAGAACATCTTGAGATTGCTGTTTGTAATGTCTAGTTTGAGCTGTTAGTTCATTCCTGGTTGAATGATGATCTCGAAGTTTGGAGGGGTTCTTGTCATCAGTAATGTAAATCCTTGAAAATTTCTTGACAGCCACAAAAGCCACATCAGAGAGTCCAGCTTATTCATCATTGCTGTTGTGTCAATCAAGGTATCTGTGGCATAGGCTGATTTACCATCAATTGAGATTCAAGTATGAAATTATATCAATCCCAGTGAGCTGTTATTTCACTACATGGGCATAACACTTTTGTTCCAGTATGTTGTAATGCTTTTGCTTCAGTATGTTGTAATGCTTTTGCTTCAGTATGTTGTAATGCTTTTGCTTCAGTATGTTGTAATGCTTTTGTTTCAGTATGTTGGTGAAAGTGAGCACATGGTACGACAGGTGTTTGAGCAGGCAAGACAGGCTGCTCCGTCTATTGTCTTCTTTGATGAAATCGATTCCTTGTGCGAGAAACGTGACAGTAACGAGGTAAGTTTATACAGGTATACATACATACATACATACATTTGGATTGGTAATGTAGTTTAAGCAATTATTGCTTAACTCTATTGCAGTGAGTCTTGATTGTTCTACAGCAGATATTAATCCAACTCATACCTGTTTGTTTTTAAATTTAGGGCGGTACAAAGGTCAATGTGGTTAATCAGATTCTTCCAATTCTTGACGGCATCAACGATCGTGGAGATGTCTATGTCATCGGTTCTACAAATCGTTTAGGTGAGCTAATGTGAAGTTCTTTGGTCTACAAGCCATAAAGGCGTATAAACTAGGCTGTGTGTAAAATGGGATAAAGCTAGAATAACCTTAATATTCCATGTAATGCCCAAAGCTATTCTTTCAGCTATGCCCACAAAGTGCAGGTGACCTGTCTATTATTGTTCTGTTTCTTTAGCAAATTAAAAGCATGTTTTGTTGCTTGTAATATAATCTAAAAATGAAAGATGTAATTTATTTAAACTTGGTGACATTATGAAATTAAATAGATATTTGTGTTTTGGTCATTTGACTTCAGAACCATGTCACTGAATGCTGTTTTTTAAGCAGGGTGTGACAAAATAAGTAATATAACATAAATTGAACCAGTATCATGTATTGTATTAGTAGATTCGCGCTGATTTTATTACAAACACCAGAACAGATCTTATGTTGATGTTGATTATGCAAATGAAGATAATATTGATATTGACAAGTGGTTGCTGTTGTTTTGTAGATCGTTTGGATCCGGCTCTTTTACGACCAGGCAGATTCGACAAGCATCACTACATTGGTCTACCAAATGCTGAACAACGCCACAAGATTTTGTTGGCCGTTACAAGGGTAAAAGATATGCCTGAAATGATTTGCTTGGTATAAATAATTGCTATGACTATTTCTTACATTTGAGTAATGTAACTGATAGAAACAACTGTGTTTAAAATAGGCAAGTATCATGTGTTGAGTATAGTCATGTCAAACATTGTATTATACTGTTTAATTGGAATACTGTCTATGATGATCGTCCTGCACAGGAAAAATGAAATATGGGTTGCGTTAATTAAAATACGAAAGAGTTCAGTACCTGTTTATTCCACAGGCTGTAGAGTGAAACAACTAGCAACATGAATCTGATATACAGACTTTCATGATATGCTGGGGCAATGTGGCTAATGTCCCTGCTAATGAGGCATGTCCCTGCTAGAGGACCCTGCTAAAGAACCAGCATTTATGTTCCTCGTACTATGTTATAATATATAGAATGTTAGTAACTTAAATATTGCTGCTCACGGCAGTGGCCATTCAGTATTCTGCATGTTGACCATAATTTCAGCAGCACAGCTGAAGACGGACTGGATTTAGTGCAACTAACATTATGCCCGGTGGCTAGCTTAAATTGCCTAGGCTTGTTAAGGTGAATTTAGAGTCATGGGCACTAATCATCTAGAAGGAGCCCAGTGACTTGTTAATTTTCTAATCAGCAATTTGCATCTTTATGGATTGTCCACCTACTCAGTCGATGGTCCAGAATTGTTCCAATCCACATATATTCTGTGTATTCGCTGGATTTAGTTCTGTCATTCACGATTGTCATTCAAAGTGTGATGAGAGTTGGGCTGTTCGAAAAGTTTATCATATCAATACCTTTGCTCTCAGCTCACTTATTTTAACTCATAGTTTTTGTCATTTATTGTAACAATTATATGAAGGACAGTCTCAAGTCTTGTTTCTGTAAATTGCATTTTCCTGTAGCCTATCAGTTTGATTTGAAACGATCTGGTGTTATTGAGTCCCATTTTTAACAGGAAAGGAGTCATTAATTTTTTTATGCATTTGACCTGTTATTCACTAACAATAATCTGTTTTCAGAAAGGAAATCGTCTAGTTTTAGCCAGCGATGTGAACTTGGAAGAGCTGGCTAAGGATCCACGTTGTGAAAGTCTTTCGTGAGTTAACACGCTCTTTCTGTCAACTTGAACGTAGTGATTACCCATATTATAATCTAATAATTCAGAAGTTACACCATGGCAATGGTGGCACTCTTTGCTGATATCATCAATTCATCATTTGACATGAGCTGACAGTTTCCTCCTTTGTTATGGCTCACATTGTTTCTTTTGTATATATCTTTAAACCAGCGTTTCCCAAACTGTGGGTCGCGACCCAAAAGTGGGTCGCAGAGCTTTGGCAAGTGGGTCGCGAAAGTTCTTCTTATTTCTCTGTTAATTTCAGTATTTATTCCAGTAACCCTCAAACGTCATACTTTATTATTCCGTTATAACTAGTGAAACAACATTTGACTATGGTTGGGCTATAACTAGCTTCTACTTGTGCGTGTATGTGAACAGGAAACAGTGCACGAGACTTAGCAACGAGACTTAGCATGATTAATAAAAAGTCTGCCATTCAAAAATAAACAACGTGTATTTAAATTTCACAAATTTTATTTTCAATTTTTAAAACTTTGCGAAAAAACATGGATAAATTTTTGAAACGAAAACGAGAATCTTTGTCATGTGTGAGTGGTCATAGCTCAGAGTCGGAGTCGGACGATGATGTTAATTCAACTCTTGATAATCGACTTCCGAGTACGAAGAAGGCATGTACGCCGAAACGTAAATATTATGATTCATATCTGAAATTCGGATTTATTTCAACTGATTCAGGCGATGAACCAAGACCTCAGTGTGGGATTTGTTTGGAAATTCTTGCGAATGCGAGCATGAAACCGTCCAAACTGTTTAACAGTTTAAATTTAACGATTAGTTACTGTTACTTTGATATAACAGTTGCTTGCATTGCAATAAATGTTGGCTTTTTCTTAAGTTAAATTTTACTGCTTTAAATGTGGTAATTTCTAAATGCTGGATGTAAATCAGCATATCTTAATCCCGATTTATGAAGCAATACTTAGTTAGTGTTATTTTAGTACTCTGTACCTAATTTTGTTTAGTGGGTCCAGAGACAGAAAAAATATTCCCAAGTGGGTCCCGAGCCAGAGAAGTTTGGGAACCTCTGCTTTAAACTATTGTAAGGAGGCTGCATAAAATTGGCAACCAGCTTCAGAGCATTACAAAGTTTGTGAATAACATCATATGTATTTGAAACAACAATTGATATTATGAGCAATATTTTAATATAGTGAACAAGAATTCATTAATTTAGTAGCAACAAAATTAACTTGTGAATTCGGTAAGACCACATTAATTTGGAAAAACCCTTTGTTGCAAATTACCTTGTGAATCTCAAACCCTCACGTGCATGCTGTTTATTGAAGGCTTCTACAAGCAGTGCTAAATAGTCTGGATAAAGATAACCGAATGAAGCTGTTTTCTTACGAATCTTTACTTAATGTATATGATTATTTCTTGAGTTTTGTTTGAATTTTCGTTAATTTGCATTTTTTTATTGACAGTGGTGCCGACTTGGACCAGCTGATACGCCAGGCAGGTAGAAATCGCATCAAGCATATTTGCAAAGAAGGAGCTGTGAGTGAACGTGCCATCTTCAAAGCCGACATAGAGGATGCTCTAAACTTGCTTGTAAAGGCACGACATCATACAAGAGTGCTGAAATTAAACAAAAGACAAAAAACTGTCAAAAGTTCAAAGAGCTAAATGACATGATTGATGTGTGTGCTACATGTGGCATCTTGAACAGCAAAACTAGAAAATAAAGGCATACTCAAATAAATAACTTGTTTTTGGGCATTCATAAAGGACGTCCATATGCCGGTAATGTTTAACTTTGTTGAGCCATGTCTTGGGACCCAGCCAAATATTATGTAAAAATCATTTTCTGTCCCCATTTCCCTCTGGTTGTGCCTCATACTTTTGGAACCCCATGCATACATACAACTAAGCCTCTGCCCCTTGCCTTACTAACGCTTATTAGCTGACTTTTACTTTGGGGTTACTAAATAAACTAACTATTAATTTTTGTGAAACATCAAATTTACTAGACTGCCAGCTAATATTTGTTAACTGTTAATGTTTACTGTTTACATCTGAACAGAATTTAATTATAAATTACAATGTAATCAAATGCCATCGTATGGCTATAGGATAATACAGAGTTATGAATAGGCTAATTAGCCGCTAATATGGACATCATTTATTTTTGTGTACGTAGGCCTACGTTTGTACCCGTACACAAAATTCAAAATCAATATAATAATTATATTGATATTTGGCAGCTAATATTCCACATAATCCTTCAATGACAAGCTGCATTTGTTTCCCAGTCACGTTTAGTAGTCAAAGTGTTAAGTTACATGACAGGTTGTAGCCTACTGGTTGAAAGCTATCTCGATCAACGTGATTCTGTAAAGCTTGATTCATACATGGAAATGCAGTAATTAGCTCCATTGTATTATTATCAGTACAAACATCGACCAATGATGCACCAAACCCAAGCCTTGAACAATTCTGCATCCAGATGATCAAACGGTTGAGTCAGAAATGTCCGGCCTATAGGCTACAGTGTATCTGAAGCAGATGAACTTCATTCATTCATTACGAGTAGGCTATTTATGTAGCGCCTCTTAAAGTTTACCACTCGCGATTGAACCGAACGTCGATCGGCTAAAGAGAGGATGGTTTTTAGATTGCAATAGAGATTGTCGTTGGCGACCCTTTGGCAGCAGGCGCAGGTATGGGGCCTATAGAGATTGCCCATTCTAGATCACAGGACCAGCAATAGAGAAAACGCATCGCCGCCTGGTAGAAGTAGGTTTCACGCATATTTTAAACAAAAAACTGGCCATGGTTCGTGAGATTACGTCTTCCTGCTGATGAGCCAATTAGGCCTACAGGCTAAACAAGATTAGATAGATAGTCATCGAATGATCGAAGCTCTGCGTTAACAAACTTGCGATAGGCTAACGGCAATTTATTAACAGCCTACCCAGAATTAGGTTAGGCCTACAAGGCGTTTCAGCGCCTAAAATGGCCTACTCGGAATCTGGGAAATGTCAACTACACGTTTGCTCAAGAGGTAGGCTACTTGAGCTCCTACGTGAAATTTCGGGCGTTAGAATGCAAACGTGCTTAGTAGGCTAGACCTCAAGTTGACGAACTATAGGCTAATCTCTCGGAAATGCAAATGTCTATTTTTACGCGCTACGCATCCCCGCAAAGTCAACGACACACTCGACATCGTCAACTGAAAGTTTTATGTAGAAATGTTGGACATTGCGGTGTGTTATATTTCTATTTTTTGTTCCGCGCATAATATTATCGTCCTTCGTATGAAGTCAGCACAGCGTGACGAACGTCGGGGAACCAGCGTGTCCATCCCATCGTGCATCGGGACATGGGTGGCGATGGATGAACGGTCGAAGTGGATCTGTTATAAGCTTACTTTTTCCAAAGTGCGCAACTACTAACGAGGACAATTACTGGAATTTACTCTGTAAATAATATCTGCTCGTTAGCAAAATCCTTGTTTCTCTCATTAACAGGTTAGGAAGCGTTTATGCACACAACAGGCGTTTGCTGCTGCTATACTAAGCTTGTCTTGTCTCTATCAGATAATTAAACAAACACAAGACAGTAGGGCCTAAAGTTTTCTCGTCATAAGCTGTATGGTGTGGTCTAAAAACGAGTGTGTGACAGTTGAAAATTGATTTAATAAGTGGTTATTACGGTAAACGTATATTTTAGCGTCGTTAATCATTCGCTCGATGCAGCATTATTATTATTTTTTATTCAATCCAGCTTCTATTTTGGCAAGAAGCCTTCTAAATCGATTCAGCTTCTGTTTAGGCAAGAATTCGTTTCATTAACCCTGCTTGTGTTTAGGCATCAATTATTTTTCCTCAGTATAACTTAAATTTTATTTAAGATTATTGTTCATCAATACAGCTTTGATTTCTGCAGGTTTGTTTTAAGAAATATCACTACTATTTAAGTAAAAGATATTTTAATCAATCAAACTTCTATGTAGCATGAATTCTTTTCGTAGATCCGATTTGTATTCGACAAGCACTGAAACCCATGCATTTTTTTGTGGCAAATAATTTGCATGCTAAAATACATGTTTAACGTTATTACTGTATGGGAAAAATGCGTTGAATGCGTAATGTAGACTTGATGTTACGATTTCTTCACCTTAAATAGTGTACTATTTTTTTAACGGTGTGATCACCATATTGAATGGTCCTTTTATTTTGGAACAACTCTTCATAGACGTCTCTATGGACTCTTGCGTAGGATTTGTCACTTGTACGGTTTTCAAGTCTAAATATTTCCAAAGTATGATGACAAGAACAGCACAGGGTTTCGTTAACATAGGGTTCTGTTTCTATAAGCAAGTAAAATTTGTAGGCAACATTTGGCATTACTTGAGTGGTGGTACTGATGATTATCACATCTAACGTGCAATGAAGAAAGGATTATCCGAATAATATTTCGGCTGTTTGAATCAATGCATGTTGTAGTGATGATTGTGAAAATGTATTCTACTTGAATGATGCCAATTTCTTTTGCTTCAGTGATGGCTTCGATTCAGAGTCGGAGGAGCAGTGCTCCCCAATATGACAGCGAAGGCGATGACGACGGTAAAAGCAGCCCAAGTAACAGAAGCAGTGACCTGATCCCATATTCGGGCGAGACCAATGATGAGAACCGTGAGTTTCTGTATGCTACCGTCTCAAAAGGGCTCTATGCAAAGAACCGCAGTCAGATCCCTCAGACGGAGGGCTGGTGGACCATTGGTGCGGCCAGCAAGGGCCACGGGGTCCCTCTGACACACCAGAGCGCTCGGCTTTCAATGACGGGCAACAGGGTGTACACGAGTCGACGCGACGATCTGTGGGACCTGACGGACTCGGTGATGGAGCTGTACGAGAACGAGCATCGAATGGAGTCGACGCTCATGCTCCACATGGGTCAGAGGTCACGCCCCGTCGACTTTGACCTGAGGGCTTCAAACATCGAGGAATGGATCGCCAGGGACACGAGCAACGGATTCCTACGGGTCTATGCTCCAGACATGTCCAACTTCAGCAACTCCCAGCTCATACCGTGCTCTCTGAACACACCCGTTCAAAAGATCTGCCTGCAGGTGGGCATCAGCGTAAACTCGTTGCACGTCCAGTTCCATGGCAACGTGATACGGAGGCTGGATCCACACGAGTTGCCGCTGGTGTTGCAGAATGACTACCTGGCCAGTCTCGGTTACACCAACATCGTTCGAATTCAGGAGGAAGGATACAAGGAGGAACTGGCATACCTTGTCAAATTCTATTCCGGTAAAGCAACTTTCTGATCCCAGTGATGTCTTCAATGAAAGCCGTTAATATTTACTGCAGATTTTGGAGACGAAGAAGTGTATTACTAAAGTAGTGTTAAAATATTAAGTGATTTATAATTTTAAGAAATGCTTCAGAAAGATTGGAAAGCGAATGCAAGAGCAAATTAAGTATCTAATGATATTTTTCAGCTGATAGTAGCAATGCAACGACTTGTTGTTGTTAGTCAGCTTCAGAAAAGGCATTTCTAAGGTTTAGTTTCTTATTAGCAGGTTATAATGCTGTGGTTCTGTTCATTAGATGAATGAATTTATGTATGTATGTATACTGTATAGTTGTATGCATGACTGTTCCTGGACACTTGCTATATGCCTTTTTAAGTGCCTAGCAGAAGTGCTGCTTGTACAAGTCTATATGATGTTAGTGTCATTAAATTTAAGCAAAATATTATTAGTAAACAAAGCAATGCATAGAGAAATAGAGGGGTCCTGAATGGCACACCCGTGCTCACGCTTAGAGACAAACCAATGGATTTACATCCTCAGCTGACAGATGGTGTTATCTCTGAATTTAGCTGCACCGACTTTGTGAATTTGAATTAATACTCTTTTAATTTATGTATCTTTTACTGTTTCAGGGAAGCCAATGCATGACAGCACATTCTCCAGTAGTCAGCTCAAGGCTTTCATTGATATTAAAAAAGGAGGTATTCTGCAACAATGGGTTCAGAGGCTGTGCATTGTTTCTGGCACTAGACTTCTCATCTACAAAGGTATTAACTGATTGTTTCCTTAATGATTCAAATTGCAAAATTCTTTATCTAAGATTCTATGCGCATGATGCACTCTGTTTATGGTTGACAGCTGTTAAAATGTTTAGTGCACAGAAATTGTTAACCATGCACGTAACAGATCATTTAAATTTTCTTTATTCAGCTGCTGGATATGTGAGTGATATAATTCAATTATAAGAAACCTTGTGTAACAATGACTATTCTAATGGTTCTGCTTAGGTATTGATACTGGTCAGTAGTGATGACAGTCATGATAAGGATGATGTTGTTGACAGTAGTGACTGTGAGAGTCTTAATATCATTTTATTACATATTTTATTTTAACATTTCACAACTTTACTCATGTATTTTCATGTTTTACATTTAAGACAAACTGAAATGTGATGAGCCGTCAGTGGTCCAGCTTGCAAGAGGATCTGTTGAAGAGGTCAAGCTCAAGGGTCATGAACTTTGCCTGAAACTGACCGCAACCCTACAGGGTGACAGACAGATATTTCTGTCGTTTACGAACCAGGACGAGTACAACAAGTGGCTGAGAAAGTGCAAGAAGGCCAGTAATATTTTCGTTCAATATTGACAATATCTGATTCCATAACTATCTGCTATTTTAATTTGACTCTGGTCATCCAAGTTGAAGCCTTATTAAAGTGTATTAAATGAACTTCTGGTACTCTTCAAATGAAGTTTGTTTGCTTGTTTGTTTGTATGTGCACTTGTTATAGCGTCCCTTCATCCTCCCTACTCAGAGGCGCTTCCGACTGCAGAGCGGACACTGCATCGGAGTTTCACGCCAAAGCGCTGAGCAATTGCAAGTGAAGGACTTGCCCAAGGTCCCTACGCGGCGACTTGAGGTGGATTCGAACCTCGAACCTTCCGGCTTCAAGGCAACGACACCACCACTAAACCACCGCGCCCCACAACCAAGTGTTGTAGTCCTAGAAATTGTCTTTCAAATAGTGTCGGTGATTTCAGCTGAATAATTTCCACCTGAAGGCCTCTTTATTGTGGACAATTTATGCTGATTTTACAATTAACATTGTGTCTATCTAAACTGAACCAGCGCCACTGACAAACTTTTGACAGACAGTTCATGTCTCTGTGGTCCAACTTAACTGTCTGGTTGGCATGGCAACAGTTTGCCAACTTGTTTGTGTCTCACAGCTACTTGAGTGTTGGCGCTTTGTGATCAGCTGACAATTTGTTGTCCATTTATGTAATTGTTAAAAGAAACGTTGAACTGTAATTAGATAGAGCTTTGTCCTTTCTGCTTCAGCCATTGGTTGTAACCGAAAGACCGTGATAGTTATAGATTTGTTGATGACAGGCATAATGATGAACATTATTGAAAATTCTTGATTGAAGACAATACCCACTGCTTGCTGTCCTATGGGCTTTTTAAAAGTGATAGCAGTGCAAATTGGGATGGTGAAGTATGGTAAATGTCCTGATGGCTGATTGGTAATCATTGTGATGAGAGATTCTTCAATCTCAGATCAGTTCCTTTGTCAGGTACATAAAGTGCATTGTACTAAGTCTTATATTGTGTCCTCAAACATGCATGCATAGAAAGATGCTCCTGCTAAGTTTATGAAACGTGTTTAACACTTAAACAACAAAACGTGTACTGAAAATTTACTGGGAACCAATGCAGCTGGTCATTAAAGTGCTTATTACCAGTATCATCACTATCGTAATCATCCGCATTATCTCGGATTCATCTGGCTTGCGTCTCCTTGGAGCATGACCATTTCCACAGTTCTGCCAACTGCTGTGTGTTGGGCTTGTCTCCTGGCTATGTGAAACTAAAAGTTGATTTATGTGTAAACCGGTGCCTCTATATTACCTGACCTTGTGGGATTTGATCATACTTACTCTAAGGCTTGATAACTTTGGAAAGTTAGGATACTGGGGCCAAATGAGCTATGAAATCAGGTTTGAGTTAGATGAGGATTAGATTTGTTGGTATTGCTGTAGGCGACGGACAAGTTGCCAACGACAGCTGACCTGTCGAACTGTCACCTGGAGTATCTACCTGAGAACGTGTTTATTAACGATCAGCTGGCGATGCTTAACCTTCAGCACAATGTTCTCAAACAGCGGCCAGTTGTTGATGAAGATCTCGATATGATTGGATGGATTGAAGACCTTAACAGGTTTCCATTTTCTTATCAGATGATCTTTCGAGATTTTGCTTATATTTGGGGTGTTGAAAGTTTGTTTAAACTGGACCTCAGTGTCTGACTTATTATCGCACTATCGATGAATAATAAATCTATCATCAACTGACTGCATGTGAGCCATTATATGTAGTAATTCTCAATTGCAGCTGAGTGCCTCACTCTGAGTCTTCACTGACCACAGACAATTGTCGTATACTTGTGGAGTATGGTGGTGTAGGGGTTTATTCGGTGTTTTGGAGCTGGAATGTTGCAGGTTCGAATCCACCTCAAGCCACCACATAGGGAGCCACTCACAATTGATTATGATTTGGTTAAATGAGAATAAAACCAGATTAGATTGAATGTATTTGGAGTCAAGACAGGATTGCCAGGATAATGTAGAATGGATGCAGTCAAAATTGAGTTAAATAGAATTACTTTGAATTAAATAGAATTACATTGAATTAAATAGAATTACATTGAATTAAATAGAATTACACTGAATTAAACAGGATTACATTGAATTAAATTTAACAGAATGTGGATGACATTGACCTGTCATCACATTTACGTCCATGCTTCTAAGAACTTTCTTATTGTTGGCCTGTTTATTGTGCTCAATGCTGAAGTGGTTAGTGTGCTGGACTGTCAGTTCATAAGTCAGAGGTTCAAATCCTCCACCAGGGCAGAAATTTGTTCATGCTTTCTTCTCTGCCTGCATCCCATGTTCAACTGTGCTGCATTGAGTGTGCTGGCAGTGCAATGTCATTGGGAGGATCAGATGGTGAGGGAGAGGACTTGCCACTTGCCATCATGTGCCAAGGCTAAGACAAGGAAGTCATTAACACTTCATGTTTGCCTACTCGCTGTTCTTGATTAACCCCTTTACCGGCAACCCCGATTATAATCGTCAATTTTGTATACGATTATGTGCCGGTCGGCCACTAATATAAAGGGATTAACATGAAGCGATGTTAAAGATTACAGATTTCCTCGTTTAAATCTAATTTTTATACTGGCAGCTTTGAAGTTATTTGAATACCAGTGTATTGAATTAAATTATTGTTTGGATATTTGTTAGATGAATTTCTGCTTTCATTCTTTTGTTGTCAGATTCAGTTGTCTGCGAAGTCTGAACCTTGCTGACAATCACCTGGAGGCATTTCCTCTTTCTCTTTGTTCCATCTCGACCCTCGTTGAGCTAAATCTAGCAAATAATCAACTGTCAGAAATTCCTCCAGAAATACAACAACTCGCAAAGTGAGTATCTAGTTTTAATTTACCATTACATTACATAATGCCATTGCACTTGCTTATCTTAGACCTTAGTCCTTCCTATGCAGGACTGCAGATCGGGCTGCACAGCACAACTTTTGCGTTTGTTTCTGTTGCTGAGGTTGTTTTTACCTGGATGGGATGCAGGCCTACTGCAGAACCCTCCTCCTTTATCCTGGCTCTGGACAGGCACAGAGTAGGGTAGCCTGTGGCGGAGTTTAGTCTGTGCGTAGTTCACTTAATTAGGTTAGTTAATTTGCCATCAGAGTTCTTCAAGTTATTCAGTGGAACTCCTAGGTGCCGTACCATAATTGATGATAATTTATGCGCATATAAATTTTTCAGTTATATTGTATTGTATTGCATCTATAAATTTAGCTATGCCTCTTACAGAATGACTTCAGAGGCGCCCTCAGCAGGAAAAACTCTGGTGGAAAAACGCCTTTAAAGAGTGAGAGACCGATCTATGAGGAGAAACTAGTAATTAGGTTAGCCTTTAGTGCAGCAGGAAGGTCGTTCCAAAAGGAGGGACCAACAACAGCAAATGCCCGATGTTTTGCGCAAGATGATTATTGACTCCATTGCAGTTTCTTCTCGTTTCTATAATTTTGTTTTTGCTGAACAATTCGGTTGCATGAATCATGAGTTGTTTTCTGTGATGATGTCCAGCCTCCAGGCTCTACACATCCACAACAACCATCTGACGATGTTACCCGACCAGATGACACAGTTGCGGAGGCTGTTCATCCTCGTCCTGGCCTTCAACCGCTTCGCCTCACTTCCACCGGTTGTCGCTCAGATGACAAACGTTCGCTATTCGGAAGTGGAGAACATCATCATGGCCGGAAACCAGATCGAGAAAATCTCATCGGAGACACTCATGGAAATGAAGTACGTGAAGAAACTGGATCTCCGCCTCAACCATCTCGTGCTGCCGACGACGGAGACGATGAAGTTCACGATTCTCGAGCATCTCACTCATCTCGACATCCGCGACAATCACGTGACGGAACTCGACATCCGAGCGATAAAGACGCTGGAGTTTCTGAACTGCGAACGGAATGCGATGGCCAGTTTGCAGTTGAATGGAACGGCTCTCAAGTTCCTCTTTGCTGGATCCAACTGTGAGGGTTGCTTTCTTTTTGAAATTTTGAGATGTGGTGTACAGTCTGTGTCGTAAAATAGCTTTATCGGAAACTTACGTCATTGTGTTCGTCTCTGGATTTTGTAACATGACTGGCGGACCGCATATGTTAGTTCTGGCAATCATGCCATGCCGTGCAGAACTTGTGCTTGGAATAAAGACTTTATCACTTGTTATAATTTTTTGCAGTTACTCCCATCAAGTTGAAAAGAACAAAGTCAGGAAATTTATCCTTATGTAGGAATCTCTCTCTGATTGGCTAAGAGGGTTTGAAATAATTTAGGAATATCTTAATTTGTCATTTGATTGAACTGATTTATTCACCAACGTTGAGAGATGATTTGTTGATAAGTTCTGTAGAATTGAAAATACTTTGCAGGTTTGGAGAGACTTCAGATCAATCCGAAGCCAGAGTGGTTGCTGCATATAGATGTTGCTGAGTAAGTTTCAGATCTTCGCAGGCTGCACATTACTTGGCCTTTCCTATTGTAAATTGGTGTGAACTCTGGTAAATTGAATGATGGATTTGAAAACTTACTGTTATTGTATTGTAGTGTGTTGATGGCGAGCTTAGTGGAACAGGAATGTCTCATTACTGTCAAGTGCAAATAGCAAGACAAGGATTGATGAATGTTAACTAATCTGTTAACTCCACGATTTATTATATCGGAAACTTTAGGTGATTAACCATAAATTTGCAATTATTCAAAGAGCTAAAACAGTACTTATACGTGTATTGTAAACCAGAAACTTTAAGCTGAAGAGAGACTACAGTCTTCAGAATGACACTAGTTAGAGAAGGTCCTTTGTTGGTCTGATTAATGACCCTGCATTTATGTGTATGCCTTGCTCCAATTAAATTGAATTCTGATTACTGATTGACAGCAGGATTTGTTTGACGTATGGTTTTTTGCAGCAACTGCCTGGAGAGCTTGCCTGATTGGCTGAGTGACTGTTTCTTTCTGCAGAAGATCAATGCTTCAAAGAACTTTTTGCATGAACTTCCATCTCGGTAAGTTAGCGCTCCGTTTAGCTGACTGTTTAATCTCAAACGTTAATTTGATTGCTTCAGCTTTAATTTAAATGCAGCTTCTTGTTCATCTGCAATGTTGTTTTGTACCATGTTTTGCATTGTTATGCATTATATGACTCATTTTAAAGACCTCAAAATTGCCAATTATCATTCGTCATTAGTGGTATCTGGTTCATCGTCAGTTCTTGTGTTCTGTTTAATTAGATGCTTGATGTTTAATTAGATGCTTGATATTTAATTAGGTGCTCGATATTTAATTAGGTGCTTGATATTTAATTAGGTGTTCAATATTTAATTAGATACTCGATATTTAATCAGGTGCTCGATATTTAATTAGATGTTCAATATTTAATTAGATACTCGATATTTAATTAGGTGCTCGATGTTTAATTAGATGCTCGATATTTAATTAGATGCTTGATATTTTATTAGGTGCTTGATATTTAATTAGATGCTCGATATTTAATTAGATGCTCGATATTTAATTAGGCACTCGATATTTAATTAGATGCTCGATATTTGTGCATTATATTTAGGTATTGAAGACTTCAGTGATTTTGAGTAATTTTTTGTTTGTAGGATTTTCTTTGATGCAAAGAAACTCAAGTGCCTTCGTGTGAATCAGAACCAGTTAATTACACTTCCAAATGAAATTAGCAACCTCTTCCTTGAAGAACTTCAAATCCAGAACAACTTTCTCACACATCTGCCGCCTGACTTGCTTCAAAAAGCCAACAAGTTAGTACCTAGTAGCGTCTTTTTTGCATTCATGTTGTTTATTTTGTCTTATAGTGTTCTTAGGATCGATTAACACATCAGAACGAGTGAATATCTTAGAAGTCCTTTTGTTGAATGTTTGTGCAATTCTGGTCTTGTAGAAATTTGCTTGAAATGCATGACATTGAAATTGAACAGCTGTTGTAAAAATCTGAAAATTATGTCCTGGTTTTCAAGTACCAAGTTGTGCCATTAAAGACAATTTTATGTACTGTCTTTTCTGATTGGAGAGATCTGCTGCTGTTAGCTTGCTTCCTTTCCTAGCAGCAGAGTTTTGCTCTTCATTACGTTGATTGTTTTGCTTCCTGCTTAGTTCCTGTCTGCTGCACCATTGTTCTGAATTAAAGATATTATTTTTGACAGACTGAGAATTCTGAATGCAACGAAGAATCGCCTGACCGAGTTGCCAGCAGTTAATGAAAACCAAGATCTGAACAAAGTGCAGGAGCTCTATCTGTCGAGCAATCACCTTGGCAACAAGGTCATGGAGGTCATCGCTGGATATTCTCGGCTTAAAATACTCCATCTGGCACAGAACGAACTTACCGAGCTTTACGACAGGTATCTTGATTTAACATCTGAATTTTATATCTGCATTATTGTTATCGTCGACTGGTCTGACCTGTTGACCTCTTCTATTGATCTGACCTGTTGATGTCTTCTATTGATCTGACCTGTTGACCTCTTCTATTGATCTGACCTGTTGGCCTCTTCTATTGATCTGACCTGTTGACCTCTTCTGTTGATCTGACCTGTTGACCTCTTCTATTGATCTGACCTGTTGACCTCTTCTATTGATCTGACCTGTTGACCTCTTCTATTGATCTGACCTGTTGACCTCTTCTATTGAGCTGCCATCATTACTTGCAAGACATCGATCGTTGGTCGCTTGAAACTCTGCGCTAGTAAAAGTCAAACCAAAGCTGTTGCTAATCCTATAAATTGTATCTATCTACGGAATGTATATTGCACCCCTTCAAGATAACTATTCAGAAGTGCTCCCAACCTATGCACGGCCACAGAAGGAAGTCTTGAGTAGTTTATGAAAATATTTTGACAAGTCCCGTGGCAGGGAATGCAGGCTAAATCTACTCCAGACAGATGGACCCATAATGTAATAACTTGGGTTTGTTTAGTAGCACTGATCGTACAATGTCGTTGGGAGATGAGACAGTGGGGGAGAGAGGAGACTGGCCATCCACCTTTATACAGCATTATCTGTGCATCTAATATACACGAAATTATATCTGGAAATTCTGTGAAGTTATGTTCAGATATTTTCCATATCTGCTGAACTGCCTCCATAGTTTGATTGCTTAGTGAAAAACTCGTATATGTTGTTTCCTTTCTGAGATGATTGTTATTAATTGATTTTACAGTGAAATACAGAAGCTGGAACTTCTCCAGGAGTTGAATGTTTCAGCAAATCAGCTCCAGTGTCTGCCCGATGCTCTTAGCACTCTTTCCAAACTGGTCGTTCTCCGGGCTCACTCCAACTACCTGAACACCCTTCCAGATTTACACAATGCTAAATCATTACGTGTAAGTGCATTGTTAAAATCTACTAAAAAAAAGGCATCGCTTTACCTAAAATATATTAAGAAACCCACATTGGACAATAAGAACAAATTCGTAAAGTATCGAAATAAATTTAAAACTGTGAGAATGAAAGCTGAGCGAAATTATTATGCTGCTGAATTTTGCAAATGCAATAATGATCTAAAACAGACCTGGAGATTGATTAAATCAATAGTAAAAATGGGAAATCTTGATTCCTCCATTGAGGGATTAATCATTGATGGAACCAGGACTAATGATGCTGATATAATGGCAAATAAATTTAACGAGTATTTTGCCAATATTGCTAAATCCCTTGCTGATGAAATACCAAATTCTTCAAATTCCTTTACTAAATTTTTGAAAAACCCACTCTCAGAATCATTTGGCCTTCTTCCAACCTCCCCAGAGGAGGTTTTGAACTTAACTAATTCAATCCGTCTCACACATAGTAAGGGGATAGATGATATTGACCCATGCATAGCTAGCAAATATTTAGCTATGGTTGCTCAGCCATTGGCTGAAATCATAAATTGTTCTTTCACTTATGGCATTTTCCCCCAAGCTCTGAAAACAGCTAAAATTGTCCCAATTTTTAAACAGGGTGCCAGAGACAATTTTACTAATTACAGGCCCATCTCCGTTCTTCCCTACTTTTATAAATGTTTTGAGAAAATCATGTATGAACGCATCAATAAATTTCTTGCAAAGAACGAAATTATATTTTCTTCCCAACACGGTTTCCAAGCTGGGCATTCTCCATCTATGTCACTGTTAAGTATGCAAGATAGAATTTCTGCTGCCATTGAAAGAAACGAGTACTCACTAGGTGTTTTTTTTTACTTGGCTAAGGCCTTCGATACGGTAGATCATGAGATCTTATTAAGCAAATTGGAAAGATATGGTATACGAGGCATTCAACTTTAGTGGTTTAAAAGTTATTTAGAAAGTCGTTCGCAATGTGTCTATTGCAATGGCTCCTTCTCAGCACTAAAAGCAATTAAATATGGAGTACCTCAGGGTTCTAACCTGGGCCCCCTACTATTTCTAATTTATATAAATGACCTCCCCAATGTTTCTTCTAAATTATATTTCATATTGTTTGCAGACGATACGAATGTCTTCTATTCTCATAGTTCTCTGGAAACCCTCTTTCAAATAGTAAATACGGAGCTGACATTAGCAGCAGATTGGTTCTGTGCCAATAAACTTACACTTAATCTTGCTAAAACGAACTATATCCTATTTAGGTCTCATAGGAAACCCTGTCCCTCCCAGCTGCCTTTACTAAGTATTAATGGATCTCATCTCTCTAGGGTAGAATCCACAAAATTCCTGGGAGTATATGTAGATCAGCATTTAACATGGGTAGATCATATAAAATGCATTTCCTCAAAAATTGCTAAAAATACTGGGATAATAGCACGTACTGCTTACCTCTTACCTCCTTCTATCCGTGTAAAATTATATTATTCGCTTGTGTATCCATATTTAGCATACTGTAATCTAATATGGGCATCTACCTACACTACTAGACTGCATAGACTGATAACACTCCAAAAAAGGGTGATTCGCAAAGTGGCTGGTACTGCATATTTATCGCATACTACCCCATTATTTTGTGATTTTAACATATTAAAAATTGAGCAGATTAGACTCTATCAATCAGGAGAATTTATGTACCGCTTTGACCACGGTTTGCTCCCTCCTGTTTTCAAGGGATTCTTTAATCTTGGTTCACAGATCCATTCTCATTCAACAAGAAACTCGTCGAACTACATAAGTATCTTTGCTCGCACTAATTCCCGTCTATTCTCTATTAGAGCCACTGGTCCCTCAATCTGGAATAAAATCCCTCTAGAAGTCAGGCAATCTCCATCATTATCATTATTTAAGAAAAAGTTACGCTCTCACCTAGTTGGTAATAGCAACAATGTGTTATGAAGTATCATAATGATGGTCTATTTAAGCCACTCGCGCATACTTGTTTTGCATTTACTAATCTTTACTCTTTCTTATCTAGTTAAGAGTTTACTTTTTTCTCTTGTTTAGTTAAGATATCTGAAGTATAGTTGTAATCATTGTAATAATTCACCTCTTAGTTAATAGCAATTGTCGGCCGTCCCATCTTTTTGTTTCACAAGTATGTAGGTGTCCCTATTAGCGGGGTCAGTGATCCCTTCAGGGCCCATCCTTGTGGCCATTCCCAATTGATTATGTTACATGTAATTTTGTTTGACTGTAATAAGTGATTGGTTACAGAATAAAATGATTTGATTTGATTTTTACAAGCCTAAGGTTTCGCATTGTTGTTTACTGCAATATCATTTTGCCTTGTGCTTCATCTTCATTGGCATCTCATAGATTTGATTGGCATCTTTCTTTGCAGGAATTCAATTGTTTTGAGTATTATTTGTTCAATTCTATCTGCATTGGTCTTGACTGACATTTCTGTGGTCAATCAACATTAAATTCCAAAACTTCAGAGGCTGACGGCAACTTGCGTCTCTTTCATTATAATTCCTATGCTTGATGCGATTACAGCGAGAAGCTCACCTTTCAGGTCTTTCACAGGTCAATAAACTACCATCGTTTCCTTTTTCACGTCCTTTGCTTTCTTCTGTTGTTGAATTCATATGCCGAGACTGCGAAATTGAAGTCACTAACCGTTCATTCCCGTGGCTGCTTTAGGGATATAGCTTAAATGGCTGCGCTTTCTTCAGACTCTCTTCTTCTGTGGCAGTTGCCAGCTCTTCATGATCCGTTGTCATTGATTCTCTAATCAAAGTCATGTTCACTGATTTTTCATGTCATTTCATCTGTACTGGTATATTTAGCATGATTATCATTTTTTGTAGGTTTTGGATGTTGGACATAATCAGTTGTTCAATGTCTCCGTCACCAATCTCATGGCATCACAACTCAATCTACTTGATATGTCACTCAACACTCAGCTTAAGGTCGACCCGAGGGAATTCAAAACAGTCAAGTCAGTTCAAGCTTAACACTGTTATCATTATTCCAATATCTGCTAGCAGCAGACTCTAGAGTGTAGCTGGAGTGCTCATACACATTGTTTGTCTGATGTCAAGCATGTTTATTGTGGCCTTACACCGGGTGCTCGATAGCATTGTGTTTGACATGCTGAACTGTCAGTTGAGATGTTAAGGATTCAAATCCCCATCAGGGCAGATATTTGTGCTGAGATTCCTGCTCCACCTACACCACCTAGCCGACTCTGCTATGCATGTAATGAGTACATTGATCGTACGCTGTTGGTGGGAGGATGAGATGGCAAAGGAGAGGACTGGCCACCCAGCCTCAATAAATAAAGTTGCTGACCCTTCTCATGACCATGGGTGTCTTAGGGCTAGCTTAAGGGACTATGCTTCTTCTTTATTGTAACTGATTACTAGACAATACTGCCTGGACATGGGCTACAATGATTGTGTTTATTATCTGACACTTTATAATTGTGTGTGTGTGTGTGCATGTGTGTGTGCATCTTGCTCTGTTTGCATCTCTTTTCAGACGTTGGTTAGTGTATGTGATCATCTTTGTTAGTGTATGTGATCATCTATGGGCTGTTGATGATCTAAGTCTAAGGCAGAAATATTTGGAGCTGTATGAATGTTTAAAATTTGGCTGCAACTGGTAGATTAGATTATACCGTATTCCGTTACATTACCAAGTTTTGCTGTTTTCTAAAATTGATTCAGCTTCGTGTGGGGACTGTCACATTTTCTTCGTAATTTGAAATCTTTGTTCATTGTCGTTTGTCTGTGTTTTCTTAGGAATAAGAAGAGCATTTGTTTAGTTGATCTTTCCGGTCAGAACCGTCGTTTGCCTGGTCTGCCTCAGAGGAACCACCTGTCAAGCTTTGAAGATGCTATGACTGCAGCGGACACCAACATCCCATGGAAAGTCGGATTCTCAGAGACCTCTGGTGTACGAAACAAGTAAGAAAAATATTCCACACACTACGATTTTGCGGATGCTTGATGTTACATTACGTGATGAATGCCAGTAAAGTTAGCCCTTGTTCTCATTTTTGAGTTTGGAATTGGTTTGGAAATGTCTGACCAGAATACAGCTGTGATTGGTTTGATGTACAAAGTGTTTCTCTGCAATGGTGTTGACTGAAGTCTTTAGTGTTGGCCTTCTCTTTATATTTACTGCTTTAATAGACTTGTGTGAACTCTGACAGGCACACAATGCTTGTTTTGTCTGTTTTTCTCCGATTGTTTTGTGCATGCTGCGAATTGTAGAAATCTTGCATGTGCTAGCCACAAAGAAACATGAAATAGAAGCGGATCTTCACCTTTCTATTTATTTTCGTGAGGTTATTGTAAAGTGCTATATAAATGTTCATATACATACATTCATGCATACCTACCATTGGTTAAAGCCTTGTGCATTAGAAACTGGTGCCAAATGAGTTACTTTCACTCTTCTGGTATTATCGGAGCAATGATGATAATATGATAAATGTTCTTAATCATATTGCATTGTTTTAGGCTATTTCAGTGAGTACCCATGCTAATTTTACTGGATTTGCAGTACTGTTAGTTCCATTAATAAATAAATATTTATTATTTAGTTGCTATTTTATTGGATTTCAGACTGTGCATTGCAATGATCAAGCAGCTCAAGTTTGGCTCAGAAAATGAGTCGTTTTTTGGCATGTTTGATGGTGGACGAAATAACGAGGTACCAAAGATTCTTGTCGAGATCATGGGTGATATTGTTCGTGAGGAAATGACCCATGATCAGACGTCCAAAGGGTACATGAAGTATGCTCTGCTTACAGCTCACAGGTCAGTTGTTCTTTCTATGGTGTTAAATTTTGACGATGTCGGGGCAAAAGGTTTCTAAAGGTTGACATTGCATTAAGTAGATATGCTTAAATTGCTATGATACAGTCAGCCATTTTGTCACATCTGATTAATTTTAGAAGCACTGATGTTTTTATAAGGTGTACCGGTACGTATGAATGTTCTATGTATGTTTGTATGTACAATGTACATGTATGCCTGCATACTTGCATATGTACATGTGAGTCTATTTAAACAATGTAACGACTTTCAAGAATGTTAAAAAGTGCCATGCTCATGCAACTGTGTAGCTGATTTTCAACAAAGGCAGCCTTTCTGGAAAATGTAAAGCTTCCCATGATTGAACATGGAGTTGGAACTCATTTAATTTTCGTGGTATTTTAAGTTGGCAATGAATAAAACACAAAATTTCGGAACTGGAGTGTGTTCTTTGGCACAGATCTTACATTTTAAATCCTGGTTCATGATGGTATCAGACTGCTTCTTGCAGGCTGTGTGGTTTGTATTGAACTGACAACCAGTGATGAAGTCATTGTGTGGAGTCCATTCAACTGGAGCTCAGAGAAATGCTGCCACCAGCTTTCATTCATTACATTCTTTATATAGCGCCCCTTCAATGTCACTACTCGGGAGCGCTCCCAATCCAACTTCGGCTAAAGAGGACAGTTTTAAGATTCCAATGAAACATGTAAGAGACTGGCATCTCTTACAGATATCTGCGGGCCATGAATTTTTTTAGAATCTTGCAGCATGAATAGTTATGGGTTTTTTATTTTAGATTCACATTGGGAATTAAGAAGAAAAAATGTGTGAACTAATTTTTTAATGCTTTGTCCTGAATCTCGATGTTGCGACAACCTGTGACAGGAAGCTGAAGCTGTCCGGCCAGCGTCTTGGTGCGACGGCCGTCATCTGTCACCTGGAGCGTCACACGGCAACGAACCAGATGAATCACTTCACTCTTAGCATCGCCAACGTTGGAGATACGGAGGCGGTTCTCTGCCATCGAGGTGAGGCGGTCGTTCTGACGAGGAAATTCACGACGACTGCCGAACGAGACGAATGCCAGCGCATCTATAAGTCAGATGGAATAATCACCGAGGTTCGACATTCTCATTCACAGCATTTGAAAAGTCACCTGAATCTTAATGCATCTTATGTGTTGGAAGATGGTTGAACAGTAACACACTGGACTGAAGATTGGTAGGATGTGGGTTTGATGCCTGCTAGCCTCATGAGGTTGATGCAGCCTTTCAGTTCCTAGGGGGTGATGGTTGAATGAGCTGTAGGACAGACGGTGCCTTTCAGGCTGCCATACAGTTAAATTCAACTGCTTGTTATAATTTCTTACTACTATTTCATATTTCATGGGATCATACTGCATTCTTGTCAGTTTCAGTTGATAGATGAATATGATGGTGTGCCTGGTAACCGTAACTGATGCATGAAATCTGTCAGAAAGTCTGTACTCATGGCTATGTCACTGAGCAAATACACTGTTGGATCCTCAAAGCTAGCTGTAAATCAGCCAGATTTGAGCTGCTTGTAAATTTCTCTTATAATGTGCAACAGATAAAAAGTATTGTATTAGTTATTCTTCTTTTCCTTCTGGCTGGAATTAATCCCTTGCAGGGGGAGGGGTCAGCCACTCGGATCAGTTTTACTGTATGTGTAAAATGTTTAGATTAGACGAATTTAGACCTATTGTTTAGTCTAATCTGTCTTTTGTTGGTTTGGTATCTGATGTGCAAACGCATCAACTGATTGTTCTTCAAAATTGGAGCTGTTGGACGTTAATGCGCCTTCATGAGGTTATTTTACAGGCGCTATATAAATGGCCATATACAATACATACATACAATCATACATGAATTTCGTAGCAACGCATGACGGAATGCCATGTTTCTGGTAACCCGTTGAGTTGTATGATTTCAAATTCTTTTTGTGAAGTAATTTATGCTCACATTCCTGAATGAAGAAGACGTTTGCGAATTTTTTTGTATTTTCAGGATTGTAAAGTGAATGGAACGACACATAACACTCGTCTTCTCGGCTGCTTCTACCTGTCTCCCTACGTGATCCCGAATCCATTCACTGCGACGATTGCCCTGCGCAACGACGACGAATTCATCATCATTGCCAACGGTGTATTCTGGGAACATGTCAGTTACGATGAAGCCGTGGAAGAGATCTACGAAATCGGAAATCCGATTGTTGCCGCAAAGCACCTTCAAGACCTCGCCCAGGGCTATGGCGCTCGGGAGAACATTGCGATACTCGTGATACGTCTCAACACCGACCAGGGTCCATCGCTTGGTCGCTTGCGTCCAGTCAACCGTGAAATGTCCATCGATGACGTAGAGGCGGCCATGCAGCATGAAGCGCTGAAAGCCAAGCGAGCCGCAAGAGTTGGTCGCAAGCCGAGCCGCGTGAAGCCAGCGCCTGATGAAAAAGTCTCGTACGGGAGAGAATTTGCCGTTGCGGCACTGGCGAACTCCAGTGCAAAGTCGAGGTCGGCGCAGCTGCTGTCGTTTAAGCCACAGTCGCAACCACAACCGCAGCTCCAACAGGATCATCACCCAGCAGCTGAGGGAACGAGGAACAAGAAGCCAAGCGATGGATCGGCGTTCGGCTCCACAACCCTCTCCACTCGCTACGATGAGTCGCAGAACATGGAGGACTATATAAAGAACACCGTCGGAATTGAAAAGCCGACCAACATGTGGAAGAAATCTACTCCACCACCGTCCACTTATGCAATGGGTGCCATGACATCAGATGCAGCAGCTGTGAAGCCAGCACAGCGGCAGCGCTTCGTTAAGAAGAATGACTGGGACACAATGGTGCAGAAGCGTTCGTCGCCAGATATTAAAGACGACGTCCAGCTGCCGCCTGCTTTACCCGTGCCATCGCCTTCCGTAAATGCCTCCCTCGGCCGAAATTCCATTCTTGCTGGAAAGTTCTTTATGTCTGGTTCTGGGATTGCTCTTCCTTGTGAGGAAACTCCAGACAACGTTCTTTTTCCGCAGAGCTCCTCCGCCACTGCGCCAGGAAAACCCGCCGATGTGTTTTCCCCAAATCCAGCCTATTCGTACATCCCTGACATCAAAGAGGCAGAAGTTATCAGCATGATGGCACGGTCGACGAGCCAGATGAGACTTCGTGGAACCATAGCAAACGCAGTTGCTATGTTTGAATCTGCCAAGCTGCCTCAGGCTTATCCAGAGGAATTTGACGATTCTTCGGTACACAGAAGTTTGTCACCACTGTCTCAGAAATCTAGCTCTGATGAATATCAGGCACCACGTATAGCCTCCTCCAAAGATGGCTCTGCGATACAATCCACCGATGATAGAGATATTCCGCCAAAGCCATCGAAGGATAGCGCAAACTTACACCCAGCTCCCGTCCCATTGTCAGCTCACGAAATCAGGTTGAACTCGCGAACTCCGAGGGAGCTGAACGCTCTGAACGGTTCAGTTGAAGGAAACCTATATCAGAAAGTGGCAAAGGTGGGAGCGCACCCGCTGGGAACAAAGGGTAGAGCAGAAAGTTTCAAAAATACGTCAACCGACTCAACGGAGTTCAGGGAAGTGGAAGTCTCTGAGGATGGCCAGACGAGGTTTATAGAAATTGCAAGACTTTGAACGCCTTCGTTACAGCTTTGGGTAACATAAATTACCCCGGTGTACAAAATTGTTAGGTCTCTTTGAAATAAATAGTTGTAAGGATTTCGATAATTATTTGGGTTTCAATATTAATTAGATCCATCAACTGCTTTATTGTTATGGATTCTTAGGTACGGATTGATTAAGGCTTAGATGCCAGCACTGACATGGTTTTTTATCAGTAGTTTAATATTTTAAAAGTTCTGTTCACAAAGGTCTTTCACTCAATAAAAAACGTGATATAACACCTCTTAGAGATATCTACTCAGAGTTGCTCCCAGCCAAACCACGGCTGAAAAAGAACAGATTTCAAAGAGGTATAAAATGCAAGAAGAGTTTCTAGGAAGGAAATGGAGCTCTAGCTTGTTGAGCTTGTCCTGCATGGTATTACCAGTAGCAAAATGAGGTGCAAAACTTTCATAAAATGGCACCAACTAACCTTATTTCTATCTATCTGGTAGTTAGCAGCTGAATGACTGATGGATACCCATTGTCTGCTGGGTACTTTTGGTGCCCATCAATCTTTACAGACACATGCCCAAATGCACGTTCTTTGCCAGAATGCAAGATGACACCAGTGACACCCCATTGCCTGGTACCAAAACTAAAACTGTTCAAATTGCAGTTATTCCTTGTCTTTAGGTGAGACTTTAGTTCTGACTTGATCATTGATCATTTATAACTTAAGCTATTTTGAAAATATTGTTAGGATATTCCTTTCTGCAGTATAGATTATTTTTATTTGCTACCAACCATTGGGTGTTGATATGCTTATTTTGCAAAAAACCACATTAGACATTTATTCCTAAATATTTGGCCACAAAGTTTCTTGCTGAAGTTGTTCTGGCGTGTAGTGCTGACATCAGGTGCCTTTTAGAAATTAATTATTGGCATGGTTACTGCAACCATAGCTGACTACAGATCTGTGTGTTGTGGCATATGTTTGTTGATTTGTGGTTGGGACTACATGTCCGCATCACTTATGTGCTGGATTGATGTGTGACAAAAATGTGCAGCTTGTTTGAGTATTGCTCGAGTACCTCGCTCCAGGCTTGATCTTGTTGTGAAGAGTTTATCAGCTAAAGAAACATATCAGAACCGACTTCATTACTTTGCGGCATTTGTTGTTTATTACGTGAATTCGTTTTGATTGGAAATCATATCTACGGTAACTGTTACTGTGTGCTTAAGCATGTAATCGCAACAGTAGAGATCTATTTTACATGTAACTAGACAGACTACATTATAAGATCAACGTAATTGATCATGAATGTTATTTCCTTTTATCTGGTTATGATAAATTTTATGTACAGAATGAATCTGAAATATTTATGTATCTCTTTCTGTATAGACTTGTTGGTATTAATTTTTTACAAAGATGTATATAGTTTTGCAATGGCTCGCTTGCTCGTTAATGAACAGGACTCGCATGCTCTATAAATCGTGTTTAAAAATCAAAATATCTGTGTACATGAACTGTAAGCATGCCTTCTATAGCTAAGCCCTGTCCAGTTGGCGTATATTTTGCTGCTAATTGTTAGTTCAGTTTCATTAAATTCATAATGATGGAATGAAAGCCTTGCTCTTTCATTCCTAACAAATCTTAGCCTGACATTTGACGGCTATGAAAAATAGAATTGGTTATGGTGAATAAAAAGATGCATTGACGCATGAAAAGTGACTTGTAATTATTTTGCTGCTAAAGTAGTAACCAATTTTCAATGTCTGTAATCATCAGCACCGTATGGTGCCATTTGTACATCTACCGCTAAACCAGTTCATGATTGCATGACATTTTCTGCCACTTTATTACCATGACTGTCGTTATGAATGTACTTATGTGCTTCTTTGCTTGTGGTGGGCTCTATTTGCAGCCGATATTATGAGTGTAGCCAAAGAAATTTTCTTTGTTATTATTATTATTATTTCCTTTTTCTTGAGGGGATGTGACCGAGTCTGATATGAAGTGGACCATCGAAGGTTATTCTGACGCTATTGCCTACATATCTCGAGTTTGATTTGCATGAAATTAACCGTTCACTGTCAGTTGATGCAGTTCTCTGCTTGGTGAATTATTATTGTTTGAGATCTAGTATAAAGAGATCTGGTTGTGTCGGTATTATATTATGTGTGTGTATGATTTGTATGTGTATGATTACTTTACTTAATCCTTTAATCATGTATTGTATATGACTATGCATAAAGCGCTTCTCTCCGCAAAAGCCTTTCAGAATGAGCTGCACTGGTTTCCCAGTCATTTACTAAATGCTTATTTAGCCTTCCAATTGGCAAGATATTTAACAGTTAAAGCAATTTCTTCTAAAGATGTTTTATGCTTCCGTTTTATGCTCCCACCGTTGCTTTCGTTCAGCCTTGTTTAAGATAAGGGCTGATTGCTGTGATAGTGGTCCACCTGGTGTTCAAGTTTTCTCAATTTTGCTTATGATTACTTGAGCGCACAGTGGTCATCTTGATTGAAGTTTTGCTTAAGTGAAATGAACGTATTCGTCTCTTTTATTGCATTAAAGATTTTAACTTGATATTTTATTTCAGATTTTTTGTTTATTGTATTAATGGTTTTAATATATTTTATTTGTATGGATCTCGCATAAGAATGGGTCCAAGTTTAATCAAAACTGTCCGGGTTTCAGACAGACCTGTATGAATTTTGTTGTGACCTACATGTAGTGCAGTTGCAAAGACATTTCACTCCTGGTGATATGCACTGTACTGTGCTTAATAACGAGTTGATAATAGCAACTGATTTTAAATTTTCTAGCAATTTTTCTGAAGTTATCCTATTCCATAAGTGTTGTATTCTGATCTATTTTGAGGATTACGTTTTGATGATGCCGATTTTGCTGACTCTGCTGCAGTATAATTATAAAACAACTTAAGCAAGGCTCTGTATTTATTCTTTTATTTTTGATTGATTTCAAGTGTTTTCAGTTTTCATACTTCCATACAATCTGACCATGAATGTCAAAAGTAAGCTGGATACTGTATAAAATTGGTATTTGGCTAAACAAACTTGTATGCATTCCATTGAAGTTATTTTCAAAATAGTGTGATATATCGATTTTCAATGAGTTGAACCATTAAGACCTGCATTCTGATATTAAATTTGTGATTTCTTGTTTATCAAACTAGTAATGCTGGTCCTTTTTTGGTTTCAGTCACATTATTGTTTTGCATTCCATTTCATGGCTTTGCCATAGTTTCAGAGGTTTTGTATTTGCCTGCAAGTTAATGGATTATCTGTTGAACAGAAAAACTGTTTTGGTTTTCAGTTGTTGTGTTTGAACATTAAAATCTTATTTAGTGATTACAAAGCAGTCTGAATGAACAAATAGTGGATTGTCCACACAAAAACCAATATTTGAATTGTCTACACAAAAACCAATATTTGAATTGTCTACACAAAAACCAATATTTGAATGTCTGTTTTTAAAAACCAGCCAGAAGGACAATTGTGACGCAGGCGCTCGAAACCCGTCGTTTGTCGCTTCCTAGGTATTGCGCTAGACGTCGAAATAGGCGAGAGGGGTCAAGAATGCAGTTTATTCTTTAATTCAGTATACGACTGTGAATTCGCCCTAAATTGCGAAGTAGTGAACCGATTTTGATGCCGTTTGGGTTATCCGATTCAGAATATATGCCTCTAATGCCCAGAAAAATTTCAGAATAATAACTTTGTGGATTAAGTAGACTTGGATGACACGAATATTCATTAACTTTTTATTTTATTTTTTCACTATAAACTAATGAAAGAATCAAACGAGCACAACTTTTGTTAGAAAAAAGATAATTTCATTGTGTTAGAAGCATTTTAGAACATGTTCATTGTAGTATATGACTAAATCAAAAGGTCAAAATCCGACATGTGACGGGTTTTGAGCCCCTGTGTCACAATTCTCTATAATTACATAGCATAAAAAAATCACATTTGACCCCTTTTACCCCGTGTTGCAAATGCACCTGTGTGCGTACAAATTAGTTCTACCCCCATTTACAAATGTTGATTGGCTAAAGGTGTCTATAAAACCTTTATTTTACCGTAGGCTACTATTAATATTTGTTAAACATCACATTTGCTAGCTAAAATTTGTTAACCATTATGGTCTACTGTTTACATAATTTTATTGTAATGTAATAAAAAGCCACAGGACAAACTATAGGATGATCTTGTCTTGTCTTGTCTTTAACCATCCTCGATTCGAGGGTTGGTCGCTTCATGGACATGCTTTCGCCACTTTTTCCTGTCCTCCGTCTCCTTCAGTATCCTCTCGAAAGGTAGTTCCATCCACACGATGATGTTAGCGATCCATCCCATCCTCGGTCTTCCCCTTGCCCCCGAAATTGTACCCTGTATTATTTCCTTTTCCAAGCAGCCCCCCTGTTTCATAGGATGATGCACCATTATAAATAGGCTTTTAATGTGGACATCATAATTAGACATTTGTTTTGCATGCTTACATTTTGTCAAGACCTCCCCACCCCTTACGCAAATCCACGAAATCCTGTGAAACCCTCCACGTGTAACGTAATATATGGACTGAATCTTATTTTGATTTCCTTTAGCAGTTGGAATGTAATGTAATGTATATGAAAAAACCAAATGTGTTTAATTTAGCATTACTTTTTCTCCATATGTGTTGTAGTCTTTGTGCCTCAGGCTTTCTCTCTCTCTTCATGATGCAAAAAGCAGATGCTTAGGCTGAATAGCACAAAACCTCATAATGTTCTTAAATGTTACTCCAGATACTGAAGTCACATGTATAAGTATTAAGCAAGGCCCAGCTATATTTTACAAAATATTTATATGTACATAATTTATATGTGGCGATAAATTGGAAGGGGACAAAAGACATAAATGATGTCCAAAGCATTGCAATTCATCCATTTTATCTCAACAATGGCTTTTGTAAAACACCACAGTCAAATGAGCAAAGCATGCATCTATGACCATTGCAGACCCTCCTCATGTCAGGCCAGTAACCTGTCTGGCAGTGTCTGGGTCTATAGTTTGTTAGTCAGTGAATGATAGGTTAACAGATTCTTAGTCAAATCATATTCGATGGGCAATAACAGCACAGGGTTCATCGCCAGGATCACATTTAACACTTTCTATGCCTTTCCGCCTCAATAAAACATGTAATTTCAGCTGGTTTAATTTAGCCGAATAAATGTCTCAATCATTTTTGCAGACATAACTCTCGATTCACTGTGATCAAACAGTTCTAGTTTTCAGTTTTTCCAAATCCGCACAGCAGTCCCTTAATTCGTTTGGATTTCTTTCTCGTTTTCTCTTCCGGGGTCAGATCGCGACCGAGCGTAGAGAACTTTGCCTCGGTCAGACTGGCTCTCTGTTTTTCCTTGATCATTCGACTGCTACTGTGATCCTCCTGTTGTTCGGCGATTTTCAACGCCGTATGACCAGCGGTCGTTGTCAGCTCTGTGTTGCAACCGGCTTCTAGCAGCACATGGACGATGTCCTCGAAGGCGTATTGCACAGCCAGATGGAGAGATGTGAACCCCATTGAGTCCTGCGCATCCCTATCGCAACCGAGATTCAGCAGTTCCTTCACCGCATCGATAAATCCATTTTCCGTGGCCAGATGCAAAGCCGTTATCTTCGAGCGATCGGAGAACCTTCGCACAGCGCGTATATCCGCCCCGGCTTCGATGAGTAAGCGTACAAGACTGGCATGTCCATGCTGTGCAGCGACGTGTAGCGGTGTCAGGTCCATGTGATCACCGTGAGATGCCAGTGTGTCGATCTTGGCACTGTTTTCAAGTAGCAACTGCACGATACTACCAGATCCCTTTTCAGCAGCCACGTGTAGCGAAGTGTACCAAGTGCCCATCGCCGCATTCACGTCGGCCCCCAACTCCAGCAGGGTTGCGACTACCTCGATTTTCTCTTGGTACACTGCCTGGTGTAGAGCCGTTACCCCTTCAATGTTCCCCATCGTTTTTCCCGCATCAATGGCCGCGCCCGATTCGACGAGAGCGTGCACAACGTATTTGTTTCCACTTTGGACGGCCAGATGGAGAGGGGTTACGTTCCGCTGTTCCTTCGCGCACGCTACAAGATCCAGCTCACTTCCCCTGGCGATAAGAATCTTTGTCATCTCGAGGTTTCCCTCCTGAGCCGCGTAATGCAGCGCTGTGTATCCGTTATCCGCCTGGATGTTGACGTCGCAGCCATTCTCGACTAGCACACGGACCGTGTCGAGATGGTTGTTATACGCGGCTTGGTGAAGAGGTGTTATGTTTTCACGGTTTTGTGTGCTCTTCACGGGATTCCTCTTGCAGTCGGGAGTGGCGAGAAGAGCTGCGGCTATGTTGCAGTATCCATCCTGGCTGGCAAGGTGCAGCGGTGTGACGCCCATGTGAGTGTCGAATGACGCAACCTTGTTGACGTTTGCGTCGCTCTCCAGCAGCAGTTGTACCATCTCCAGGTCGGAATTTTCCACAGCCCAGTGCAATGCTGTGTAGCCATCCACCGTGTCTGTATTCTCTGGCGATGCACCTCCTGCAATTAATTCAACATAATTTTTCTAATTACACAACAATACAGTAAAAATAAGTGAAATGAGTACAATGTTATACATCAATGAAAGAAACTAACAACACTATACTATGATTAGAATCATTAGACATTCAAAAACAAACTATTGCAAAGTACGGTACTATGAATAACTGAATGAATAATATGGGATTGACATGATGATCAAAAATTCTAAAGGTATCCAAATATGTGCAGAGTACCAGAAGAGTGGTTACATAAGTACAAGAGAATAATTGGACAATAACAACAAGGAAAAAATGTATAGAAAACTTTACTCCGATGATAATTTTTTACAATAACAGAAATAATAAGCGACAGGTGTTAAACTTCAATTTATCTTCTGCAGAAAATTTTTTTTGGCATATATTTAGTACGTATCAGCCGGTTGTGGCAGTGACAATAATGTGACGAATAAAAATATAAAGGCGAAAAAGATTTCAGGTTGTAATGCTCTGCAAATGATCTTCAACTGTAAAGCCCAGCACAAGACTAATATCATGAATTAGGCCTAATACAGGAAGGTAACAGTACTAACCCGCATCAAAGGAGCTCGTTCCACCATTTGACATTCGTGCTCGGTTCACACGTACGACCATTTTCTCGGCCGCGTTGACATCACAACCGGCCGCTATGATCAGCCGCGCAATGTCTGCATGCTTAAAACGAACGGCGTAATGAAGCGGCGTCTGATCTCGCGACTGTTTCGACGACGACCCAAGGTTCGTGTCCGCGCCACTCCCAAGAAGGAGCTGAGTGACCTCGGAGAACCCGCCCCTGGCCGACAGGTGCAGAGCGGTCGTTCCCTCCTCGTCACGTGCGTTCACCTTGGCGCCAAGCTCCAGCAGCAGCTGAACAAGCGACGGGTTATTCTTCGTTACGGCGAGGTGGAGGCAGGTGACGCCCGACTTGGAGTTGTACTCACGCGCGGCGTTGATGTCTGCGCTGACTTCGATCAAGGCCCGGACGACATCCTCCTGGCTGTTCTCAACCGCCCAATGGATTGGCTGCGCATTCGTTCCTCGACTGTCGCTACACGTCTTCGCTATGTAGGCCCCACGCGCAATCAGCTCCTTTACGAGGTCGAGATAGCCGTACTTGCAGGCGATGTGGAACGCAGTGCATGCCGTGCTCGTCTCGACATCCACCTCTGCGCCGGCATCCAGTAGTAGCCGTACAGTCTTGAGGTCGCCAACCTCCGCAGCATCGTGCAGAGGCGTGATGCCAGTCGTGCCGGCGCTTCCTGATCTCGCTGCGTCCATCTCGGCGCCTTTCTTAAGCAGCTCCTTTGCCACCTTGGCCCCGTCACCAGATTGGCAGCAGCAGTGGAGTGGAGTGGCCCCGTTAAGCATTGTGACCCCAACGTCTCCACCAGCTGCGAGGATCTTCCTAACGATTTTCCGATTGCCATTTCGTGCTGCCAGGTGAAGCGCGGTTTCTCCCTGCAGTCCGGCTATGGCAACGTCGGCTGCATTGGCTAGCAGCAGCTCAACCAAGTCAAGCTGCTGTGCCTGAACTGCAATATGGAGAGCAGTCTGGCCCACCTATGAAAATAAGTAACCAAACTCAGCTGAACAATGTGCAGTGCTCAACAAAGAAATACAATTTACTCTACAAATGTATGGAAAGATCACTTTAGTCAGACAAGCAGAAATCCACAAAAAAACATGAGCACAAGATCGATCAATTGAAGACGAATGTCAACTTACCCATGTATTTGCATATGTTCGTGTACTTAAGTACCGAAATCTAATTATCCAGACATTTAATAGTACCGTTTAAGTAGTACCGTTTAAGTAGCTCAAAAGTGCTGCAGTACCTTACAAAAAGACACAGGTTCTTAGTAAAACACATACTAGGATAGGATAGAAAGATTTTCAAAATGAATACACAAGTAAGTATTGTCGTAGAGTGCGTTAAGTTGTCTACTATGCAATAAAAACTGGCTTGTCAAATTGATGGGTCAAACATTGAGCAAACAATGTTGGCAAGCTTATAAAAGTTTGCTTTAGTGAACAGCTACTTGTCTTTTGAATTATTGCTACAGTTTTGCTGTGAAATGTCCATTACACTGTCATCAAGCAATGTTTCATGAGAAGCATTATAGTTAGTTTTCACTGGGAACTCTTTCTTTTACTTAAGATACATATATGTCCAGGTTAGATGCACGATTAATAGATTATGTGCATACTGCATAAACATATAAAATGGCTTAATTATGGTATCTCAATTAGGGTATTTCAATCAGGGTATATCAATACAAGTATCTCAATCAGGCCATCTCAATCTTGGTATCTCAATTAGGGTATCTCAATAAAAAAAGGTACCTCAATTAGGGTATCTCAGTCAAGGTATCTCAATTAGGGTATTTCCCTTAGTGTTTCTGTGAGAGTAACCTCGAAGATTAACACACAACGCAATATTTGTCAAGATTAACACACACCGCAATATTTGTCAAGATTAACACACACCGCAATATTTGTCAAGATTAACACACACCGCAATATTTGTCTCAGCAAGAATTCTTGAAATAATTCGTTCAATAAGAAGACGAGCAATAGAACGTGGATGAGCAGACGGATAAGATGGAAAGATATATTTCACAATGCTAAATACGTTCTTCATACATCTAACGCGCAGAAACATATTTCATACCTCGTTAACGCAGTTGACGTCCATTCCTTGCGATAGGAGCGTGTTCACCTGTACCAGGTCACTCCCAGAAACCTCTGCAAACCACTCGTTCTCGTTCGGAACAGCTCCATCTACAACATGCTCTGCATCGTCTGCATCAGGTATGGCTTCTTGTTTTGGTTCTTTCCGGGACTTTTTCTTGCGACGCTTCTTCTTTTCCTGTTCCCCGACGTTGCTGGTAGGAACGGATAAGTTGGACGATACCTCTTCCACATCCGCATGGTCCAAAGGGGAAGGGATTCCATTCTGGTCAAGCACAGTTTGTTCCGCCATTTTATTGGTCTTTATGTCTCAAAAGCTTCTTCTGCTTCACGATAATCAACCAAGTCAATCGTGACTTGGTTCAAAAACAAAAGTCAATTTTCACTCGTCATTGTCCTTCGTAGTTCTGCACTTTTCCATATGTACAGAAACGGTTAATCTAGAATAGGACAACACGCATATATAACATATATATAACATATATAAACAATATTATATGAACCAACATACATGGCTTCTGCCATTTTGGTCAGCAATTTAATGTCCAGCTGGACATTCTCTGGCATTATAGGCACTAGGCTAGCATTTGGAATCCCATTCATAAAATGCAGAGTCAAAATTTCTTTAGAACTCACAAATGCTAAGCAGTAGAAGCCAGTCAAAAAATATACTCGAGCCATGTACGATCTCGATCGATTGTATGTCGAGATGCAAGAACCAGTAAACAGTTAGACGGTTAGCCTATATGATACATGGAATAAATAGGACCTACTATATAGCCCATATCAACATATATCTCATATGCTAGACCTAGTCTTCATTTACACTATAATGATTATGCTTCCAGAAATCCAGTTGTATGTATACTATGGTCTACTAGTTGACTCCTTCTCTGATCACCGCTGCCCGTGGGATATCCCATCATAAGCTACGCATTCTGCCGATCTGTCACGATTCTCACGAATCTATAAGTTGGACCATTTCCCACCTTGAAACAGTTGCACCTGCGGCCAGTAGATACATGTACGTTTAAACTTTAAACAAACAACATCGTCACGATAAGCTACTGATCCGGCCAATGATCGTTAACTCGGTCGTCGATCGGTCGTGCTCAGAATGAAATCAGTAAATCCATCAAAACACGAGGATGACCTACCTTCCGAAAAGAGATTCTCACTGCAGGGCGTTGGCAGGTACTTATACGTCCCGAGCAGAGATTTTTCGGTCATCAAATGTCCCCAGTAACCGTAAACCAACATAACCGCAGATTGTTTCTTTGCCAGAGCATAAAACCTGTTCAAGTTTCTTTCCGTTAACAGCAACGCAGTGGATAATCTCCAGAATATAGCACTAGAATGAGTGATATAACCAGTTAGAAGGTAAACAATGAACTATGACATCAAATGCTCAGCTCGTGCTGACAAGGGCCAATGCATGTACCGCGCCAATATACAGGTGCGACGATGAGGTGTGCAACAACAAGACCCAGTGTAGGCCTAGGCCAACGAGCACCAATGGCTTCGGGGCAAGCCAGCGTATTTAAATTAGCTGGCTCATAATATAAACAGCGCTTTAATTTATGTAAATTACGAATAGTAATTAAGCACAATTTGTTATGATCCAGTATCGTCTGGCTTCCTCCATCGACCTTAGCCCGTCTGTTTTAAACCGACACCAGTGACGTCTACCCCCCCCACCTCCCACACCCCTTTGGCATGGGAGGGCAAATCCCCGTTCTGGCCGAGAAGTAGCCTACATGCAGAGCCTATAATTAAGTGACTCAGAACTTCAGAAGATAGGAAACTCGGATCCGTTACCGGTTGCACTCTGCCAGTGCCAGTCCCAAGCCTGGATAAAGGAGTAGGGGCCTGTAGGGCGACACTGATCGTCTCTGATATTATGGCAGTGTCTTTAAACATGTAACAAGCAAGACAATAATTATGATACCAATTCAAAAACGTTCTTGAAAACAGCATAAATCTAATCATCATTAGGCCGAATTTAAAACAAATAAACACACGACCATAGAAGAGACGCCACTGTTTGATGGTCCAGTCGATGATCAAACAGCTGCCAATCTTCGATCAGACGCGCCCTACCTTTGGTCATCAATGCCATGAAAACGGAAATGAAAAACGCGCTCCTCCAGTACACTCCGGTTTGAGGTCTGGACTGTTGGGCACCACAGATGCGGAATATAGGGGGCTAAGCCCCTATCAAAGGCTATAAACCCATAAAAAGGCCATCCGGGTTTTAACATGCTAGACTTAATATTTCCACGATTTTCGACCGGACGACTAAAAAAAGGACGTCAAAAATTTTGGCGGATGAAAATGGAAAATTTCCTCCGGAGTCCTCAGCCCCCCAAAACTGAAATATTGGCGCCGCCACTGATCGACATTTGGGACTGAGGTCTTAAATCTGTCCCTGTTAGAGGATCAGTGGCTTCAAGCCCATCAAAGCAGGTGGACTGGGGCATTCGATCTGGCACTATCCGCCTTTTTGGTTTCCGCCGCAGTTACACTTCCGCTCCAGTCAATTATGCTAAGTGACTATAGTTCCTGCCGATCTGCAACATGGGGAGATGTTGTCCTGCTGGCTAACGACCATGGCAGTTCAATGCAACACCCAGACATCTGTGTTGTCCACAGGCAATCGACTTGCGAGAAACTACTGACCGATAAGATCATTTCTGACCTATACACCGGACTCCAGGACCCATGCACTCCATCAAGCGTGTCTCAGAGCTGTTTCTGCCCCGCACGTGGGCGATTGCATGGTTGCTGGCTCTCCCTAAAACCTCGTGCGGGCTCAGACTGGTCGACGAGTCAGTCAGGTAGCAGTTGGTTTCCGGTTGGGGTCCCCCTCTGTGAACCGGGCAGATGCCCTTGCGCAGCTCTGACGTGGCCGCTGACGGACTGCACGCGCGGGCTCTCCTGCGATCGTCGGTCACGTGGCGTCAACAACTCCGACGCTTGCACGCGCGCACACACAGGCACACACACGCATAGCCTACACACGCACGCACACACACACACACACACACACACACACACACACACACACACACACACACACACACACACACACACACAGACGCACACGCATACACACGCACGCACGCATGCTGGAGGAAAGAATAGACAGCGCCGCAGCAGGTGTTTGAGAAAATCCAGCAGAAGCAGCAAAATGACGTAGGAATCAGTTAGGGTTAGAAGAAGGAATGGAAATCATGGGTTAAAAGACTTTTTGCATTTTCAAAGAACAGAAATTACCGAGTGACAGGTTTCATCATATTTCCAGACGATAAAAACAGAACTGTGGGCTGTAGCAGAGTGTCTATAAATTAACTCGGAGTCAAGAGTCACGTTGGACGATGGTGCGGGGGCATGAACCGTCTATAGACTACAAGCCCCCTATAATATGCATAGGCCTAGCCTACATATATATATATTATATATATATATATCGTTGTGCGTTTGCTAATGGAGTAATATATATATATATATATATATATATATATATATATATATACTTCTTTGTGCGTCCTGGGTATGACGTTAAACTGCAGCCGGCAGGTCCTGGGCATGACGTGAATCTGCATCCGGCTATGGGTTAGCCTAAAACAACCCCCTGCTCCTGCAGGGTATGGGACGAGGTGGTTAGGCGGTATGTTCTCGAACCTACCTCAAGCCGCTGCGTAGCGACCTTGGACAAGTTGCTCACCCATAATTGTCTCAGAGGAAGGCAATGGCAAACCACCTCTGTATCCTGCCAAGAAAACCATCATGGCGAGAGGCGAAAGTCGCTTGTCATGATGGTCGCTAGGCCTCTACGAGCCGAAAGCACTAACTAACTAATACTTCTTTGCACACCGGTATCGCAATCGTTGCAACGTCAATTATTGTGCAATGTTTCTAAGAATAATATGATGTCCAGTCCTCTGCCAACACAAAAAACGAAGGTTCTGATTCACTTTTCAAAGGTTTCTATGTTTTAAAGCATCAATGACCCACTGACCCTATCTCCTACAACCAGGGGCGGATCCAGGGGGGCCAATCCGGCCATGGCACCTCCATTTAAAAATTGCATGGGACGGGCCCCCCATTTGGTTTCAATAAGCCATTAAATAAATGTAGTGGGAGAGAAAAACAGGACATCAGGCCCCCCATTAAAAAATCGCACGGGACGTGGCCCCTCGTCGATTTACCAAAAAATTGGTCGATGACTAAAAAAGTCATCAGTTTTTTCGGCGGCACAACGAAATTTTTTCCCTGTCCCACCAACAAAACCCTAAATTTTGGCCCCCCCTTCGAAAATTTCTGTATCCGCCCTTGCCTACAACTGGTGACCAGTGGCGGCGCTAGGGGGCTAAGCCCCCCTAAAAAAGGCCATCCTTTTTTCCCCATGTAAAATAACATTTTTTGACGAATAACCTCCTTTAGCTCCCCCCCAATAACCGTAAAGGTCAGGGGCGCCGTTAGGCATACGCACTTACGCAAGTGCGTACAGCGCGGAAAGGCAAAAAATAACAAATTGTAAATTAAAGCGTGAAATATTATAAGCGATGAAATTCTATTGAATCTACTTTAGTAGTGGATCACGTACACTTCTCACTCACTGCATGCCCATTAAAGATTGTCATAACAGTTCATAACTTCATTTCACGTATTCTTATTTTGTGCAAGTTGTGCGTACAGAAAAAAGTGCGTACAGAAGTTGTGCGTACAGAAAAAAAGTGCGTACAGAAAAAATCCTGGCGGCGCCGCTGGTAAAGGTACGCACGAGGTTTGGCAGACAGCTTGGCAGTCACGGAAAAGGACCAGTTTTACCAAGATTTCGACCAAATGACTTTAAAAAGTCATAAGAAATTTTTGCGACTGAAACGGAAAATTTTCGCCGCAAATTCAGCCCCCCCAAAACTGAAATCCTGGCGCCGCCACTGAACTGGTCCTGAGTTTTGCAGATGGAAACGGAGAAGTGGGAGGTAAACATGAGAGAATAGCTAGCCTACAATTAAGTTATTGAAAACACAAGTGATTGAAAACATAAGAGAGGATGAGTAGGTTATATTTCGAAGCGAAATCTATAGAAAGAGGCGGGAAGGAGAGAAGAGATTACGAGGAATATGTCGAGCAGACGCAATATAGGAGAATGAAAGTGTTAATAAAGAAGATGGAAAACACGACTTGTGGGAGGAAAGGACTAAATTGGAAGCTGAGGACGAAGTTGAGTTGAAACTCGAGATATAAAGCCATCATATAAAGGAGGAAGACGTGGAGGACGATGAGGATGACTAGGACGAGGAGGAGGAGGAGGAGTAGGACGAGGACAAGAAGGTCGAGGAGGACAAGAAGGACGAGGAGGAGGACAGGGCTGTTTTTAAGGAATTTTTAGAACTGCGCAACCCTTTCTTTCATTTCCCATTATCCATGGTAAATTATTTCCAATCGGAGGACAATAACCTTCGTTGCTAGTTTTAACTGTTCAGAAATGCTTCTGCAACTGCACAAAACCATTTTGAACTGCACATTTTGAATAGAATACAACTGCACGCTAAAAGAACCTGCAGAGGAGGAGGAGGAGGAGGAGGAGGAGGAGGAGGAGGAGGAGGAGGAGGAGGAGGAGAGCAAAGAGAGAATTAAGGCATAGACGTGGAGATGAGACATCAGAGCGAGACTGAGTTATTGTTGAGCGAAGATTAAACAAAATAATGAGACGAAGACAGTGAGCTAGAAAAGACAGCGAGCCAAAGAATACAGGGCACAAGAGAAGCGGACGGTGAGAAAGGATGGAGAAGGATTACGAATACATTATATATTGCCTATGCACGTGGCACCTCGAACTTTGAGAAGCAAACGGACTGGGAATGATATGCGATGAATAATGTTGATAAAGGCGCAGTAATGGAAACATATAACATGAACATCGAATAGACTTAACACGCCATCCTCAGCAGCTATCCTCAGCTATCCTCAGTTATCCTCATGCTATCCTCAGCTATCCTCAGCTATCCCCAGCTATCCTCAGCTATCCTCAGCTATTCTCAGTTATAATATCCTCAGCTATCCACAGCTGTTGGATCGACGTGAACAATAAATCAGAATCAATCTCGTTTGATGATCAATCGCCAAGTTTTTTGTGGCTGTAATGAGAGCAGCGTGGCCTATACGAATATTATTATACTTGTGCGTTTGTCTATCTGTTTGTCTATCTGTTTGTCTATCTGTTTGTCTATCTGTTTGTCTGTATGTTTGTGTATCTGTTTGTCTGCATGTTCGTCTATCTTTTGTCTATTTGTTCGTCTATCTGTTTGTCTATCTGTTTGTCTATCTGTTTGTCTATCTGTTTGTCTACCTGTTTGTCTATCTGCTTGTCCATCTGTTTGTCTGTATGTTTGTGTATCTGTTTGTCTGCATGTTCGTCTATCTTTTGTCTATTTGTTCGTCTATCTGTTTGTCTATCTGTTTGTCTATCTGTTTGTCTATCTGTTTGTCTACCTGTTTGTCTATCTGCTTGTCCATCTGTTTGTCTGTATGTTTGTGTATCTGTTTGTCTGCATGTTCGTCTATCTTTTGTCTATTTGTTCGTCTATCTGTTTGTCTATCTGTTTGTCTATCTGTTTGTCTATCTGTTTGTCTACCTGTTTGTCTATCTGCTTGTCCATCTGTTTGTCTGTATGTTTGTGTATCTGTTTGTCTGCATGTTCGTCTATCTTTTGTCTATTTGTTCGTCTATCTGTTTGTCTACCTGTTTGTCTATCTGCTTGTCCATCTGTTTGTCTGTATGTTTGTGTATCTGTTTGTCTGCATGTTCGTCTATCTTTTGTCTATTTGCAAAATGCAAAAGTCTTTTGACCCATGATTTCCATTCCTGTTCGTCTATTTGTTTGTCTGTCTGTTTGTCTATCTGCTTGTCTGTCTGTTTGTTTGTCTGTTTGTCTGTTTGTCTGTCCGTCTATCTGTTTGTCTATCTGTTTGTCTGTCTGTTTGTCCGTCTATCTGTTTGTCTATCTGTTCCTCTATCTGTTCGCCTGTCTGCCCATCATTCCTAATTCGTCCATCGCCTTCTGCTCAAATTCTTCTACCCATTTATATGTTCTCTGATTGAATTTTCGAGCGCCTAAGCGTATAGGAACCTACGCATACAGCACTTCAAAGCAGGGCTGTATATAAAAAATTAATGAGAGTAAACGCGAGTATACCACGTATTCTCACCTCACAGATATTTGTGTGTATGAATTCAGGGAAATGACCTGCAGACAGGTCTAGACAACGATAGCGTGTAGTATTAGCCGTGTACCCATCTCTAGTTTTGCCAACACAGCTCTGATCCAAAGAGTACGATGATGGATAAAAATTAATGTGTGAACTATGCGCTGCATGGGTGGAAGAAGTAAGTAAGTAACGTAATGAAATGAGGGCAGCCTAGCGAGGGAAGTCAAGCAATACTAGCGCGATCCCTATAATGAAGTGCAATCCCTGTGATCTGGGATCCCTATGATCTGCCATCCCTGTGATATGGCATTCCTATGATGTATATCATGCCTATCATGATATCATCTGTCATCCTTATGGTCTGTCATGCCTATATAGTGTACGATCTGCCATCCCCTATAAGGTCTGTCATCCCTTATAAGATCTGCTGTCCCTATATTATCTGCCATCCTTATGGTCTGTCATCCTTATGATCTGCCATCCATGTGATCTGCCATTCCAATGTATAATTATATTATACATATTTATCCAATTTCTCCTCCGTCAAGGGCATGCTGACGATGAGACCTTTGCAAGACGTCTCCAAGTTGCTCTGTCTCTGGTCTTATCCACCGCTCCTTTGTATTACATATTTATAGAGTAATAGAAGTAATAGAAATAGAAGTATAATAGCAATAGACAAATAGAAGATTATATTTAAACACAAACGATATAGCTGGGCCTCTGCAGACGTGTAAAGACTCATAACAGTGGGTGTGTGCACTATAGGCTACTGCTTTTTGTGGCGTATTTATAACCAGCGCGGTTTCTTTGAAGGCAAAATAATAACTGCTGCTCTGACACATCCACAGTTCCACATCAATTTCATGGTAAGACTGTTTAAACCACGCAAACACATTCCAGTTTTATATGTACATACATAATTACATACATAGGTCTACAGCAGGGTTTAAAGTGTGGTTGGACGGTCATGGACGGCGTCCATGCACTTATTTTCAAGTCTGCACGCCGTCCTGCCATTTATTTCCCCAGCCCATATTGGAAAGTTAATGAGCGTCCAGGCACTTTTTACACTTTAAACACTGGCCTACACACATGATTATTAATAGGCTACACAGACTATAATTCTATAAATATAGTAAACGTATACGTTACAGCCAGTGTCTTTAGGCCTAGGTATAATACAGGACTGTGCATTTGTCTGTGTGTATTCTAGTATAACTATTTGTGCGTGTATTACGTAACTCCGCGCGTGAATGATGGATTGGCGATAGATGGGGTGGGAAGGGGCAGCGTGCGCTTAACCCCACGCGCCTGCATCCTGTTTACGGGGGCCACGCGAGCTGTCAGTGCCTCTTCATTCCGCGTAGGCATCTCAACGGACTCGAGCTCCATCTAGCGCCAGCTGCTGAACCACTGCAGTTGCAGCAGCAGTCGTCTGAGCTGTGTCTATGGCTGTATGTGACTTCGATCGTCATTTCAATGCTTTATCTTCGTTGCATGAAGTCGATTGGTGGTTTCTATTTGGAAGGCGTTTTATCGCAACGAGTTTATCAAACGACTACAGTGACGGTCTGAAAGTTCAGATTTCTAGAAGTTGTGGAAGTGACGTTCAAGACTTCCTTAACGCTGGAAGACAAATTAACGAAAGAAGATTAGCTGGAAGACGACTTAAGAAGTCTTAAGGAATCGAATCGGTTCTTTCGAAGGTTCGTTCGATTTTGCATCAAAGTAAACAACGATGATATAGAAAAGGTAAGTAGCATAGGTCTATACTGTTTTGTTGGCTATTGCATTTCATCCTAATTTGCACCCAAAGGTGTTGTGAATGTATAGGCCATTGGTTCCCAACCTTTTTTGCCCTTAGGGCCTGGGCCACTTTTTCTAAGTTGGAAGACACGAGGGCCACTTTTTCTTAGTTGAAGGACATTAGGGGGCCACAAGGCTAAAATTCAACTAACTAAAAGCATATAGAATTGCTGTAATTGATTCAAACTAGAATGTTTGGTGCTATTTAGCCTATAGACGCCAAAATAGAATAATTTGTAATAGAAAGTAATTATGTGTTCTATTCTGTCCAAATTGTCAATTTTTCATATAATTTTTTTAATTCTTTGAGAGATACGGGCCATTTTCTTAGGCCTGGCGGGCCACTTTTGGCCCGCGGGCCACGGGTTGGGAACCGCTGGTATAGGCCTATAATAATTATTCTCATATAACTACGTTAATTGCCTACTACTGCAGTCAGTGACTTTCGCTTACGACGCGTTTAACCCCATCGAGTCAACCAGGCGACTGCATGTGGTGTTTCTAAGGTAGAATTATATTATGTTGGGGCCTATATATACTCAAACGTTAGGAACAGGGCACCATCTTATTCACGAGCGATGCGTCATATTAGTGGGTTTGTCCTGGGGCACTACATCTGCGCATCGGACTTTAATCTGTGGAAGTCATTTTAAAGGTTAATTATAGACCCATTTGGAGTTTTCTTGGGGATTGGGTAAAGGCGACAAAACCCTATCATAGCTTAGCAATCAAGATGCATGGACTGCGTTACTCTTATAACCTGCTGCTGGGTGGTTGCAACATCCCCCCAATCCAGTCCTGAAGCCAGTAGAAAGCGAAGGGGTAAACTCAATCAGTTTTCAGGTCAGAGTAGGAGTTTAAACTTTACACTGCGATAGAAGACCCATTCATACGTAGACAGCTGAAACTTGAAAGTATGATTGTCAACTAAATCAATGGTTTGACAACGCATTAATTGCAGTTCGGTTGAAATGAACCGAAGGTGGCACCAGGTGCTGTAGAATTTCCGCAGATCTCGTCACTGTCATGCGAGTTATTCATCAGGCCGATGAAATAATTAAATGTCAAGAAGATATTAAAAATTCAAAAGAATGTTTTGCACGTCAGAAGGCAGGCTGGAGTAAAATGCGGTGGTCAAACGACCTGCCGCGACCTGTGGTCTGTAGCGCCGTCATGACATTGCGTTGAACCAATCTCAACATTTTGCTCTATACCCAAGGCCTATAGCGAGGATTTTATTTCGGGGGTGTTTCCCAACTTTTACTTTTGGTTGCAATTTCTTCACCACCTTTTTTAGTCACCACCTGCTTTTCTAACCTTTTTTGGCTCGTAGCCTAATACGTTCACGAGGGTGCAAAAACACACTGTAGTTATTACATTAGTGCGTGTAAATGCATTATTTCATTTTTACATTATTTCATTTCGGGGGTGTTCAAACACCCAAAACACCCCCTATAGCTACGGCCTTGGCTCTACCAATACGCTCGTCATAATATATATTTACGCATTGCAAGTCTTTGATGTGTTGCCGCTGTTGTTTTGATATTTTTACTGCAGTAATTCTCTCCTATCGTAGGCTACAAGTTACCATGGCAACTGCTCTGCTATCCGTTCATCAATCCACCCTGCGCCTGAAATTCAATATGGCCGACCTACTACGTTAGAAGTCCTGCTTCTATACTCATATCTTCACCTCATTATCTTCTCTGTTCATCACTTCGACGTCAGACACTATCAGCTGTAGCCGCCAGCTCTTGTCTGCCTGTCTGACACTTTTGAGTTTGATTCAGAGCAATGCGCGGGCCAACCTGTCATGTTGATTTTGTTTTGATTGGACGCTTCTAAATAAGTTGGTTGATTTGCTTGATATGCATCGACATGTTTCAGTCCTGCTCTTAAGGTTAAGACAAGGTATACGGTAAGGTATGTATATATGCATTTATGTATATAATATAGGCCTATATACCATATACAATACATGTATGTACGTATGTAGCCTATAGACTATGTATTAAACATGTGTACAGTATAGGCTATTATCTTACATTTTTATTATTATTATTAAATAAGTTGTAACGTGCTTAGTTCGATTAAAGAGGTGGCGTATACATTGCAATAGAGCGAATCTTTACTGCTGTCCTATAGGCCTACATGCATATGGGCCACCCGATAATTATTGTCGTACTGCCGACATCACTGTCTGCTAATTACTCAAAAACTGCACGTATAGAGATTTAGTATACATAGGCCTAGTCCTTGCCAAATCGAGCGTAATAAGAATGTTTTTATGCATATGGCCAACATTTGCGCATCATGATGCAGCTTGCCTATGATCGAGTATATCCTATACACAAGTGGGCTTGCTGTTCACGTTATATATTGCATGTAGTCTATAGTCCATTACATAGATCCATAATATGTGAATTTTTACGAGACCTGGATAGATGCAAAATTGGCCATAATTATGTCGATTGGCAAACTATCCTCTCCAGCTCCAATGCCGACTTTCAAATGTCAATGACTTTTCCTCGCTCGCATCTAACATACGGTTCCATAAATGGCCAACGATATCATGTTTTCTGCATATAGGCTATAGCTAAACTTATCATTTATAATCAATAGGTAAAACATATTATACACTATATTATAATGATGATGATGATGACGATGACGATGATATATAATTATGATGATGGTGATGGTGATGATGATGATGATGATGATGATGATGATGATGATGATGATGATGACGACGACGACGACGACGACGACGACGACGACGAGTGCGGTGACGATGATGATTATGATGATGGCGATGGTGATGGTGATGGGGATGATGATGATGATGATGATAGTGATGGTGATGATAGAATGATAGCAATAGCAACAATTAACGACGATGACAGCAGTAGCAGCAGTAATATTAATAATAATAACAACACAAATTATATTGCTTCCTTGGATAAACCTGATGAACGATGATGATTGTGATCAAGGTAATTAGAGTAGAATTTACGCATTAGGCCAACAAAGCTCTCTAAACATGTGCACCATAAAGCTAAAGCACTTTTATGGACGTCATAATCGTCATATAGCCTAAAGCCCTATTCCTATCCATATATAGTGTGCAATTCTGACGTTTGTATAGCCTATAGAGCGCTACATGGTCCACTTCATAATAGTTGTAGAGTTATTAGTTCGCCATCCACCAAGTCGTCAGATGTGAATGAAATACCGTGCAGTTTGTAAAGCGTAGATGCCATACATACAAACAGTACTCGGTTTGAGACGCGTCTGATGAATTTGCAAGCGATGGCATTTTACATAAGCGATCGTGCTTTCACATAGATTATAGGTCCATTTATGCTATATATTTAAATATTTATAGATATATATATTAATGTGGATCTATATACATGTATGTTATATGTAGGGAATACATAAGTCTATTTGTACCATATAAAGGTATACATAAAAGTCTATCTGACGATCTATATAACATGTGATATTAAGTATATCCATATATGTATACAGAGTATGATTGCTCAGTTTATTCGTCGTCACCATATGCGTGGGCACAAGCATCGTCTTTGCAATCCATCACGCGACGAATAATTAAGAGGAACTATATATTATATATACATATATATATATACATGTATAATTGTATATGTATACATCGCCGGAAGTGCGTAGGCGGCGACTCTCTTCACATCAGACGAAAGCGTAGAAACTATTTGACGCGGGGGAGAGTGGGGCAGATATAGACGGCGGCAATGCAGAGACGCATCTGCTGCAGGGACTGCAGGAAAATGTCAGGAGGTAAATGGATAAACTTAATTGTGAATCTCATAAATTTCGCAGCATGCACGAAGGCCGCAGAGACATGTAGGATGATCAACTTATACGCCCGCGTTAAATGCATCTAGGTGGGCCTCTATAGGTTTACGACTGAATACTTTAATTTGATCTAAAATGCAGCCTTAAAAATTTCGTGCACGCTTTCTTTCACAGAGTCGCGTACAGACGCGCGGCCAGCGGTCTTACCGATGTAGCTAAGCGAGCCAGTGCTGACTAGAAGTGAACAGTTTGGACGGTGGGCCTATATAGGCTATGCGAGGTAAGTTTAGTTGAGTAGTCCTACATGGATAAAAATGGTTCAAAACAAGAAGTCTTTTGATAGACTACATGTAGGCCTATATATGGCAGCCTAATCATGGGATAGAAAGAAGATATTAGTTGTCGAGTTGGCTTTTCCGGTGGCTTTTCAAAACCTAGAAAACATTAGAATAGCAATAAAAAAGAATTAAATTCGACTAGGCTTTGTCCTTTGCTTTATTTCATACACTGTGGAAGAATTTAGAATGCTCCTGCTGGCTACTTGAAATCACTCGATCGGCGGGCCGCATGCGGTCCGCGGGCCGCACGTTGGACAGCACTGTTCTAGAGGAAGTGATTGTCTGACTTATTGAGACCTATGATGCAATGAAACTTTATGTGATATAATAATTAAAATGTAATGCGATGCAATCATGTACAATTGTACAATGCAATATCATATTGCATGCTCTGTAATTATTACGATTAAGCTTAATTAAGCCTGCTGAAATGGAAAATGCCGCATTACCATTGGAATCAAAATGTGACGCTGTATACCGCCGAATCACTGGACTGCCAATGGTGCACTATAGCAGTTTAACGACGTCTTCGTATCGCAGTCGATTGGTACAACTCGACACTAATTCTTAAGTCGTTGCAAATACAAGGTTTTACTACGACGTGTCTTTCAGCGATGCGCATGACCGATAATCACTCAGAGAAGCCTAGTCTTTGTTTAGCTCATGGTACGTTTGGTTCATTGTTATCTATAGACGCTGTGCCATTACATGGATGATTAACGTCGCCCTCCTTCTTTATTCACGCTTGAGCCTGGCACTACAAAGTACGGACTGCAGTGGCAGAGTTTTATCTAGTGGCTGCTGTTCAAATTCTAGTCATATAGACGAATGATTTGTGTTCTTGTGTTGATTTTCGGTTCTATAGCTCGATCCTTTTGTTCACTGCTGGTGTTTTGAAAATACTGAAAGTGGAGCACTCATCTGTATATGGACAACTCTTCTGACTAGATACAGTGTTCGTTAACAAGCTGGTGCCCTGCGCATGGCTTTCGAGTGGCGCTTTAGAAGCTTAGAGATTGCGATTACGATTACGATTATCTGTCTGGATATTTGCAGAACGTCTTTTAAGAACTTTACGTAAAATCCGTATGGGTGCCATGACGGTCAAAATGTTTCGAAATCTATGACAATGGGTATCCAACGATGAAGTTTAAAGTTTTTCAGATAAAATAGCAGATGATCAGTTCACCTCAAGTCCTGAAGTCAACGAATTCTGGCGACTATATTATCGAAGGATTTCTCATGAACAATGAACATATTAACATAACATAATATAGCAAGGATTTTATATGATTGAGGAGACGCTGGGTCTGTGTTAGAACCACTGCTAGCGTCCCGGAACACTTAATAGCTCAATTTCCTAGCTTCCTCTTAAATGCTGTGACTTTGACCACTGATACAGTGCTGTCATCCAAACCGTTCCACAGTTCTACAAGTCTAGCACTGAAGAATTTCTGTCCCAATGTTCCCTTCGGCTTCTTAGACAATTTGTACCTATATGACCCCGAATTGCTTTGTTTGGTGCTAATCAGTGCTTAAAGTGTAAAAAAAGAAGTGCCTGGACGCCCATAATTACCTTCCTACCCATCCTCTGTGTGTCTGTCTGTGTGTCTGTCTGTGTGTCTGTCTGTCTGTGTGTGTCTGTCTGTGTGTGTCTGTGTGTGTGTGTGTGTGTGTGTCTGTCTGTCTGTCTGTCTCCATCTCTCTCTCGCTCGCGCGCGCGCGAGCTCTCTTTATCTCTATCCATATCTTTGAAGCCAACGCACCGTGTATAATAAATATCTTATAAGAAAAACACTGGGTGAGGGTATGGGATGGAGAGTAGGAGTGGGGATAGGGTGAAATGAGGGTGGTGGGGACGTTGGGGATTGGCCAGGAGCGGGGGAGTCTTAAATTTCCCGAGCAATACCGGGTACCCCAGCTAGTAATACATATATATATATATATATATATATATATATAAATAATAAACACTGTATATAATTCTGAACACCATGCAATATAGCACAGTTGACCATTTGATTCTTTGCCTTGGCTGTCTGCCGACTTTTGTTTTTATGTAGCCTAATTATTTTGTTAGTTTTCCCGCAACTGAGCGTTTGCAGAAATCTGCAGATCACAGCTGCGATTAGCCTACAAGCAAGAAACTGCTACCAAAACGATTGTTTGTATAGAAGAAATTAAATATACAGAATGTTGTCCACTCATATATATATAGCCTAATGCTGTTCGTCAATTTTTCGCATAAGCGCATGATAAGCCTACATGTATATACAGAATTATTAGTCTGCTTAGTTGAACTTACCATCACAGCTGGTGACATGGAAAACAACGGATAACATTGTTCAAATACTTTCAAAAGCGATCCTTTAGACAAAGTGATTTGCTTATTTACGTTACTTATTTAAAATTATAAATAATCCATTGCACACTAAGTTGATAGGTTTCGTCCTGAGAAAAAGTGAGCTAGAGGCCTGTGCAGCCTCTCTGTTTCCCCGCTCTCATACAATGTATCTGCTCCACCATCCATGCATGGTCCGGCCTCGCTGCCCTCGCATATATCTGTCAGCGACTATAATTTATCATAATTATGTCGTTTGTTTTCAGTTGAATTTAGGCATAAAGAGTATAGAATTTCCACTATAATTATAGGCTATAGATACCAGCAATGATATTTTGATAGTAACAAAATGAACCCAGAGTTGTGTGGGCGTGTCTCTGCCTCTCGCCTTAGCGATCAGTAGCGGCGCTAGGAGAGGGTCTAGGGAGCCTAAGACCCCCTAAAAAGGCCATCCATTTTTTCCCATGTAAAAATTAAATATTTTTACAATTAACCCTCTTTAGCCTCCCCCCAAATGAACCGTAAAGGGGTACGCACGAGATTTAATTGTCAGACGTTTTGGCGGACATGAAAAGGACCGAGTTCCAAGATTTCGACCAAATGACTAAAAAATGGAAAATTTTCATGAGATTTTGGCCGATGACTAAAAAAAGGTCGTCAGAAATTTTGGAGACTGAAAACGGAAAATTTTCTCCCGCAAATTCAGCCCCCCAAAACTGAAATCCTGGCGCCGCCACTGATAGCGATTAGGGGAAGGGGATTGCAATACCTTCACGTTCCCGCCTCAAGCTCAAAAGTGGGGATGGAAATTCTTTCCTTTCCTTAATTCCCTCCTCAGGATGTATACGACTCCAGAGCCTTATATATATATATATATATGACATTGTATGTGTATATATACTAATGCCAGCTCTGCCCCATTTGCGATTTTAATTAGGCTATACGCATGAATTCACAGCCCATACGAATACGATAGACAGCCAAATGCTTTCATGTTTCAAAACCATAATAATTCATTTACTTACAGAATAAAATAGTGACTATCGCCACCACTTTTAAAAGTCCCAATATAAAGCTATTCTTGTGTCTTGAGCAGAGGCGTAGCGACCGCCCTCCGTACCCTCCGACCGAAGGGGGCCCCGCACGGAAAAGGGGGCCCCTAAAAGTCGCAAAAAAGTTAAGGTATAACTAGATAGCTGACATTTTATTGACGCTATTACACATACCATGTCAGTTTTACTGATAAAACCGATAAGTACGGAATATATATAGGGCCTTCATGTAGGCTACGCTGTAGGTCTATACAATACAAACCCTGTATGTTGCATAAAATAAATACCACATTTCAGTTTCTGCATTGTAAAGGGCCCCGCCACCCCGGACATATGTTCGGAGGTGGCCACGCTCTTTGTTGCTACGGCCCTGGTCTTGAGGGTAGACATAGGCCTGATAATGCATCATAATTATTAGGCTATAGTTGCGTATCTTGGTATTTTTGCGCCCTGGCGAGTGACTGCAATCCGATAGTAAACCAGAGATAGTCAGACAGACAGACTGACAGAGACAGACAGAGACAGACATACACACACACACACAGGCGCACAGTATCGGTGACATGTCGGAGGGACAGAGGTTAGAGGAAGAAAGAGAGAGTCTCGAACAGACAGATGGTGGAGAGAGAGAGAGAGAGAGAGAGAGAGAGAGAGAGAGAGAGAGAGAGAGAGAGAGAGAGAGAGAGAGAGAGAGAGAGAGACATACACGCAGGGATACAGATTCAGATTCAGTTAAAACTATATATATATATATATATATATATAATTTTGAATCTGCACCAAGGCTGAAACTTTCTGTGCAAGGTGTCTATAATATTATCTTGGCTCAATTTAACAAGGGCTATCTATTACGCTGTACGTCGCAGGGAAACGTATGTTGCACATGCGGCCGTCCATTAGACTATAACTGTATAGACGGCCGTCCATGACGCCCGTCCAAGACTGCCTGGACGCCGTCCAGGCAGTCATGGACGACCGTCCAGGCAGTGCTGGCCAAATAAGTGGCAGGACGGCGTCCAGCCTCGAAAATAAGTGCCTGGACGCCGTCCATGACCGTCCTGGCACACTTTAAGCACTGGTGCTAATTCAAAGAATTTCTTCCAACGTAGCCTAGTTAACCTAGTGCTTCCTTTCCAGTAGATCTAATGATCTTTTATGCGTCAATTAGATCTCTTTCTTATCATGTACTCATTCTGAGCACTGCTTATTTTTCTCTATGCCTACGCCACACACCACGAGTGAGCCATTTGAGATATTGCTAAAGAGAGGGAATTAATGCTGTGCTCGAATGGGACAGTTGGGCACTCAATCTTTTACACAGGTAAACAGATACATGTAGGTGAATCCTAACTTCAGTGGCTTACGGAGAATAGTTAATTCTATAAAAGATCACCAAGTGCTTCAGACATCCGTCTCTTACCACGGTTTACCTCAAGCGTATATCCTATATGTTTTATAGTAGGCTATGTCCACTTTGCATTGATGAACCATAAAATATCGTCTATTCCACTTTAGCTTGTCCTACTTGTTCTTAACCGCACAGCCAATTTCGTATCCCATTTATTGAATTACGCAATCTAAACTTAGCCTATATCATGTCAAGATGTTTCCCGTGCAAGGTAGGCATCGGTGTAGAATAAAGTAAGAAGGCACTCCGTTGAAACCGCAACTGATAGTTCTTCTGCGGATCGAATGTTTGTTTATCCGTGGGTTTGGATGGATGGATGGTTTACAGTGTAAACAAGAAGTTTCGAAAGCGAGTCGCTCCAGGTAGAGCGGCTCGAGAAGTGGAATGGCGGAAGACGCAAGATGAGGAGGAGGAGAGTAAAGAGGAGGAGGAGATGGAGGAGGAGAAAGAAGAAGAAAAGGAGGAGAGAGGAGGAGGTGGTGGAAGAGAGAAGAAGGAGAAGAAGGAGAAGGGGAGGACGACGAGGAGGAGGAAGACGGAGGGAAGGGACATACCCGGATCTTTTCCTAGCAATCTATACGTTTAATGAGAGACGGCGCAGGAAATCGAAGACAAGAAAAAAGCCACATGAAGGCAGTCTGCCGTTGCCTGCGAAACTGTTTTATTAGGGTCGGATGATTGTGTCGAAATCTGGCTGGAATTTATATCGCTTGGTTGGTGCGCAGCAAAGTGAGGTTGAATATGAGCGACGAAGAAAACGAGATCCATAAACAGAAAATAAAGAAAAGAAAGAGAGAGAGGCATACAGCCAGACATAGGTGTGCAGACAGGTAGACAGACATGCAGTGTGTCACGGTGTGAGGGAAGGTGGGATCATGCGTACGAAGTCGACAGAGCTTGGGAAGAGGCGCATGCGCGAGATTAAAGGTGAATTATAGACGGACGACTGCAAGAGACTGCCGACAGGCTAGAAACCCGGACTGAACTTTAGAGAAAGAAATATCGAACTGAAGACAAAAACTAAACTTCCAGAAACAATAGGGAACAACACATTGCAAGAGCTAGGGCGTCAAGAACGTGAGAAGCGATCAGTATAGTTGACCGATTGATCGAAGAAAGACAGAACTTAGACGAGCAGAGAAAAGGTTGAAAAGGGAACAAGTCACAAGTGCATCACCGATAGACAGCAGAGATGTCTCGAGGGTATCTGAGAGACGAGAATGGCACACTGGTAAAATACATCAGCCATTGATAGCGATGCTGAGAGGAGGAGACCAACCAGACACGTGAGAAAGAATATAAAAGAAGTTGCGCACCGATTCATCTGAGAAATCGTATATATCGATATAGTGGCAAAGAGGATCGAGTCAGTCTGGCCCCAGTTGCAGGCTATCAAAATATTGAAAGGAAGGTTTCTGTTGCACGCTTGTTTGCTTCTGGGTATACAAACGGTAGCGCACGTAAAACCACGTTTATGCGTATATGTATAAGCATCTTACATAATAGATTAATGTAAGATATTTCGGCAGCCAATTATAATGAATAGACATTTTATTTACCAGTAGGCCTATTGTATATAATATTATGGTATCGTACCAGTTACTTATGTAGGCCCTATATTTACGCGTGAACGTATATATATATATATATATATATATATATATATATATATAATATATATATATATATTATATATATATGCACAGGGTGGGGGAGGATTTTTAAGCGCGCCGTTATACCCAGAATCAAACAAAGGCGCAGCAGGCCCCTTCCTTTTGATATTATTATAATCGTAATCGTTATCTCCAAATTTCTAAAGCGTTACTCGATAGCCAAGCGCGGGGCACCAGTTTAGTCCCGATCGCTGCGTTGAGTCAAAAGGGTTGTCCGTAAGAGTAGTCTATGGTGGTCCGGGGTAACCATGATAACCTGCAACTGGGACCATACCATAATTATTATATAATACCGCTAAATAAAAAATAATGTCTATTCATTATAATTGGCTGCGCAAATGTATAATGTATCAATGGACTGGGACAGGACATCTATAGGTCTAGGCCTATATTCTATTCTCTGCATACATACGGATTTATAAAGCGCCACTCGCAGTAGACCCACAACCTAATCAGAACCGCTCCCAGTGCGAAGAACCCACAAAAAATAACATAGGCTATCACATATCTATCAGCATATTCAATAGAAATGAAATAACTTTTATATTTACTAAGTATTTTTATCAGGCCAAATATATAATAAGCAAAATGCACGCGAGACCGGCTTCTATATTAGTTTTGCGGCATGCAGATTGCAGACGGTAACTCGAGGCCAATATGAAGCAGCAGCGGACAAACGGCAATGGATCTCTAGTCCACCGAGGGCCTCTCCCCCTCCGAACAAACAAACCTTCCAGACGATTGTTCGATTAAAAAGTGATAGGCTTTGTAAGCGAAGGGCCGACCCACCCACCGACCAACCCACCGACCCACCCACCGACCCACCAACTGATCCACCCACCGACCCACCCACCGACCCACTCACCGACCCACCCACCGACCCACCCATCGACCCACCCACCGACCTACCCATCTACCCACCGACCCACTGACCCACCGACAGAGGAAATCGGATATGGCCTTGCGACCGCAATATCTCATAAACCTTTCGCGAGTCGGCATTCCGGAAAGCCGATCCGTGTTTCGTCTGTGGACCTATACATATATATCTATAGCGTGTTCATGTCTTCTCGTATCTGTGGTCAATCGGTCGTTCGCCTCATCTCTGTGTTGTTCTGTCAATGCAGATGATGTTTAGAAGGCCAGTGGGAGCCACATGCGATTGACGAAGGCCGACGCGATTGCGCTTTGAGAGCGCAACGATCAAAAACAAACTGATTTATGATCCGGAAACTGGATGTTAAAGGAAAAATTTAATGTCGTTTCTCACATTCGCTGGTCATTTTGCTTGCAAACACAATTCTGAGTGTACTGGAAGAATGTGGTAAGGAAGGCAGTTCTTCACAGGTTGAGTTGTCAGGGTGAGACGCTTTTCCTGCCGACAAAAATTAATCTAATCAGTTTTTCTTTTAATTAGTTTACAAAACAATCGCGCTGCTGCTGGTGTTATTTATGGTGAGGACGATAATGGCTTACGGAAACGTTTTATAGTTTGGAAAACGTAACCCACACATTAACAACTTGCTATTCACTGGTACCCATGTATTTACATAATTCCATTAAATGTCTTTGGGTCACGTCAGGCATGCAGTTATCGTAGGCTCTACAGCTGTTGATATGCAATTATCGAATCAATGACTTCATTAGCCACAAAACCCAATTCTTGGAAATCCGCATGACCATACTCATGGGGGAGGGGGTGTGGAACCATCCAATCTCACTCTTTGGGGAAGCATGCACGTAGGCATAACCAAATTCTTAGGGAGTCACCAAAGTCCACTCTTTTGGAACCATCCAATCTTACTCTTGGAGAAACCACATAAGTTGACATAACCCATGCAATCTAGTGGACACCACTTTACTCTCGACTCTTGTCGAATTGGTAACGTGAATAGAAAAAAGGACAAAAAGTGTGTAATTTCTGTACAAATGAAAAGAGATACAGGATTTTAGAATTGCAATAAATGCATCCTTAACATACAGTAGTCACTGGATCAGGTTACGAATATCTCATTTTGTTTTAAGCTTTCCTGATTAGAATCCAAAAGGTTATTTCAGTGTATAGATCTATATTCTTCATTTTGAACAGTAGCCTATCCATATACACACATGCATGCAGGCCAGGGGTTCTCAAACTGTGGTACGCGTACCCCCAGGGGTACGCCAGGCGCCAGTAAGGGGTACGCGAAAAATTCCAGAAATATAATTTTTTGGGAGTTTATGGACTTTGTGTCCATCTTTCTTTGATTAGCAGCGATTTTAAGTTTTTAACGTTTCAACATAGGCCCATAACAGCATCGTCATTTATTTCTTTCACAACATATAATTAAACTCACATACAATGCAGTGCATGCAACATATTTATGATTAGGTCTATTACTATAATTTTGAAACGAATAATGTATAAATGGTTGAAAGTACCAAAGCCATTTTGTTTCTCAGTCTATATAGAGCTCAAAATTTAATAGCAGAGAGCTGAATTGGCCAAATGATTAATTTCTGGTCGAGCTTTACATTTTGTGATTCCTTTCAACATGTCATATCTGGGTGAAACTGTTTACTATTCTTGCTTTCAAAAGGAAACATGGGGTAAATTTGCGTTTGAAATTGACAAATATTAAACCAGATAATTATTGCAAATCTGTGTTAGCCTGAAGAAGCCCCCATCACTATAGGTTGGCTCTTTCCTCTTTCTTACAGATGTTATAGAACAATTTTCCCTTTAACATTAAATTTTGTTGATAAGATTATATATGAATCAAAACTAGATTTTGCTCCCTATATAGGGGCCTAGCCGCCTAGGCCTAGACTCGAATAAACGATGCCACGATTAAATGGACTTTTAGTTGTCACTGCCAGGGCATTGCAATGGCATTAATTTCTGTTTCTGATCTGACTTTGCGGGGGGTACGCCATCATTCGATTTTTCTACTTGGGGGTACAATAAAAATAAAGTTTGAGAACCCCTGATGTAGGCTATGTACATGTATGTCGAACTGTATCCAATCCTTTCGGTGCAATTTGTTCATACAGCTTAACCCATTAACATCCAGATGCAGGCGCACAAATTGCCCATTTCACATATTATATCCGCATTAGACTCATATCAGTTATGTATTTGGAATTTTGAACCCGGATGAAACTGTGAAGTTAGAGATCAAACTTCCATGCGACTCTTTTATTCACATCTAATTTATCCGAAAGTATATTAGGTTTAATGTCAATATGTCACCATCATGATCATGCCATATCATTATGAATCATAATCATGATCGTCGTTGTCGTCACATTTGGGGATTGGGCCCATATAAATTATAGATATATAATACATATAATATAAATATATATTATATGTAATATATTATATATACAGAATAATATATATGGATATATAATATATATATATTATATGTAATATATTATATATACAGATTAATATATGTATATATATAAATCTGTATATATATATAGTGTAATGGTAAACACACTGACATAATGAGCTCACGGACGCTGGATCGTTTCCTGCTATACCCACTCAAAGATCCACTCAACCTTCCAATCGGAAGATGGCGATGGTGAAATGAGTATTAGGACGTAATGGGCGCTTTAGAAGTTTAGCTGTTGGCTGCCGTATATACAGTTAAATTCGACTCTTCTAATAACTTGTAACCAGCCGTCAGATTACTATCAATTATAATCTTTCTGCGCTGTGTCAGTTTGAAATTAGACGAAGATTACAATTGTTATTTCTCTTAATTTTATCATTGTTATTATCATCATCATTATCAGCAGCAGCAGCAGCAGCATCATCATCAGTAACATCAGCACCAGGATGATCATCAAAATCAACATCAGCAGGATTATCATCATCATCGTCATTGTCATCGTCATCTTCATCGGCATCATTATCATCATCATCATCATCATCATCATCATCATCATCATCATCATCATCATCATCATCATCATCATCACCACCACCACCACCACCACCTACAACCACCACCACCATCATCATCATCATCATCATCATCATCATCATCATCATCATCATCATCATCATCATCATCATCACCACCACCACCACCACCACCACCACCACCACCACCACCATCATCATCATCATCATCATCATCATCACAGATTGTATTTAAGGCTGATTGTACACAACAATTGAGTTTCGAAATGTCAAAGGAACACTTGAAGTAAATTTCATTTGAAATTCTATGGGTCTTGCAATAATGACCATGTGGTCCATGCACACAATGCTTCAGGCGCTTCTTTGTTCAGTAACGTGCTTCTCGGGAAAAGCTAACCTTGAGAAGTTTTACAAAAGTTTCCATTCCCACCCTCCTGCTCCTCTTCTTCTTCCTCCTCTTCTGCGGTATACCTCGTAACCTTGTGTTTCTTTTTCTCTTTTCCTTTCCTCCTCCTCCTCCTCCTGCTCCTCCTTCTCCTCCTCCTCCTTCTCCTACTCCTCATTATGTCCTTGACGCCAGCTGGTGTTACATGCAGCTGCCGTGGCTAATCATGAGTGATTAGCTAGCACCGTCTAATTAAAGTTCCAGCGCCTAATTCCCAGCCATCAGCAGCAGCAGCAGCTACGACGACGGTTGACTGATCGCCCTTAATATTAATTATCCCATACATGCTTCCTCCATCCGCCACTCACTGCTCGATCTGTGAAGTGAGTTTTTTGGCTGCAGTCTGAACGCCCGTACATGTAAAGTGTCTCGTAAGAGAACGCAATGTTTAAATCAGTTAAATCAAGTGGTCCGCAATTCTTGTAGCTGCTGGCGACTGTCTTCCTTCTTCTCTTTTTTCTCTGTGTCTGTCTGTGTCTGTCTGTCTGACTATCTCTATCTCTGTCTCTCTCGGTCTCTCTCCTTTTCTCTCTGTCTGTCTGTCTCTGTCTGTCTGTCTCTCCTAATTGACAAACACGGCCACGATGTTGTCAAGCCATAAACGGTTGTCCCAAACGTTGTTTAGCATTGCACCAATGTGTATTTGTTGAGTGCCGTATCGTGCAGAGAGGATGTTTTGCTACAAGACTTTATTTACTTATTACCAACCAATTTGTTTCTATAGCTGTATACATAGAAATGCATCTGCTTTTCACAGAAACTTAAAAACCACTGCAGTCTGTTCCCAGTAGAGACGATTGAATCGCCGCGTAGTAGTCCCTCTGATCGCAATTTCCCCCACCTCTCTCCGCAGTAAGCTCCATGTCCTGGAACTGGATTCCGCGATTTAATTAACTCTCGTGTCCGGTATATGTGTTCCGGTGATTTCCTCTCCATCGGTCGAATCGCGATGCAGGACGGACGCGGTCGAAGCACGCCGATGCATTTGCCACTGAAGCATTCTATTAAGTCTCAATCCTCTGAAGATGAATCTTTCATGGGTCCGTTTACAATTTATATTGCGTCAGACAAAGATGGGGTATAAATAATTACGGTATAAAGAATAGTTGAACACCTATAATATTATGCTCGAAGGCAGAAGGAAACAATGCGAAAACGTTGTAATAAACACAATGCCAAGTGCACAAATTGCGGAAATGTTAATAATTTTTTCGATGGTCTTCGCTTTAACAGTGGTTGAAGTGGTTTGGGTAAGCAGTGGGAACTCTGAAGAAGAGTTTCAGTGGAACGCGCATGCATTTCAGGGTTCCGCTGTATGGTGAACTGCGGGAACGTAAGCAAAGATTTAGGACAATTTAAACTCTATGCTTTAAGCTTATCATACAAGTTTACCGAATAGGATAGGCTAAGAATATTTCATTTGAGTTAGACGTGTTTGAATCTCAAACGAGAGAAGAGGTTAAGACCGCATGAGAGGGAAGCACGGATGACAGAAATAATGGTAGAAGGAAATAGACTACACTGTAAGAAATTTTTTAAATGAGATTAGCGTACAATGAAGAACGACAGAAAAAATGAAATGAAGAAGACACGAGAACCGATGAAAACAGGGCCGGATAAAAAAATGTGGGGTACTGTTTTCGAAAAAAATTGAGGGATCTTCGGCCGTAAGAACTGATGACCTTTTTTAGTCACTCGTTCGAAATTTTCTCACAATGTACCAATCTTTTCCTCAAAATTTTTCCACGCATGTGTGGGCCCCTAAAGTGTGGCTGCTGTTCAGTCGAACATGTTGTGAACATGCCTTAATTCGGCCATGGGTGAAAAGATAAAAGTTAAAAGGAAAAAATATAAATATGAGAAATGCGTCCAGTTCATTTTGTTCCACGCAGTCATCAAGGCATACGCAGATCATAGGCTAGCAACCTATATAGCCTATGCAGGGGCGGATCCGGTGAGGGGGGGCAAATTCGGCCATGACCCTCCATTTAGAAATGTGCACATTTCTCACCAGCTATTCTGGCGGGGAAAATGGACGTGGCCCCAAGGAGAAAAGCAGCGTATGACTAAAAAATGGTCAGAAAATATTCTGACGGAAAAATGACTAAAAAAGATCATAAGATTTTACGGCCATAGATCAACGAAAAATGTTCAGATCCAAGACCAAAACTTTTGACCTCTTCTAAAATGTCTGTATCCACCCCAGAGCATATGCACTGGACCCTATAATCCATAGGCTGCAGACATGCATAAAATAGCTTACAAGTAGGTTATAGATATGCTCAATCAAAGCGAAATTCTTGCTTTCTGATAGGCCTAATATAGAAACACGTAAATTAGGCTGTAGGCTATAATTACTTAATTAGTTCTCTGCTGACGAAATTTCGGTTATTATTCCAAGGGTAGCAAACATCGTGCGTAGCTGGCTAAAAAGCAATGGCTATGCATATTATTATGTAGGCCTGCGGTTTATCATAATTTATGTAGGTACATGTTGGCCTATATAGGCTAAGTGTTGTTTTACATCATTTTCTGTGTGTTGCTGTCAGACAGTTGCTGAGTTAGCTTAGGCTAAGTCTTAAGCGTTGTCATAACACGCACCATCATAAATAGCAGGCTACGTACGTGACTTTCTCCGCCGGATTATTGGCCTACAGTAATCCAATACATTTTACTGCTATGATGTAGCATTTATTTGCTAAAGCAGATCATCTCTATGCCATCGCAGAACATCTCTGTGTTAAATTATGACACCTCTGCGCCTCTAATAGGAGCATCTCTGTGCTAAATTAGAGCATTTCTATGCAGAATTAAAAAAACAACGATCGGACGTGAGATGCGCCAGATTTATTGGAGATCGTGGTCCAACGTGGGTTTCGCTTTGCAATAAGCAGTGGCGGCGCTAGGGGGGGTCTGGGGGCTAAGCCCCCCTACAAGAGGCTCAGCCCCCTAAAAAAGGGCCATTCGAAATTTTTTATAGTGAAATATCCACGATTTTGGGCTGACGACTAAAAAAAAAAAGGTCATCAGAAATTTTGGCGGCGAAAACGGAAAATTTTCATGAGATTTCGGTCGAGGCTTCAGCCCCCCAAAACTGAAATCCTGGCGCCGCCACTGGCAATAAGTGCAATATTTTGTCCTGAATATAACGAGCATGCATAGAATAGGACTCCTGAAAGCTATGTTGCTAGGAATTTGTAGACACAAACGGTCTCATTACACATTTTTTTATACCAATGTCCGAAATGATTCAGGCTGGTAGTAATAGGCCTACACTAGATTTTGTCAGTTTGGACAGACTGCATGTTGCGAAGATAACCAGGACCATACCAGCAGGGCCTTGCGGGCAATGAATCAGACCTTCCAAAAGGTTAGAAAAGACCGTATGGCGTCCTTCCCCCTAATATGGATGAGTATCGGAGAGTGGAAATTGACTTGAATTTAATTAACTTTGAGTTGCACATGACCTGCATGGAGAAGTGTCCAGAATCTATACAGACTGCAAGATTAACGTGGATTTGGCCACTTCTCCTTTCTCGCTGCAAATCCATTCCATTTGATCGGGCAACGCTTGTCACCCACGAGACCTTCATCTGATCTGTGTCTGTCTTTGTCCATCGGTTCATATCTGTCTGAGTATGTCTGCGTGTGTTCCTCTATCTACGTGCTCATACATATTGAACTGTAAAAATCCATGCAGTGGTAAAATCACACCAGTAACTTTCGCGAAGCAGTTGCTTTTACCAGCAGGCACTTATCTCATTAATCTGGGTCGCATTCGCACGCTCTAGAAGACGGGCAGTATCTGGTCATAGGGGCCAAATGTGTCGGAGTCACATTCAGTCAGAAAGCTTGCTCTTTTATTCATGATAATCGCACAAACGTCTGGCTGTATATATAGGCCTATAGGCCTATACATGACAGCAATTTCCGACCGGAGTTTACAGGCAATTTATGCGACCATTCTGGTTTCATGAGTGGCTGATGTCATCAAATATCACTCCAAAGAGTTGTCTATAAACCCTTATAGTCTTTAATCCGCTTGCAAGATGGCTCATTATATCTAGCCTACATGTAGCCTACAGCTCCAAAGAGCATGCAGTCGACTATAAAGTATAATATAATTATGTATATATAATATCTATTATACTATTATATATATATATATATAGAGACTAACTAGCGGTGATGCTGTGTGCACATATACATGCATAATTGTATATGTATTAAGCCCTGTTTCCATGTATAGTTTACTTATGTGAATCTCTACGAGTCCAACGGGAAATAAAAGGTCGAACAAATTGAAGCTTTTAACTCTGGTCTCTCAAGGGTCATGTAAAGGTCATGTAAAGGTCACGACGATATAACAGCGGCTGCTGCTGAGCGCATCCTTGAGCGCTCAGTCGTTTGTCCCTTCGGATCGTATAGGATGGATGGAGGGGGTAGGTAGTGGTTGGAAGGGATCCGCGTTATACCTCTTTTATGGAAGACAATTGCGTAGATAGAATGTTCCATTTCCAGGGACATGGAGGGTCTGGCACACTTTCCACTCCCCAGGCGGCTTTTGTGCTAATCCACCCCTCCCCCGCTTCTATTCCGCTCGCAGTTCCAGTTTTGCGGCTGACGTCTTGCTTGCAGATGTATTAGCAGTGTATTAGCATCAGCATTAGCACACACGTCGAGGTCGTACATTTGTTTGCATGGAAAGGCATATAAATTATGATTTACTGTCGAACGTCAGCACGTACGCTCACGCTTACTCACCAATGTAGCTCTGCTTGAGCGATTTCTTCAGATATATTATATGGGCCTAATACATATCAACAGTCCATGGTTATGCAAAAAACTTCATATATACATAATATATATATAATTAATAATTATACATGTATATATTATGACTGCTCTGCAAGTCCTGCGTCGATATTACGCAACGGTGAGATAAAGAATGCGAACATTAGACTCGAAAGCAACGCTAATCCAAAGAAATGGAGTTTGTCGGATCGTTAAAAGAAACGCTTTTTCTCTGAACCCACCAGAGAGCAGAGTTGTGTTGTGCAGACAACAACAACAACGTCAGCAGTTGGTCTCAAAGCAGCCGACAGAACACAGCAGGTGTACGGTAAATTAATTACCGGTGGCTCGTTCATCAATCTGCTCAAGCATCTATAATGTGCTCACTGCATTCATATACCAATCATACAGGCTGCATATACATGTAAGTCCACATATCGCACATAATGTAGGTAGACTAAGGTTGTAGCAGATTGGCTCGTCCAGGTTTTGCCGTATTGCAATCAGCGTCGAAGGTTTATGACAGAGCATCTCCACGTATTCATTGCTTTATGCAATACAATAGATCTACAACTGAAATTTGATATCGTTTTCCTTGCAAAGTCCAGAAGTGCGCACGCTGCAATTGTATCTCAGAGCAATTGTGAGGGAAGAGCTCAAAATCCGCACACAGTAACTAACCACCTCGGACGGGAAACGAACCCGTACTCTCAGCGTTACGGTTAGACGGATCTAACCAATCAGCCACCGTGTCTCATAGATATAGTGACCCTTTGAAAAATACAATGTTTAATGTCTCTGGAATTTCTGCCGATGCCGGATCAAGGAGATCATTTTTATACACTGCGCTCTATCATTTACGGTGTAATCCCATGTTCCATTTTTCATCTCTTAAAGCTGAATCATTATTTCCACCTAAATATCGAGGAGTTATAATCCACTTGGAACAGCAGATGGATCTCTCGCGGGACCAAACTACCAGAAAAGTAATAATTAAGAGAAAGTCAAACAAAAACAAAAAATAACTCATTTTCGCTGTCCATTTTTTCTATTATTTTCATCCTTAACTCCTCATTGCTCTTTTCATTATAATTATATCTGTCGTGTAGGCCTACGGTCGGCGCCCGTGAATAGACTGTTGCCCTGCGCTTGGCTCTAAAATTGGCGCTTTAGAAGTCTGGAGTTCGCGATCATGATGAGCAATTGAATTTGCTCTTTTTGCAAATTCCTGCAGTTGACATGCTTTTATACAACATACAGTTGACATGTATTTATACAACATACATGCATGTCAACTTGTCAAGTGGCGACATCGAGGACTTATCAGTGACCTCAGATTTGTTGAGAAGAAGCGTTGCCCCTAGGAGTCGGCTGGCCGAAAGCACAGACCAGCAGTAAACCGAATGGTTCCCTTGACATGTTTTTACAGCCTGTTAAGCTTAAGCCGTTAGTTGTGTAATCGGATTCCGTGGAATCTGCTTTCGCGTTACGAGACGCCTAATTGATACCAGCGGCGGTCTTCTGTGAAAGGGCAGATAGGTCTTGTTTGTATCTAATCGCTATATATAAATACAGCAGATTAATAGAAAACTTAGAAAAGTATCAACTTGTATTTCCTGTTTTCTATTTGGATGCTGACTTGGAATTTTCAACGGCGTTCATCTTGTAGTTGCTCGAAGACAGAGTTGACCGTCTTGCGGATAAGTGTGTAATCGCCAGAGATGTATGAGAAGGCAGTGCATTGTAAATGTCCACTTGGGAGACAAACAAGCGCTGTGCATGCTGGGTACCAGACTTCGACTAGATAGCGTCGGTATAGTTTTATAAACAGTGGGTAATTGCGAATGCAGTGTTTAAATGGCTACAACTTCAGTTCCTCCCTCGCATCATTCCAGCAGAATAAGCTACGAAGATTACTGCAGTACAAACATTACAAACATGGCAAATCACTCGATGCGAGCGACGATCAGGGAGCGTTCTATGTCTGCTGCTTCTGAGAAGCGCATTAGTGCGTTTTTTTAGCGCAACCAGATCAGAGTTGATTACTTAGCGGATGGGTTGCTGATGTAAGCAAACATTTCTATACATACGATCGACTCTTTCCATCCATCTCTGTCTCTCTGTCTCTTTGCCTCTCTCTGTCTCTCTGTCTCTCTCTCTGCCTCTCTGTCTGTCTGTCTGTCTGCTCTGTTTCTCTTTCTCTCTCTCTCACCCTCCCTCTCTATCTGTCTCTCTCTGTCTCTCTCTGCCTTTCTCTGTCTCTGTCTGTCTGTCTATCTGTATGTCTGACTCTGTCTTGCTCTGTCTCTGTATGTCTGACTCTCTGTCTCTCTGTCTCCCTGTCTCTCTGTGTCTCTCTCTTTCTGTCTCTGTCTGTCTGCCTGCCTGTCTCTCTGTCTCTCTACTTATATACCATGTCATTTTTATACATACATGATAGCTCAATATTGCATATTACATACTTTTTGCAACCGGTGTTACGATTAGCAGATGTGTGAACTTGAGATGTCGTATATGTTATTAGGCACAATGATTTATAATACAATTATTACATAAACTGAAAGATGTTATTTCCTTAAAGTATTCATCACAATAAATAACTCCTTCATACTTTTACTTTGGAGAGGTAGACGCCCAACAATTGCATAGGCGTATACGTCGAGTTTCACATGAACCTGTCTTAAAGCAGCGTAGCTACAGACATGCAGAGTTTATAGGCCTACCCGTTGTTTCTACATATATGCTGTTTTGTTATAAATAGCACCAGTTATGCGCATATAATAATGGATGTGCCATGTACCAAGTCTTGTTTTCTTGTTTTGTCTCCGTCTGCAAGATTCACGAGTTTGTTTACGATGCTGTCCTTTGCGTTAGGGATCTAATAAATCTGTCGGTGACTGCGGTCACACGCGTCTGGTATCAGCGTCTTACGTGTAAATACGCCTCTTCGAATCTTAAGTGACGACGCCGAATGCTTTCCACACGACATCTCTCGCTTTCACTTATTAAACGCTCGAATAGTTGTGGGCCAAAACCCGTCGCTGTCGTGCGTCTCTCTATACGTTACGTTGCCTGGTGGTGGTTTTTCAGTTTAACGTCACTGTGTGATACCATATATCATTAGCGACGCCCTCCTCCTTTAACCAGGCTTGGGACTGGCATTGGCAGAGTGCAACCAGTGGCGGAGTCATCGTTGCCTGGCTTGCTCCATTTGATTGTTCTACCAGAGAACTTTGGAGGCGTGCAGGAATACGTTTATGTTGCTGCCCGCATTTCTTTCCTGTTGGCTGTTCCGTAATTTCAGATAAGTTGCTCAGACTGCAGGGCTGTAATCGTGGAAGAACGTTGTAGCCCAGCCTGCCCCACCAACTCCGCCACTAAGTCTTGTTGCACTTTGCCAGTACCAGTCCCAAGCCTGGATAAAGGAGGAGGGAGACACTAATCATCATCTTCGAGATGGCAGTGCCGTTAAACAATTACAAGCAAGTCTCTCCCACCGTGTCTGCTGATATTTGGGTGGTTCTTTGGACGGGGATAGAAGATAACCGACTCTTTCAAAGCGACGTTAAGTAGATGAATGCGCTCATGATGCACGATTAATGAGAAGAGGAATTAAAAACGAAGCATAAAAATTGAGAAAAGTCTTAAACTCAAGTAGAATACAAAATTAATTGAATAACTACATGTATATGCCTACCAGCTGATGTGGCCAAATGAATGAACGAAGAATCTAGATGTCCCGGTATATTCTTTACTTGCGCCAAAAAATGTAGAGCCAATTAATTCCAATTACAACTGGTAGCAAAACAACGGAGATTAAGCTTATAATTAATGCATTGTATGTTCTGGTCTGACCATTGGCACGAGACAATGCCCTAATTTAACATGATCTGACTCAGTTACACATTTTATAATTGCAGGTAAATCTCCAGAGTTGGTCTGCGAATCTCGTTTCCGATCTCTGTCGTCATGGCTACCAACCAAACGCATTACGAGCCGTTGCTATGGCCACTGTTCGATAACCTGACGGAGCTCATCGTGACGTCATGCTGTCTCCATGGCAACGACAGTCAGGAGCCAATCTGGTTGCCACGTGGCAATCTGACCGCGCATCTGTTGACGTTCAAGACCGTGCAGACGAAGCTGAACAACCTGATCATACCATTGATCTGCCTCGTCGGAGTGATCGGGAATTCGTTCAGCATCTACGTCTTCAGCCGACGATGGCTGACGAAGTACATGGACCAGCTGGAGCGGTCGGCAACGGCCGGACTCATCTCCCTGTCCATCTCCGACGGATCGTTCTGCCTCGTCGCACTCCCTGCGCTCTTCCTTCAGCCCTCGTCGTCCCACCCGACGAGGAACAGCGTCTGGAATGTAATGGCGATGTATTACAACAACTACCGTGCTCCGATGACCAACCTCTTCCTGCTGAACAGCACCTGGATCATCGTCCTCATCTCTCTGGAGCGATTCATCGCCGTGTCCTACGCAATCAAGGCTCGATGGATGATACGAGTCCGCGTCACCATCATCATCCACATCACCGTCTTCATCGCATCGCTCGTCTTCTGCCTCCCGCTGCTGCTACGCAACCGCATCCGTTGGGTTCCATGTCGAGACAACGTTGTCTGCTACTACACGGAGACGTGGCTGCCGATGGCCAACCAGCATCTTCGCATCGCCTACAAGATCGTCTGGGCCAGCCTCGGTACCTTCATCCCCCTTCTATTGCTCGTCGTTTCCAGCGTTCGTCTACTCGTCGACCTCTACCGTAGCAAGGCGTTCGGATTCGCCGACCCCGATCGCTACTGCACGCCGCAGATAACAACGATGATCGCCGCCATCTTGCTGTCGTTCATCGCCCTCGTCTGTCCGTCGATGATACTCGAGTGCGTCGGTTGGCTTGCGATGATCCAGCGGGGGGACGGTCGCCACTCGCGCGACGGCGACTACACCTTCTGGATGGCCCTTCTCGTCACCAATCTCCTCCAGGCGGTCAAGTTCGCGTCCAACTTTCTTCTCTACTGCGCCGTCAGTCGTGAGTTCCGCAAGAACTTCAGCTTTCGTCGGTTGAGGGAGAGCTTCACGAGTGCGAGCGCGCGACAGAAGCGCAGGCAGGCGGCGTTGCAGAGAGCGGGAGATGGGAGCTCTGCGTCCGCCTGTCAACTGATCGCCCTGCACTCGCAGTCGAGGACGCCCAGTCAGGAAGGAAAGGAGTTGACCGATGGCAAGAACGAGGCGAGTCATTGAAATGGTCTGTGTATATGCTTGGACAGGGGACGAATCCCGTGTGGATGCAAGACAAAGTCAGTGGTGGCGGTACACTATAGGTCGACGCAGGTCATGTGACATAGGCCACTGCCAGTTTCACTCTTGGTCTGCCTTATGACCTAAAAATTCCATGGAGCATCTGAGATCTTCTTTGCATTAAATTTCATTGACCTGTGGAATAACTCTTCCGACTCTGAAACTATTATAGGCTAGTTTCCGCCACTGGACAAAGTGATTAGATGGCGTCACGTGACACTTCTCGTATTATATAATATTATACTGAAACAATTCTTTGTTGTAAAGTATATTCTGAACAAAGACAACGCCGCATGCCGCAGGACGCGATTGGAATCCAGTAAAAGAATTAGAGAAAAGGACGAAAAGTGAGCGAAAACTATCCAGACTGGAAACCTTATCAAAAAGTCCATTGCGTTATATAGTCATCTAGAATTCTAGATCAATCAATTCGAGACGAATCTGTTGAAAGAAGCTAATTCGACTAAACAGGAAGAAAAATTCTACATCCGGTTCAAGAGACGAAGCTCTAGAAAGATATTCGTCGCAGTAGGCCTACATGTACATGTATGTCAAAAGTCTTTCAGTTATTATTATTATTATCATCATCATTATTATTGTTGTTGTTGTTGTTATTATTGTTGTTGCTATTGCTGTTATTATTATTACTAAATGTTATTATTATGCATTTACCTAGCGCCTCTGTGTTATGACCAGTAGCTGGCACTTAGCAATTATGACTAAATGACTTGCCCAAGGCATCTGCAAGTAGGCCTAGCCTAACAGTCTCACAGGAAAGACTAGAACCTGCATCTCTTATTATAGCGCTATACAATTCCAGCTCTCTAAACCAATCGGCTTCCTGCTTTCATGCGGATTCATTATTGAGACAATAGTGATGACAATAATGATGACAATAGGGATGACAATAATGATGACAATAGTGATGACAATAGTGATGACAATAATGATGACAATAGTGCTAACAAAGGTCGAATCGATAATTATTCTGGAATTGCTTCATATTCAAGCTGAACAAAAGAAACATGGATGTTTATCAAACTATTCCGATGCCACGCTTTAGATATAATTATGCGAGCTAATGACAGGCGTGCAAAACAAGAATTATCCTGCAGTATAAAAACCGCTGTATCCCAATCACCTATTTTGCACCATCGGCCGAAAGCAATTATAGGAAGCTACAAAGTATAGATAGGCTGCGGATACAAGTGTAGGTCGGAGATTATCAACAATTCATACAATAATATTTACCGCATACATACACACCCACGCACACCCGCGCACCCACACCCACACACACACATAGTAGAGCACAGATTGTCAGACATATATAATAGTTATCAGTGTAGTTCTCCCGTCCAGATAACACAGTAATTTTCGTTAATTACAGCACATGCATGCTGCACACACACCCACACCCACACTCACACACCTACGCAACTACAGACACACACATATATATACAGGGTGGGCCAGTAGGAATGCAATTAGTTTGAATGGATATAACTTGAGCAATTGTTATCCGAACATCGTGCCAAATATACTAAATTTAAAGCAACCATCCACTCCACTAATGTGTCAAATCCTGCACTGATATAGGGCACCATTTTTATAAACATTTTGTGCGGTGTATAGGCCTACCTCTCGATTTTGAATGTAAATGATCATGATGCCGCTCACGGAAGAGGGTAGAATTTTAATCAGAATTTCAAGAGCAGAAAAAGGATACAATGCACATCAGATGATGATAGAATTCCCTACTAGAAAATGGAATAAATATGCTCTACATCGATTGATTAAACAAATTGATGCTACGGGAACGTCTAACAGCCGCAACTGTGCATGGTCGCAAACGTTCTGCGCTTCACAGCAAAGAACACTGCGCAAGTCAAAGAGTTAATTCGCTGTTGATGCAGTCATTAAAGCACGCGTGGAGCCTATTGAGTATTTGTTTGACTGATGGTAAATTCACTCGAGATATTAACTGTTATTAATTGTTAGCACTAAGTGATTGCTCAGAATTCACATATTCAGCTTCCAACTTTTGTTTTTTCTTGCAGTTTTATGGCAAGAAAATGGCACATCGAACATTAATAGCATTAACTCAAAACGTCGTAACAGTATCCTGTAGACATTTTGAACAATGATAAAATGGATAATTATGTTCAATCTGATATATAGTACAAGACGCTCAGATAAAAAGTATTCAAGTTATAAGGCATCAAAGTTGTTGCATTCATATTATTGGCCCAAACTGTGTATTATGTATATAATTTATTATGTAATACACCTTGAATGTTTCTGTAGGTCAAATATATAGTCAGGACATATAGCTTGAACATTCCGAAGACCATCTCGCTGCCGTCGGCATAAGCAAGTCTAGTTCACTCTGAAAGTGTAGCAGCACGTAGGCAACGCTGGAGATTGGGGACTGCTGAAAGTCGCGTGTCTGTTTTTGGCGGTTGGGTGGTGGTGGTTTGGGAGGGGGGGAGCAAAGATACAACAGGACCGTATCTCGGCTGTTAGTGATATTGTGTGACGGGTGAGAGATAGCGGATGAGTGAATGGGAGTGACGTCTGTTGTCGACACAGAAAACAACTACAATGTTGCAGTCGTATATTTTTATGCTGAGCCGATAAAAGAATTTCGTATATATATATATAATAAATATATATATAATATATATATATAATTTATAATTCGTCTGCTTAGAAAGCAATGGAGCTAATTCCATTGCTTAATGAATTGGAGTTAGAACCATTGCACATGTAGCCTATATAATATCCACGATACTCGTTGCCAGTAATAAAACATACGTGTATGTTATATATGTTAAAATAACAAGCTATACTTCCTGTAGTGCGTGCTGATGTGTTTTCCCCCTCCTTCTTCTTTTCCTTCTTTATTCTGGGGGTTAGACAAGTTAGTCTATGTTTAACGAAAATATTTATAGCAGAAACGTTGAAGCAGAAAGGTTATGAAATGAAGCAGAGAGGTGGCAATACAAGGTAAATCAACAGAGTAGACACACTGTAAGATTTGGGGTAGCGTAATTATCTATCTGATTGATTGTGTGCTTATGTTTGCCGAGGCGCCCTTGTAAGCTTAACGGCATGGGCTGAGATACCTGCATGTACGGCGCTAAAAATTGTCATTATTATTATTGCTGCTGATGTTGTTGTTGTTATTGTTGCTATTGTTGTTACTATTTTTAATGCAAGATAATCTGCGAAAAGATTTTGAGACTATTCTCTGCGTTTAGATGTCTTGGTTAACTCATTCAGATTCAAAATGCAAAAGCAGAAATTAAAAATAGGTACTTATATAATTTATATGCATTTATGCATGTATGTATGTACTATGTATGTACTAGGTATGTATGTATGTATGTATATATGTATGTATGTATGTATGTATGTATGTATGTATGTATGTATGTATGTATGTATGTATGTATGTATGTATGTATGTATGTATGTATGTATGTATGTATGTATGTATGTATGTACTATGTATGTATGTTTGCATGTATGTATGTATGTATGTATGTATGTATGTATATATGTATGCATGTATGTATGTATGCATGTATGTATGTATGTATGTATGTATGTATGTATGTATGTATGTATGTATGTATGTATGTATGTATGTATGTATGTATGTATGTATGTATGTATGTACTATGTATGTATGTTTGCATGTATGTATGTATGTATGTATGTATGTATGTATGTATGTATGTATGTATGTATGTATGTATGTATGTATGTATGTATGTATGTATATATGTATGCATGTATGCATGTATGTATGTATGCATGTATGTATGTATGTATGTATGTATGTATGTATGTATGTATGTATGTATGTATGTATGTATGTATGTATGTATGTACTATGTATGTATGTTTGCATGTATGTATGTATGTATGTATGTATGTATGTATGTATGTATGTATATATGTATGCATGTATGTATGTATGCATGCATGTATGTATGTATGTATGTATGTTTGTATGTATATATGTATGTATGTATGTATGTATGTATGTATGTATGTATGTATGTATGTATGTATGTATGTATGTATGTATGTATGTATGTATGTATGTATGACATTGTATGTATATATGTATGTTTGTATGTATGTGTGTCGCTCTTGCTCATTCAATGGCAAGGTGACATATCATCAAAATGCTATTCATTCTACGCTTCCTTGCGAGTTTGCTCAACGCTTTACGTCGATCTTGCTGTAACCTATTCCATGCGGAACTTACAATAATTGACCTGCTTTGTTAAGAGTTTATTAATCGGACAAATATAGTCTTCGTCAGAATTCAAAATAAAATCAATTCCCGGTATATAGGCCTACTAATTTTAGTCTTAAATAACAAGCTATACTTCCTGTAGAGAGCATGCGCAGCCTTTGTCCTTTTCACCTAGTGCTGTCGTGTCTTAACCGGTATAGAGCCGGTATTGTAGCACTTTAATTATAGCATAGTATACATACAAATGATATGCCTATGTGTACAATACAACAGTTACCGTACTGCAGATAATTGATTAAATAAAAAAAGGAAAATTACATCGGGCAGAATGCTTCGTCCAGAATCTTGTTTTTCTCTCTTCTCATCAATCATTCATTCGCAATTCAGTTTTGCCGATCGATCATCGTGACGCTAAAATGACACGCTCGGAAATCTTCTGAATGGCAAGAATGATGATGTCGACGAAGAATTCGGTGAACTCGATGAAAGTGAAGAATGCAAAACCGAACCAGAGTCCAAGAACACCTCCGAGATCCGACAGGTAGTTGATCAACTATATGAAAAATGGAGAGAACATTTTTCATAGAAAACAGCCTTGCCGAGACTTGTATTTTGCTAACACTGCATGGAAGCAACCCCGCTGATAGGGGATCACTCATTGCTATCAACGTATACCGTTGAGAATTCGCTTATTTTCGTTTCTATTGGATCTAACGTTGAGTAGCCTACCTGCCCCCTAGTTGGGTAAAATACTCTTCATTTTTCGCAACTGCAAGAGGATATAATGATCATTTATCATTTTGGATATTGTCCCTGTTTTGTTACTCCTAACGGATATCGTGTGCTTCAAGTCTTATATTTAATGCTCGCTTTTTTCTGTTCGTGAGCGATATCAAACTCACCGGGTATTCTTCGAGCTCCTGTAGACTTTCGAAACTAAGGTCTTCAAAGAATATCTCGACTTTCAGAAGATTGTCGTCCACTGCCTTCCTGCTTGATATATTGAATTTCGGTCCGAGTTTGCTAGACAGCTTCTCTAGGACTTTCCTCTGTAAATTTTTCAAACAATGACTTGACAACATTTGCAGCATGTGTTTTAAAAAGCATCTTCAACCAGCCAGCAAACAGTCTTTACCACGCTGTTGATGATTTGCGTATTAAATAGTCGCGCAATGGAAGTTCTAGGCTAAAGTTATCAATAAGTTGGTGTTTATGCAACGAATCTCAGGTCCAATTAAGTATATAAACTGGCGGATGTAGTCCTAACAAAGGTGCTCAATGAACGATTCGGATGCGTTCAAATTGTTTGTAATTGCTGCCTTATAAGAATAAGCTAGATTAAGCCATAATTATATTTACAGCATTCAGAGCAGTCATGAGTCTTCACTAGAAATCGGTAAACTAAGTCTCAATAGGCCTACAGCTTTAACATAATACAACTTAGTAACCTGCCTTCTGTTTTTCCGATGGCCAGATGCCAACTGAAGAGGAGAATTCGTATCGGACGTTGCTAAAAAATAAACAATAATTATGATTTAGCGTTCAAAATTAAAGAGACGTTTGTCTTATTTTTTCACTTCAGTTATTATGACATTTTTCTATTGTTTTTGTTCATTGATTGCAAGTGCGCAACGTGATAAGCATTCTTTTAATAGAAATAATTTTAGAATAGGCCTAATGATCGTTCCTTGTCAACAGTATAGGCTAAACAGCAAAGACCGTAGGCCTACTGCATTATTATGACATTTTCAGTTTTCTTTACATGGAAATGAAATTTGCACGTATTCGGCCAATTACATGGAAAAGTGACGGTCACACTTCTTCATCTAGGGTTTTAGGTCTACTTAAAAAGGCATCAATATATTATTATGTTCAAAAATAAAACGTAGAAAGTGGTTTGAAAGAGAATCTAAATGATACAAGTCTTCATTTGCTTTAAAGCATGGGCGGAGTTTATCAGGGGCTGGGGGGGCTAAAGCTCCCCAAGAAGCCCCATAGTCATGTTTTTACCGTGTAAAAGGTCTATTTTTTCGGACTTAGCCCCCCCCAAGGACTTTCAACTGATGACTAAAAAAAGGTCATCAACTTTTTCGGCCGGGAAATACACAGTAAGTTTCATGAGATTTGAACTTGACGACTAAGAAAAAAGGTCATCAACTTTTTTCCGGCCGAAACGAATTTTTTTAGCCCCCCCCAAAGCGGAAACCAAACTCCGCCCATGCTTAAAAGTCGTGCACAACTTCTGCATTTCACATTCTGAAGATTGAGAACGGAAAAAAAATCTTTAGGTCATACCTACACAAGTCCGGACAATTACATTCTAATCTGTTCTTGCTATATTGAACGTTTACGGCGTATCTGCAATCATCTACAAGAAACATAAAACCATACTACATGAAATTTAATTATAAGTCTTTATACGCATGGTTCTTTTCAGACTACGTTCAGCCTACTCTGTTTTTACTTCGTCTATGTAACTTCTGCAACACGTGGGCTCATTTAAGGGAATGTGCTGAGTGTTATTATAGGCCTACAGTTGCTTTAATTTTTGCAATTGTTTAAATATAGGGCCTACCAGGTACCGTTTAATCCTCAGGTCCTTAGAAATACCTAACGACTAGATCACAGTCAACCACCCCGGTTTTCATCAATAACGTGTCGTTGGTGCGTCATAATGAAGGAGAGCATATTCAAATGGACGTTTTAAAATTATTTTTTAGAATTGCTGCTGGCCCAGTTGTTACCTTGTACCTCGTGTGTAACTTAGAGCTTTTAACTCAACTGATTCAAACCTTTCGTTTAAAGAAACGTTTCATCTAAAAGTCAGTCTCCAGACATTTTAAGATACAATAATATTATCTGAATAACATAGGAGTTCTACCAGACACCAGTCGTCGCTTCCGAGCCTGTGGAGATATTCCACATCAATTGACATAGATTCTACATGTATGAGACACGATTAAACAAATTCTAACTCTGCGCCTTAGCGAACAGTGCATAATTATGATCTACCTTGAGTGATGTTTGTGGAGGAACAGACCGAGAGATCGGATCGGTTGAAAGCCGATCCATCTGGAAAGTATGAATCGGTGCAAGAGCATGACTCGATGACATGCAGCTGGTAGCATGTTCTCGCGCACGCCTGCAGTAAAGAAAGAAGTACAATACAACTGCCGTTCATAGTGTCCTTCTTGCGTTACTCAGCATTGCACAGCAATGCACACACGACCGTAATTATTAATATTGTTACCTTATCGTAAATTCGTAATCATAATCGTAATAGTAATCTCCAACTTTCTAAAGCAGTAATCGAAAGCCAAGCGCATGGCACCAGCTTATCCACGGGCGCTTAATATAACAAAACCTCGATGGTGGTGAGCTGTTGCGGGTAAAGGATTTTGATTTCAATGACTGACTGGGCGTAGACGCGAAACAGATAGCCTACTCTTCGCGTTAAAAGACGAGTATTTGAACCAATTGATGGCCTACCTGCCCCGCAGCAAACGGTTACCGCGCGTGCCAACAAGTTTTGTACGTGGCTATATATAAAGACAGAAATTAAGAGCGTTCTGATATAATTAGGACAATAATTCGGGCACAGATAATAAGCGCATAGTAACGGTCATCTTCGGGTTTAGATTTCGGAACGATCATCCAATTTGGTTGCCATTACATTTCAGCAAATTAATTTGAATATGTCGTGCAAACATAATATGTATAGGCCTACGTATCCATCAGAAATAATGCTAGTCACAAGGGTGAAGTAGACCCCTAACTACTAGCCTAAATACAATATGTCAGTTCGTCCACGGTTTAGCGATGCTTTTGCCAGATGTAGGCCTACAAATTTAAACTTCTGCCTATATACCTAAGGTCTATGAGTTGGATAAAGGTCAGTTCCTACCTGTCTGCTGTAGTCCACCGGGTACTTAGCGGCGTAGGCGTTGTTCGCCAGAGAACCGAGGTCGTGTTCCATTGCACAAGTGCCATGAGGCGGCGGCAAGAGATCTGCAACTGCCTGCAATTATGTGATCAACAGTCTAATTGTTTACGGAAGTAAATACAATTTTATTCCTTTCAGCAGGTGGATATACATGTAGATTATAGACTATCATTAATCTGTTATCGATAAACATGAGTTTTCTGTAAACGCAGTTTGATAGTATAATATTCCTAATTATATCATAGCCTATTTGAACTTAGCACCAAAAGGCTTTGTAAGTAGGCCTATAAAACATAGGCCTATACAGCGTAGGTTTATGAATTCTTGATTACTGCGGAGAAAACTAATTTTTTCGATAATAACTATATAACAAACACAACGAGAAACATAGAACTGCAAAGAGGCTATTTTAGATGTATTTGACTAAGTTATTAATTGCCTACATTGTGACAAGGATTTAGGCATCTTTGTGGAAGGAACATAGTGTTTTACCAATGTTATTTAGGTTAACTGAAAAGTAAGTTGAAATTTAAATAGGCTAACACCATGGTTTCTACCTGCTTAATGGAAATGGAGGTGAAGTGCCCTGGACCAACAGTTACGCCTTCATCTTCGGGGAATGGCATTTTCTTTTGAGACTGGATAACTAAGCGTATTCCAGCGGAATCTCCGATGTCTTGGATGTAATCCTCCTGGTGGATGTTCATCACTAGTTGCAGTCCTAGAGAAGGAAATAATACATGGGCAAAGTGTATATGGGAGCATACACGAGACACAGTTTTTTTGCGAGCTATGCTTGTAACTGCTGCTTTCAGACATCTGTTCGCTTAGGCCAATTTAATTATAGATCGTGCGCTTAGGTAGACTACATTGCAAATAGCCTAAGTGTTATGTAGGCCTACCTAATCCGTAAATGCCTCAGGCTTCAGCCTATGCATTAAAAGCTATGCATTAAAAGCTATGCATTAAAAGCTATGCATATGCACTTGTTATATATGAAAGATCATAGTTATAGTAGTTAGGGGCCTACCTCATACATACATACATATATATATATATATAGCCTATGCATTAAAGACAGTGTGTCAAGATGTTTGTCTGCATTTGCACGAAGATTATTAGACGAAAAGAAACAAAATACAGATACGTCTAATCGTCTATATAATATTATTATAGTCTAAAATGGTCTCATTTTCTGTCAAAGTATAAGGAAGTTGGGATGTCTGGAACGGGTCCTTCATTCGCAATTGCTCAGCGCTTCGGCGTGAAACTCCGCTTCAGTGTCCGCGCTGTAGTCTGGAGCGTTTCTGAGTAGAAACATTGAAATGGGCGCTATAACAAGTGCACAACTGCACATGCATACATTATATATTATATATATATATGCATCGTGCGTTTTACTGTGCAAGACAACATATATAATATTCACCAGATCTACGGCCGCCGTTGTTGGCCATTTTGAGAGGCATCGACCGATTCCATCCTGAGTTGAAAACGTAGCAGTTTCCATGCATGGGACTGTACAACGTGTCAAAATCGCTGTTCCCGGCAGAATCATAAGAAGAGAGACAAAGTCATTTGTCAAATCAAATCAGTTGTTTATTGGTCCGTGTGTATCAAGCACACTAAGGCAGTAATAAGGTTACACAAAGCATCACAAGTATCACAAATTAATCAGGCAATAATCAAAGCGAAAACTTAATTAGCTAACTAAAGTTATAGGCCTATAGGCCTAGTCAATGGGTCCATAGCCTACTGGAATTACCCCGCAGGAATAGCCTAGACAAGGAAAGATTATTTAGACCCAGTAGTTATAAAGTTGAGTGATGCCAGCACGTGATTTAGAGTTCATCTACCTCAGAATAAAATCTCATAGATCTATAATATGGTAATTTTGCATTTTAACTTTGCAAATGATTATCAGTTTCATAAAAAAAATTACTGCATGCCTTGAATTTTGAAAATCGGAAGATATTTCAATCGTGCAAGTATTATCATGTGCGCTTTAGAATTACAAGTGCCGAAAATTGATAATCGGCAGAGTCGAATATTCATTATCTTAGCCTATTATGATTATGCTAGAAGTCTTTATCGCAGTTTGTGGAATGGCCATGCTAATACGGCGCATCTTAAATTTCGCTTTTCTGACTGAAGCAATCGCTTAAAATATACTAGATGAGAACATAGAACATCCTAATCTTATTGTTGCCGGTGTCACGAAATAGAGTAGCCCCATAATAATCGTACACCCACCCAGATGAAGAGAAGCTGAAAAAGACACTTCCGCGCGCGCGGGTATATCTTTGCAAATTTATTGGCTTCCATTTGCATTTTGGTTCAAACATTACCACAAGCAATCACATTACCAGGTGTGTCTATTCTAGCCTATACAATCTAACTTTGTTTGCTTTGCTTTTAGTGCACTTGGAACATTTAGAACACCTAAGAACATTTGGAGTCATTAAAACCCATTTACCGCCGCTATGAGAAAGAGCCACCGTATCAAGCTGCAGCTGATAGCATATCATCAATATGATGCCAATAGACTTCTGAGAGTGCAATTTTATTTAAATTATTTGTAGTGACCTAGTTTCAGGACGTTGCGTTTTCGCAACAACGGCAGGAAAGGTGAACTTTATCTATGCCTATAAAGGTGAATGTGACTATGTATGTATATGTGTTTTCCAGATTGTACGCCCACAGTTTCGACGTTATTGACCCGAAACCTTGCCCCTGAACAGAGGGCCGCCAGGGTCATCAAGTGGGGAGACTGGCTTTTACCCCCTCACTGTAGGGGGGGTTGGCGGCCGGAAAATAGCACAAAATCGCTGTTTCCACATCTTCCCCATAGTCTCACATATAATCTTAACCTGACAGCTAGACCGAGTGCCCCACGGTGAGCTCGCGCCCATTAGGACACACCCCGCCCACCAAGGATTGGGGGTGGGCACTGGGTTTCAGGGTGAACCAAAACTTCTACCTCGAAATTTCATGGGTAGCGCCGGTTACTTCAGAGGAGAAGTAGAAACTTTACGGGGCTCCCCTGTTTTCGCGGAGAGGATGGGGACTCCGTGGGTGGGAGCGAAGTAGGTGGTGACTGGTGAGGAGGGGTGTGGTGGGGTGGTGGTGGTGTGGTGGGGTGGTGGGGGATGGCGGTTGGTGTTAGTAGTCACAAACCTAAATGTACTGAATAACACTATTGACAGCAGAGCGGTGGAAGCATGTTAGGACGGGGGCAGGCGTGGATGGTAGGGGTGGGGCTGGATGGGTACGAAATGGGGTGGGGTGGGGTGGGAGAGCCTGGAACTAGATGGGGCTGAGAGGGCGGGTGGTGAGTAGAGGGTAGTGACGAGGGCGGGGAAAGTCGAAGCTTTCCGAGTTGCGTCAACGCCGGATACTCCAGAGAGGTAGGGGCTGTCTGGAGGCTGGGTGCGACACTCCGCCCCGTAGTTGGTTCTGGTGGGGCTGGTGGAGGGCTGGAGGGGAACTCGAAATCTCCTGAGCAACGCCGAGTACCCCATGTGGTTTTTTGTGTAAGCAATCGAAAGTTCATTATAAGTTTATATGAGTTACTATACATGTATTGTACGTGCCAGAGGGCGTATAGGGTATTCCGCCGATGTTGCGAAAACGCAACATAATTCGCATAGCACATTCCGCCGATGTTGCGAAAACGCAACATTGAAATTTCGCAGATTACGGTTTCAGAATACATTGAGATAAACATTTAATAAACAAATGACGTTAATTATTCACATTAGTATTCCAATCGGACAGCCTCGCTTCTCGAAAATATTAGGCTACCGTGTAATGAGAGAAAAAAATTATTGAGCAAAACCCCTAAGCAGACGCAATAAAGACCAAATTTTGAGAAATTCCAAAAAATATAAGATGACAATAAATAATATTATATTTAGTAACATCATACTTAGTAAACACCCATTAAGTAATAGAAAATGAATTTGTGCAGTTTTCTCACGTTGTTAATTTTTTCACAATTTTTAAGTAGTATGTTGCGTTTTCGCAACGTCGGCGGTAAATGGGTTAACTAAATTAGAGTTGCCTTGCTTTGAACAGTGAACACTGCTTACGACACTTGCAACAATTAGCCTAGAGTAACTTTAAATGTTGATTACAGCATAAATTCATCAATTATAGCCTACACATTTTAAATAATAATTATACTCTGGGGATAGAATTATTTATCCCCGGATACTCTTTACCCGGTATATTCCGTCCGGGGGACATACTAATTGACCCCCAGAATAGCATTAGTGGGGTAGGCTATACCGCTATAACATACAGGAACATCAGCATTTTTGTTTGTTTGATTATCGTTATAAAAAATTTGCTCACCTAAGGTTACATTTCTGACTGGAGTACACGCAATCCAGGATCATGTCATCCAGAGAGTAACCGAGATCGATCTTTTCCGTTTCAGGCAAGGTCGCAAGAGTCTCAATGAGAACCTCACCCTGGAGAAAGGCTGCGTCGAGTGCTTTCCGATTGGAGAACTCGCTTCCAGCCAACGGAAGTGGAGCGGAGAAGTGAGGACTATCCGTATCCACTGCCTGGAAACGGATTGTTGTCTTCGTTTTTGGTGGACTCGGAGGAGTGACTGAAGCACACTGTGCGGATTGACTAAGTGTATCGTTGCTACATGTGTTGCATGCCACACTGTTGTCTGACAGCAGATGGCAACACTGACAACAGCAGTTGACTGAATCTGTTTGCTGTTGCAATGTTGTGCTTTCCGGTGTTGCTGTTGATTTGATTACAGTGCTTGTAGTTGCAAGACTGCGATCAGATGATTTATTGACAGAACTAGTTGTCAGAATCGTCTTGCAATCTTTCAATGCTTCCGAAGACTTTGAATTTGCATCTGCTGCTGATGCAACTATTAATGAAGTTGGTTTATTTTGTAGGGCACTCGTGACCACAAGTCGTGTAGAAACTGTAGATGGGACTAGAGCCGTGGGGCTGGTGATGGTGGAGACTTTAGTACTCTGAATATTTGGTGCTTTTTGTGGTGTTGTTTGTGGTGTTGTTAAATACGTTGTTATTGCTGTTGTTGTCGCTTTTTGTGGTGATGGAGATGGCTTTGGCGGTGTTATTGTCGATGGCGATGTTGAGGGTGCCGCTGGTGATGCTGTTGGTGATGATTTTGTTGGTGGTGTTGTTAGTAATGGTGTTGGTGTGGTTGGTGGTGTGGTTGGTGTCATTGCTGCCGGTGGTTTTGGTTTTGGTGTTTTTGGTGGAGTTGTTGTTGGTGGAGTTGTTGGCTTTGGTGTTGTTGGTGGATTTGTTGTTGGTGGAGTTGTTGTTGGTGGAGTTGTCGGCTTTGGTGTTGTTGGTGGAGTTGTTGTTGGTGGAGTTGTTGTTGGTGGAGTTGTCGACTTTGGTGTTGTTGGTGGATTTGTTGGTGGTGTTGTTGTTGGTGGAGTTGTTGGCTTTGGTGTTGTTGGTCTTTGTGTTGTTGGCTTTGATGTTGAGGGTTGAGAAAGGCACGTTCCTCCCGATGAAGCGCTTGGCGTTGTGCCAGTTTGATCTAACGACAGAAACAAAGCCTAATATGAATCATTGTAAACATGTGTAAATTGCGTATCATCGTGAATCGAGACAGAATAGAACTCGAACTTGTTAATTTACTTTGATGTTTAAATACTCAGCAACAAAATTCTAGAAAACTGCATTTATAATAGGCCTACATAACATTTCATTAACGTCTGTCGAGAATGTTCCTCACACGCAGGCTATAGATGATTTATCCTTCAAGCAACGTGCGAATGACTAGAAATGTTCATCATCTGTGTTGTGCATACATTTTATAGGCTACGCAATTATTATGCATCCAATGGAGTCGTGCCCAGAATGAACACCTTCTTCGGAGTTCATGATCATTGCTGCACTGAGGATTAGGTAGCTTATGGCGTTCGCAGCTCACGACTTCACTCACCGACTATACAGGGGGGGGGCTTAAGGGGTTAAACCTCCCCATTGGCTTAGGAAAAAGTTTGTAAAAAGGTTATTTATCCACAGGCCATAAACCTCCATCATAAATTCCTGGCTACACCACTGCCGTGGGTAAATGATAGAAAACGTTGCATGAGTGACGTTATAATATTCTATTATTATAGGTTTGCGCAAAAACTGTTTTTTTAGTAATCGGTCGGTTGCTCGAAGAATCTCACAGGGCTGAAACTGATCTGCCACTCCAAAAACCATCCTTTCCGTTGCGAGCTTAAATCCCACATCTTAATTTTGATATCATCTCAAGACTTGCAGAGCACAAATAATGCACTAGGTGCGACCCGATGACACTTTGTAAAATAACAAAACTGCAGTGCGATCAGTTCCAGAGATCGGTTCAATTAGACAGAAGGCAATGAAGGCAGCCTAAAGAAAATAAGCATGCATGACTAAGGTGGTTCACAGGTGCATGGTAAAAAAAATCTTTACTTCTTGGACCACCCTGCTACTCACCGTTCGATATTTTGCAGATGTAGTTGCAATAATTGACGTCACACGTAGAAGCCACAGACCAATATTTCATGTAAAAGTAATAAGTAATAATGACGCAGTAACTGCTAGTCGATGGCTGCGCGTAAGTCCAATTACGAACTGATGACACTGTGTTGTCGAGCCAGTATGTGTCGTCGCCGGCAGTTAAGGTTCTTCTGCAAAGGCCGATTGAGTAACAGTGATTATTAATGCTGAAAAATTACAAAGCCACACAGACACGTTTGTATCGTCGACGAATGAATCTTGGAACCAAGTAAAGTAGGCCTAAATCGCTTTGAACACTCTGAACTACTACGTCTTGTTACCGTCAACTCAATTAGTTACTTGTTGACTTTTAGGTAACTATTTGTTGGTAGATAGTTGTATTTCGCTGTCGAGTAACGAGCTACAGTCATCCAACTCTACCAGTTCATAATCGAATACTTTGGCATAAACTGTGTAAGCTGACATTTGAAGCGGCTCACTGTTGAACCTGCATGCACAAAAGCCGCGCGCACACAACAGCGCAAACAAACCGCGCAGATTAAAACCGCGCGCGATCATAGCATCGTGGAAATGATATCTACATACTCACAGTTCCACAAAAACACATGCACACGCGCAGACATACACGGAGAGAGGGAGATAAGGGAGAGAGACATAGACAGATAGAAAGAGAGAGAGACATACATAGTGAGATACAGAGACAGAGAGACAGAGAGACAGAGAGAGAGACACATAGAGATAGAGGGGAGAGAGACCGAGAGACAGAGAGAGGCAGAGACAGAGATACAGAGAGAGAGACAGAAAGAGATAGAGAAGGAGAGAAGCAGAGACAGAGAGAGGAGAGGCAGAAACAGAGATAGAGAGAGATAGGAGAGACGGCGAGAGAGATACAGATAAAGATAGAAAAGGGAGAGACAGAGAGACAGAAGCAGAGACAGAAAGGAGACAGAGACAGAGAGACAGAAGCAGAGACAGAAAAGAGAGAGGAGAGAGAGAGACAGACAGACAGACAGACAGACAGACAGACAGAGAAAGAGGCGCACACGCGTTTGGTAAGGCCAGGCTGAGCAGGCACTGGCAGATGCCTTGAACGTTATAACATAGGGCAGCGTTTCCCAAAGTGGGTTCCGCGGAACCCAAGGGTTCCGCGGGGTGGGCGCAGGGGTTCCGCGAAAAGATTATTAAATTCTTTCTTACAATGAATTTTATAATAATTGGATATGAAACCATTCAAAGTAGACGAAAAACCAGCTAACTTTTCTAATGGAGACTGCGAACATCTTATTGACATAACGTAAATGAAGCAGAATTCAGTCACCTTCACTGATTGGTGTTTGGAATGGGATAGCTAAAAAAAATAACTAATGTAACTATAAAGTAACTATATACAATTAGCATTCTTTTGCCATTTGCCACCTATAAATTGCACGAAATTGCTTTTCATATTTTACTGGAACATATAGAAATCGACGAAATGATGCAGCTGACAATAAGAACCCAGCTGTCTATATGGCACCAAGCCAGTTGTAAACAAAATGCATGAGAAGAAACAAACGCGGCTCGCATTCTAATTTCATGCAGGCCTACCTTAGACCTACTCCCAATAGTCCTATTGTGATCCACGAGTCGTGGTTTTCAAAGTAGTGCAATTTAATTTTTTCCGATAAGAAAAATAAACTTTCTACAATAGTGCGTGTTTAATAGGCTTATGATTCTCTGGCGCTATGCGTGTTTTAATGCGTTTAGTTGAGATTGGGGTTCCGCGAGTAAATAGTAGGACGCGAAGGGTTCCGCGGCCCAAAAAGTTTGGGAAACGCTGACATAGGGATTTAATTCCGACTCTATTGTGTCTTTATTCAGCTTCTGTAGTTTCTATATCTTCGCTTCTTGTCCTCGTTTGTTTCTGATAGTATAGATGCAACAGTTCTATGACAATGACGATATTAATCCGTCTGTACTGCGTTAAATTAAATTAATTATTAATAATGCTAACAAACACAAAATCATCACCTTAATTGAACAGCAGTATCATAAACCAAAATGTCTCAATAATTAATTATGAAACTTTCACGAAATATTTTGATTATCTACCAGACTCTATCTCTAGACGACGTGTAGGCTATGACGACCGATATTCGATCTCACTTACAGCTTAGATGCGACGAAGTTGTATTCATCGTAGTCTATGAAGCTGACAAGATTGGCATAGGGAGATCTTGCCCGACAGTCGGCTTGTGCGTCGGAAAATGTTGCATTTGATGGAGAGAAGAAATAGCAATTGTCGTCGGCTGGATTTGTAATCCACCCGGTCGGACATGCAACTGCAATGACAGGAAATAATGCGGTTGCAACTAATAAATGTTGCCTATATTATAGTCTAATAAGTAGGCTACCGGTAACGATTCTGTGCGGTGTGTGTTTGTTGGTGCCTATTAGTTGACTCGAAACGCAGAAACTTTGTTAATCAACTTATTTAGTATTCGAATAAAATTTGCGACAACCTTGCTTGAAAGTTGAAATGAAGATAGCAGAACTATAAATTCCGAAGATGCCAATATTTGCCATCACCTTTCCATTTCTTTAGAACATGACAGTCACGACAGTGTCTGGTATTTTCCCCATCATCTCATGCAAATCAGCGGAGCTGTGTTAGATTCCCGAAGCCCCGGTAGAAAAGAGAACAGAAGTGTAGGCCTATATGAAGGTGCACGAGTAAGAACGTCAATTTTTCTCAGTGCTCTCAATAGGTCACGATTGGAATTTCTTCAAGTAAGTTAAAGTTAAAAATAATTCACTGCTAAGTGCTAATCTTGCGTTATAACCTTGTCGTTTCTTGCGTTGCAAAGACGGAGGTTTGATGATTTGACTCTGACTGGGGGCAACCTCCTCAGATCTCTTGCGTCGCCTTCCGTTTGATGAAGGAACGCCTTGGTTTGCAGCGTCCAGCGCCGACTTGCGAACAGGATTCAGGTTGCAGATGGTGACGGCTGGAAAGACGAGTTGCTGCTTCTGAACTAAAGTGATGGCAACGGTGACTGGGTAGCGTAAGTAGTTCATCGTCAGTCCTTTCATGTTGTAGCACAGACCAGCGGTCATCAGCAACATCGCCACGATCCAGAACCACTTCTTCACTCTACCTGAAAGCAAGAACAGGGCAGAAAGTTAATGAAAGTGAGAGAAGTTCATTCATTCATTCATTCATTCGTTCATTTATACATTCATTCATTCAATCATTCATTCGGAAATTCATATAGCGCTCCTTTAAGAAAAACTACTCAGAAACGCTCCCGACTTCAGCGCGCCTAAAAAAGAGCAGTTTTAAGTTTAGTGAGGAAGGATTCTGGTGGAGTTCAAAGGTGTAGGAGCAGCCCTAAAGGAAGGCCTTTCCAGACCACTGCGCCAGCCAAAGAGAAGGCTCGCTTCTTCATGGTTGCAGTACGAGCAAAAGGAACTAAGAGGACTTCCTTCTCAGCAGAGCGTAACGGACGACGTCCTTGGATGCCAGAAAATTGAGCTGAACATATGAGGTACAGGATGTTATACATTGCAGGATTTGGTCCCCTGGATCCACCTCTGGCACATTGCAGATGCACGCTTCGAATCTGATGGCAGAATGAATAGATCTGTTACTGCAGTGCTTGATAATCCACAAAAGGGACAGGTTGTACGGGTCACATGGATGTCGGAACCAGAGCTCTCCCATGTACTTCGAACCGCTTGCTGCCTTTAGAGATAAGTCGTGGAATGGGACAATAGTTATAGTACTGTAACAGTCGTGAACCGTTACTGTGATATGAGGTTCGAAACTTAGGACACGCCGCTGATCGTGATAACGATATCATGCTGTTGCTGACGATAATGATGACGCCGACGACAACGACGACGACGATGATGATGATCGTGCCACATCTTGATAACTGTGTCGTTGATGTCCATCATAATTGTTACACTACACTAAGACACGTAAGAGTATAAAAAATGTAAGATTTTTCGAGTAGGTTTCGTTAGCGAGTCTGATGGATTGAGTTTTGACGTAATTTTATGACGAAGCGAAATTAAATGGAATCCAATCACTTGCATCACTATCGCTAAATAGAAGGCATCGGAAACTGATGATGATGATGAAGATTATGATGACGATGATGGTGATGGTGATGATGATGATGAAGAAGAAGAAGATGATGATGATGATTATGATGACAGTAATGATGATGATGACAACGACGACGACGACGACGACGACGACGACGACGACGACGACGACGACGACGACGATGATGATGATGATGATGATGATGATGATGATGATGATGATGATGATGATGATGATGATGACGACGATGACGACGACGATGATGATGATGAGATGATTTCAAAACCTCTGATTTTTAGAATGCAGAAAATTCTCAGTATAAATTCGAAGCTATTGCAAATTTATTTTCTACGTAGGCTTAGTCTGCTGAACGTCACAACCAAGTGATTACAAATAAATAAATTAAAATAATAAATTGAAATGTACATTTAAACGGTTGACACACGTAGTTAAGATGGTAAATATAATATCAAGACGCTCGTCATTATACATCATATATACCTCTGGATTTTTCCAGGTTGTTGAGTCCATGTGCGGACGTGTCCTCAACGAATCCATGCCAAAGGGTCTTGGGAGAGGCATAGTCCTCCTCGCCTTCACCTCGCAAATATCGCGGCATATGATAGCGATAACCCGGCCTGACCATCCGGACCTGCCTCGCTGTACCGGTACTCATCTTGCAAAGGACAAACTCAAAATGTCGTTGCGTTCTAGTATAATAGAAGAGAAGCAATGGCATGTACGGACCTGAAAGCAGGAATCAATTGACTTAGTGTAACAATGTTACTACAATATAAGCAAGAATCTTAGTAGGCTACTAGAATGCTTTCATGAGGTTCTTCAACTCAGCGCGTAACCCACGCACACGACCCATTTTTTTTACCCCAGCATCACATCAGACTTAATGTCAACATCCTGCAGGCTGCTGGTCTAAAGAACTCGATAGTTAGTGTCACGTACCTTACACCACAGCAAACATCCCAAATGGTGCCAGAACAGCTTACAGTTTACACGCTTGCGCTATGCACATAATCATTGTAGGCAGGGGCGGATACAGAAATTTTCTAAGGGGGGTGGGCAAAATTTTCGGTGAGATCCTTGCCAGAAAAAATCTGATGACCTTTTTTTAGCCGTTTGGTCGAAATGTCTGGAAAATAGTATACCATGCAATAATATACTATGGCCTCTATAGTATCCTACTTTTCTCTCCCGCTGCGCACTGATTTAATGCTTTTTGAAGCCAAATGGGGAGGGGCCACGTCCATGCACTTTTTAAATGGGGGCCATGGCCGGATTGTCCCCCGGATCCGCCCCTGATTGTAGACCCACGTGAACTAACATCAAATGATTAGAACGTGAGGGATCGTATCGACGAGGCTGCAGCTATAGATTCGGTGCGAAGCTTGTCGCGGGTGCAAACTTGATCGGTGCACAGTGTGCTCTGAGGTTTGCACGACGGAAGATGGAACAATGCGAGTCCATCAACTGCTTAATTGAAATCATCGACGACAGAGTTTAGAAGCGACGAATATGGAGATCGCTCTGCAGACACGAAACAATGATGCAAGGTTCGGTGATCGCGGTCTCACGCATCTGCATTTCACTGCGAATCGTATACAATGGAGACATGCAGGTCATCGATGACTCGGACAAAGACTCGATGCTGAAGCTGGACAAAGACCGCTAATAGAAATCGACTGCGAGGACCGGAAACCATCTTGAATGGGGGCAGCTGCAACGATGTGGTGGGTGAAAGGACACAGTCGCTAGTCTAACATTCAGTGTCAATTATACAGTATAGCCTATATAGCCTATATATTTAAAAAAATTATATATATATGCCTAAATCTGTGGGAGTATATTATCACTTAGTCAACATGCAGCGCCTTAGCTCACACTTATTGCATATAGCCTATATAGACATTATACAAATTATATATATAATATGCATCTAGGTCTAAGCCTATATAACGTTCATATGCTGGAACTCTCTTATATATAGAGTCTATGCTCATCGTATGTGAATACAAGTATATAAGCCTAATACTCGAAACTAATAATTTGTAATTCAACATTTAAATAGCACTGCTCTATAGGCGCAAATAAACCTTTCGCAACAGAGTGCATGTGTCCGTGCGGCACCCAAACCTTGAGCAAGAATGACCTATTTGCCTAAATGTGTGATTTCTATGGATGCACGAAGCTCACTAAGGATTGGCCTATTGATGAACGAAATTTGGAGCAGTCGGTATCTTGAAGAAGAAAATTGTATGTAGAGATTCTGCAGTAATCGATTCAAAATGAACTCTAGTGTAGGTCTATATCATAATTATGATCTCAGAAATAATGCTTATGCAAGAAAATCAAATCAAAGCTTATAGACGTCAGTACAATGCTATGAAGTGCAAAGTGTAAGCGTCCTCATGCCGAACTTATAATAACGAAACTATACGCATGTACATATCTGTTACAGTAGGGCTCTATATAGGCCTATTAAAGACCTATGTATGCGAGCATTAATAATTTTGTAAGTATAATCTACATTGTACATGCACGTATGCTGCATATGTTTTATGCCAGTGTAGTCCTACATTTATGTATACGTGTGCCCATGGGCGCCCGCAGGATTTTTTGCAGGGGGGGTCAGTCATGACCAGGAGAGTTAAGATATTTAAAATGTCATTAAAAACTAGGCAGCTTACACAATTACATTTTCTCAGTATAACGTACGTACTACTGTTTACGAGTCTTTTGCAATGAGACGAACAAAATCTTTCAACAATTTCTGACTATAGATTTATGGCACATGTATATAGGCCAAAGGCCTACATGTGCCATGTAGGCCCAAGCCTACATTCATAGTAAAAAAAGCTATAACACTAATAACTGACTAACAGTATCAGGGACGTCAGTTCTGTTTTTCCAGGTCACAGAGAAAATTCATGGGCAAAACTTGGCCAGCTTGTTAAAATAATTATTTCCTATGTGCAATTGACACTGTGGATGAATGATCAAACATGTTTTCTTGGCCAGAAATAATAATTATTTATGTGGGAAGCCCTGGTCATGGTCCCTGACGCCAGGCATGACAGATGCTCATAACATAGCCTTAACCATATATAATATTATATATAAGTAAATAGTTATATATATATATATATATATATATACAGATACACAGTCTGCCAGGCAACATTTGTGAATTTATATGCTACAAAGTGGAACTTTTGTCAACCATCTGTACTGTCACTGTGTGCCTTCACTTCAATCAAAGACTCAAATGGAATTACATGTAAGAAGACTCAATTTTAAATAGGTCGATATGCAACCTATCTTGGCCCTATGCAATTATAATATTATGTAATTATACTATTCACTCACACAGTCATTCCAGGAAGCTGTTTAGTGGCGCTTTAAGAAGTCTGAACAGAGGTGCTCCCAGTCCACTGAGCCAAGGTTAAGCAGAAGACTTGAGTTGGAAAAAGGCAGATAATGAAAGGAAGGAACAAGTTCAAATAAAAGAAAATAGTACAGGACATGCATGTCGACAATTAAAGTCTATCCAATCATTACATTAATTGCAACTGTGATTTCCAATTCAATAGACTCACATAATAGGCCTGGCCTACCGTGGATCCGTTGGGGCGATGGCGGAGTGGTGTGCGTTTGGAAGGCGACGAGGCAGACTGCTGGCGTAGCATTCTGCAGTGCATTAATGGCAGTTCGAAAAAATTTCTGTAAAACTCAGTGTGTCGTTTCGGGTATACTGCTGTGCTGTCGTCAGATTGTGCGAACCGTAACGAATAAAAGGTTATAAACTGAACTCCATGAGTCCATGTCCCCGGTCAGCTTTTCTTTTTGATCATCCACTCTCCAGTTCTGAGGCAACTCTAATCATCAGCCAGAGGTTACGATCCCCACTAAACAATCGGACTCAATTCCTCTCCTTCCCCTCCCGGGCCGACCTTCCACTCTCAGGGCCGCCTTTGCCCTTCCAACGTGAGTTTGGCTCGTTTCTGATCCCTCCCCGTTTCTCACTTGGCTCAAATTGCGCCCGCCCTGCATAGGGATAGAAGTCACTACTATGCTAATGATTCGGTCTTCTGCGGCCCAATTTTATTAATTCCCCCTCATCTGTCGCAGTCAGTCCTGTGTAGTGTGTATCTCATATTTCGCCTCTTTGTCTTAAGAATCTCCTTCATGCTCGTCCGACATGTGCATCCTCATTCAACACCTTATTCGACCTTACAGGTCGCCGGGTGTTAAGGGAACGAAAGGCGATCCAACTGCATGGGCTATAATGCTTGTTCTCCACTCACTGTCAGACGGTGGTTGCGGTACCCATCGGCTGTAAACGGTTCATAGGTTACGGACTATAGACCTGTATGTATATATATTGTTATTGACGTGCATTATATATATATATATATATATATATATATATAATTGTGTGTGTGTGCGCGTGTCTGTGTGAATATATACTGAGAGGGTGAAATTAGTCTGCACATCTTTGAGCATTTATTATCCAGAGATCTCTGCCTGGTGGACAGTGCCTTAGTATACTGAGTCGTGTTTTGAGACCTCCATGACTGAGTCCTTCCTGTGAAGTCTGCATATCGGGCAACGCATCTCCTCCACTCCTCCCTGTCCATCGCCAGCTGCGCTGACCTCTTCCCCAGATATCTCCAAACACTCCATGCAAGTCGTATCTAATTACTGTGTCAGACACCACATAAATTGTACATCTGTGACTCTGTGTATCGTATATACAACAGGCTAGAGGATGTAGTTCAGAAACTGTGACCATGTTGTGGCCTCGGTTGTGGTATTTTGAACACCGTACGGCGTATGCAAAATAGGTCAACTGTTTGAACAATTGGCCAAATTGGGGTGGGTGCAAATGCATCATTTCCCGTTTTACCACTGACGTTTTCCCAGAAAGTATCATTATTGATATTTTGTCATGATTTCCAGGGGGGGTCACGCGACCCCCCTTGACCTATGCTGCGGGCGCCCATGCGTGTGCCTTCATATACAAAAGTCATGTAGACCTATGCATGTGTGTATGGGTATACGTGATTATGTAACATATCTGAGAATCGCATATGAGAAATGATGTTGCTGCCACCGCCACTTCCACCACCACTGCCACCGCCTCCACCGCCACTCCTCTTGCATGTAACGGAATCGGCGTCATTTGCTTGAGATCACAGGATGTTCCGCATAAGTATTGTCAGTTGTCACTATTGTGTAACATATAAGACAACTAAGGGCTCCAGACAGACGAATATGGTCCATACATGCTGGCCACAAACTTGTTGTACTGATAAAGCGAACAGTTATAACTATTTTCTCTTTCACATTCTACAGCCAACTGGTTATTTTCTTAGCGAAATCATTCATCTTCAAACATCAGACGCAGGCGGAATTTTACACACAGAGGTGCGTAGATCCGTGCGATTTGGACAGCGCAGGGCTTTTTTAACGTGCAGTTCTACACAAAATGTCCAGTTGTAGCCTAAATGAATCTGTACAGTTGTAAAAGCAATCTTGTGCAGTGATAATCATTAGAAAAGGGTAACTGCAGCCGGTTCATCACGGAAAAGCGAAACGGAACGCAGGGCTTGTGCAGTGAAAAAATATGGAGGAAGGGGCAATATCAAAATTTGAAGCGGATCACTAAAAAAAGTCAACAGATATTATATGCGGCGACCTGGGGCATCTTTTGGATCTTTGAGAAAAACTTGGGACAAATTTCTGACAAACGGCTAAAAACGTCATCTGACTTTATATGCGGTGACGTGGGACATCTTTGGGGAAAACTTGGGAAAATTTTCTCACAAACACCTAAAAAATAACAAGTCATCAGAATTTTTGGCCGGATGACTTGCGACCAATTTTGGGCCAAATGTGTGCAGAAACGACTAAAAAAAGTCGTGAGAAATTTTCGCCAACACACCCACACTAGAAAATTACTGGTTGTGCAGTTCTAAAAATTTCTTTAAGAAAGCCCTGCTCTTGAAATTGTCGTCACCAGTTCACTTTCAACACACAAACGACTTCCAACGAATCACATCCATCGTCCTGAATGACCTGATGAATAGGCCTAGATCTACGCGCTAGGATATTTCTTCACGGCAAAAATCGGTGAGAACAGGCATTGAAAGTACAAGCATCAGCTTGAATCACATCGGGAAGCTCCAATGTAAAGCTTTGCTAACTGATGTCTATTAATGAAATCAACCGTTTTAAATATCTCAGTGAATAGTTGTTGTAATTATAATTATTATTGTAAATATACGACTATCTCTATAGGCTACATGGCATCTCCGGTAGGCTACAGCAAGGTACTTCAGGGATACTCTACAAAGCTGTCTGTAATTATTGTCCACGCAAAACAATTATGCTCGAGATTACGTAGGCCTATACAAGAACGGACTATTTTTTAAAACGAGAGGTTACAAAACTATTGCAAATGTAGGCCTACGTAGAATAACTAAACACGATCTACGAAGAAGTGAAAGAGGACAATAGCCGAGCTCTGCAAGTGCTACTGAAAAGGGCACATTTGATCAGCTTGCGCCTTAATATCAATTGCTCAATTAGGATTGTGTCAACACAGTCAATTAAGAACATGCAAAGTCATCCATGACAAATAACTAAAAATGTCACGTTAACTACTTTTAATAATTTATAAAAACGAGTCACTAGGTTTTATAATAAGCCGCTTTCGTGCATTGAATAATAATAATAATAATAATAATAATAATAATAATAATAATAATTCCCGCTTCTTACATCTTCCAACCAGTGGCCATAGAGACCCTAGGCCCGCTTAATCCATCAGCCTTGGAATTCATCAACGAAATCGGCAAGCGTATATCGTCCATTACTGGTGACAGACGCGAAGCAACTTTTCTTTTCCAGCGTCTATCTGTCAACATTCAGCGCTATAACTTGGTCGCTTTTAAAGGAACTTTCTCTTCAAACCCTCAAGACGAGGCCTGACAATTCCGGACTAGTTTTTAATCAATAGTTAGCAATGAAGTCCCTGAGGGATCCTAAATACCTCGGGGCAAAAAAAATAATAATAATAATAACAATGATAACAGAAGCCTTAGGCCTATAAGTCAAATGTTTAACTTCATTGTCGCAATTAAGCCTCCGCATTAATTGCCGTTTTGTTACAAGCTGCGATATTGCCAACTTGATTTTGAACCAACGAAATTGTCAACAATTGATTGACTTTCCACTTGTATAGTTCGCCAACAGGGGAGTTGCTGTAGTCTGTTAGGTGAGACTGGCTCTGTTGGTGAGTTTTCTCACACCGAATATGGCAAAGTCCAGGACGAATTCGATGAGTTCAAAGCAAGTGAAGAATGCAAAACCGAACCACAATCCAAGCACACCTGCGAGGTCCGACAGGTAGTTGACCAGCTACGACACACACGTAAATGGACCATGTGACTAAACCGAATTCAGAATGCAGTTTTAGAACACACCATTGAAAGAATTGTGTCACAATCGGTCATACCCAGAATATTCTCATCCAACACCGTCGTCGCCGTCGTCGTTGTCGTCATCGTCGCCGTCGCCGTCGCCATCGCCATCGCCATCGCCATCGTCATCGTCATCACCACCACCACCACCCCCACCCCCACCACCACCACCACCACCACCACCATCACCACCACCACCACCATCACCATCATCATCATCATCATCGTCATCATCATCATCATCATCATCATCATCATCATCATCATCGGCAGCAGCAGCAGCAGCAGCAGCAGCACCACCACTGTGCATAGTTGTTCAGCGACTGAACAACTATGCACAGACTATTGGCCATACATTAGTGCAATTGTTTTACCATCGCAGGTCAATTGCCTATAAGGTTTTATGCTATTGTTTTCTTAAATATATTCACTTTGTCATAATATACTTATATATTTAGGGCTACAACTTTTACGTGTCTATGAGTTTGCGCATAGTTAGACCTAAATAATACATTTTTACTACCCTTTCACAGCTTTTAGCCAACGCATCATCCGTAAAATGTTATTGAGGCAAAGTCTCTTCACCTGCTAGAAGTTTCACACTCATTTATTTAGACTATAGGCCTACTTATTAGAACATGTTAAATTTCACGTCAATTGTAAATACGTAAAGGACGATTTCCTTCGTCCGGTCTTACCGGATATTCTTCCATTTCACGCAAGTCTTCAAAGCTGAGATCCTCAAAGTAAATGTCTAGTCTAAGCAGATTATTCTTCACATTCTTTTCATTTGAAGTGTCGAACTTCGGACCGAGTTTGTAAGATAGTCTCTTCAAGGTCTTCACCTGCAGTTCAATCAATCAAACGATCAGAATTTATATAGCGTCCTTTCAAGATACCATCAGAATTTATATAGCGTTCTTTCAATATCCATATAGACCTATACTCAGAAGCACTGAAATGAGACATCACAATATTATTCGTCATCAAAGTAGGCCTAAATGATTTCTACTATGCTCGTTTGCCCGTAATAAGACATTAACTAATTTTGAACCAAACCTGGCAGTAGCTTCGGTTATGATTTCAAAATAATCATAGGTTTAAATAGCCTAAACGTATTTTATTTATGTTGAGTAAATTTATTAGCCGTTGGCATAATACGTTTCTCAATTTTGAAGCCTAGGTGTAGATGGTATCCACTTTTTATGAATCGTTTCATGCAGTTGTGTGTGTGTGTGTATATATATATATATATATATATGTGTGTGTGTGTGTGTGTGAGTGTGTGTGTGTGAATGTCTAAGAGAAGCAGGAAGAAAACTGTTCTCATTCGGCCACAATGTTAAAATAGCAGATGTAAATGTTATGGAATAAGACAAAGGTGGATACATAATCACTTTAGCACATGAAAAGGAACATTAAAGGAGCTCAAGTAGATGATTACCAATACCTTCTGTTCTTCCGATGGCCAACTTGCAATTGATGTGCGGCTTTGATATCTGACGTCACTGTAAAGTTAGCGAAACAGACACATTAGAAAACGTATCTGAAAAAAATGAAATAAATGACTGAGTTAATCAGTTAGAAGCTGATTTAGGTAGGCCTAAATCACACTTTCCTACGAACATAATCCTGAAGTTCAGCAAAATATCCATTCTGGGGAATCCTCCGCTGTTGGCATTGTCATCCAAACTTACCTAGCCTCCTCATAAAATTATCTCACATCGCCTCTCCAGCCTCTATCCTACATGTGCGTTTAGACAATACACTGCATGGGAAACTTCAGCAGGTACGATGATAGGCCTATAATATAATTATCATGATCATCAATCAATCATTCAACCAATCAATCACTAAATAAGTAAGTCAATCAATATAAACTTTGCATTTGTAAATATAATAAGTTCTTATAATTTATATGCCGATGTCGAACTGTTACCAGCTAAAATAACACTGCTAAACTGTAGCCTATTATATGAATATAAATTTTGATCTGCTGCCAGCCACGGGAGCTTTCAGAGCTTTAGTAGGCTATTGACCTTTCCACATGTAGGAGTCTAGGTTGAAATCAGTCAAAATTTATATAGCGCCGCTTCAAGATCCCTACTCGCAGGTGTAATTTAGTTTTGTGAAAAGGATCTTACTTGCACAAGTCTAAGCAGTCGCAGCTCAGCTGGTTTTGTTGAAATCTCATGCTTATTTCATATTTGCAATCGTCTATAAGACAATAGAAGACGTAACTGCTCTATAAACAAGAATGGTAATTCTGGTAATTTAATTTACCAAACATATCGGTAAGTTATCTTTGGTGTTAGTAGACTGTTGTGCTGTTACTAGTTTCAACTAAAAACAATTTCCTCAATTTGAGGCAGTTGGGATCTTGCTGTATGAAAATGTTTTCGATGTCATGCTACATGTATGTGTAATCTATTTTACTACATCCTCAGAGTTTCCTTAATTATAGCGATAATTTATTCTCATTCGAATAAGAAATCTGAACCGACATAGTTATCTCGAGGTTGAGCATATAATGACCTCTGCCTCGGCTGAATATTTTTACCTCGTTTGATAATAGGCTAAGCATTTGAGCGCATTGATGCAGCCTGGTTGCAGCCCGTATAAAAGACGGCATTAAACGTGTGTAAAGAACTACACTGCCGAAGTTGTGATTGTTCAAGCATGCAGCCAGGAAGCTAAGCCAGGAACATAAGTTACATGTCAAGGATCGATTAGTTGTGGAGTGCAGGCGGATTATCGTGGCGGCAGATAGGACCTAACTGCTCTCGCAAGAGAGGAGATCCTTTCAAAGCTAAATACAGCTTAATTGACTTCAATAGGATAAATAGTTTGTTACTCTGTGTATCATTGTAATTTTTAGCTGGTTTAATATAAAAATGTACTGTTGCATAAGCACTTCTGTACAGTTAAATCTAGCAAAAAAGGTCCGATTGGAAGTAATATTATTTGCCATGGAAGATTGGAAATGAAAGGAGTTGTGCAGTTCAAAAAATTCCTTAAAACAGCCCTGGTTCGCTTGCTAAGTTGCTAAAGGCTATTAATTTTCATTAGCACTTAGCTATATGACCTTGGGTGATATTTGTGACTGAACAAACTGGAAGATCTGGTCGATGGAAGAACGATCCATCTGGAAAGTAGGAATCGGTGCAGGAGCAGAACTTGATGACGTTCAGCTGGTAGCAGGTTCTCACGCATGCCTGCTTTGATAGAATACAATTGAACACGAAGACATGATCTGACATTTCGAGTTCAATAAAATAATTGTCACATAATGATGAAGAAGATGATGATGGATGATAGTTACGATGACTTTGATGATGCTGAATACAAAGTAACAACCGCATGCAATCTTTATTAATTAATACTTCCTTATGACTAAGTACAACATATATATATATAGATGGATATATAGATAGATAGATAGATAGATAGATAGATAGATAGATGGATGGATGGATGGATGGATGGATGGATGGATGGATTGATGGATAGATAGATAGATAGATAGATAGATAGATAGATAGATAGATAGATAGATATATATATAGATAGATAGATAGATAGATAGATAGATAGATAGATAGATAGATAGATAGATAGATAGATAGATAGATAGATAGATAGATAGATAGATAGATAGATAGATAGATAGATAGATAGATAGATAGATAGATAGATAGATAGATAGATAGATAGATAGATAGATCGATAGATAGATAGATAGATAGATAGATAGATAGATAGATAGATAGATATAGGCGTGTGGTTTTCTATTTATAGCTGTCACTTGCATTATCGCCTAGCCCTCATTGATGAGCAATCACTTCCAAATTCACAGACTATGATTTCTCGATCAAAATGAACTACCAATTGGTCTACATGGCAGAAACAGGGATTCTTCTAAAGCGTTTCGACGATAATAACTTAATCAAAGATATGCAATATAAAGTCCTGATGTCTCACCTCTCTGCTGTAGTTCACCGGATATTTGGCTGCAAAGGCGTTTTTCTCAGGATTGTTTTGATATCCATCCGTAGTACAGGCGCCGAGAGGAGGTGACAGCAGAGTGGAAACAGTCTTCAAAAAAGTACGTAATAGATTCTTGATTCCAGTAACATATTATACATCCGTATTGATATATTGATTGATTGACTGAATGATTGATTAATGATAGATTGATTGAATTATGAGTTATTGATCGATCGATAATTGATTGATTGATTTAAAAAAGTTCTTTCACTGACAGCAGATCACTGGAATATTTGCAAGAGTCTTACAAAAAGAAATCAAGATTCCAGGACTATGACCACTGTAGGCTACTTAATGGAATGTTCTTTCGCAGAACTATAAATAGCCGGCTCGTGTACCTTCCCAAAGTTTTTCCGCTCTATGCAGTCACTACTCAGCCAAAATACTCTACGGCACGAGCAAACACAGACGTTTGATCGAAACATGTTTGTGAATTGTGATGATTAATTATGAACTGATTAAGGTCAGCCACATCGAACTAGCAGTAGGTCATTCATCATACATACGGTAATGACCCAATTTGCTGCGGTAATTGAATACTAGAGCATGGCCGAGTATAGGTCCAGATAACCTGGTATTCAGTCAACTGTTAAATGGTCTCCACGTCGCTTCATTATACTTATATAACTGATTGCCATGGGCGGAGTTTATCAGGGGTTAGACCCCCTCCCAAGAAGGCCCACATTCATCTTTTTTACCGTGTAAATGGTATATCTTTTCCCGGGTTTAGACCCCCAAGAAGGTTTTAGCTTCTCCAAGAACGGAAACCGAACTACGCCCATGCTGATTGCAGTCTGTTAAGTCTTATTTATTAATAAACGAACACACACACACGCACGCACACACACGCGTATATATATATATAATTATATATATATATATATCACAGATGCCTCCGAGCATCGTGAAGCAGAATGCTAAGCTGATCCATAATGTAGGTTACCGGTATAAACAAATCTACGCATGTACCTGTTTGATGGCGAGTGACGTATAATGTCCTGGACTGATTGTAACTCCTTCGTCCTCGGGAAAAGGCATCGTCCCCTGGGATTTGATTACCACTCGAAGTCCAGCGGAGTCTCCGATGTTTGCGATGTAATCCTCCTGATGGATGTTCACCAACAGACGCATTCCTGCAGTTTAATATGTAGTAAATATTAGAGTTATAATCTTATTCACCAGATTTCATGAAGCGCTTTTCTGTATAGTTTCTTTACAGCTTACATTATGCATTCAACGGATGAAGTATCGTATTGATAGATGCTTTCCTCTAAAAAGTGACAGAATTCAATTGCCTGGAGACCTGGAAATAGCCTATACATTGGGTATCTGCTCAAATGAATTCTACTTTGCAGAAAAATCATTAGCGTGTGGTTACTTTTTAAATTCAGGATATGAAGTCTGCAAAAAGCAAGTTAAAACAAACGATTGATAGCCTACAGTCGGTTAAAAGCACGAAGAAAACCAAGACTCTACTGAACTGCCGCCTATCGAAGTTGACAGGCAATGTTGAATTTTTGTGAATATTACAGTTGATTACTCATCGCAGCAGGCTATTCAAGTGCTTATTGAATCTGATCTGCTGGTAAAGCGTTGCTGGTTAATCTTACGCATAGGCTACATTTTATATGTACGACATGTTATCTGTTATCCAGGATGCGAACTTTATTTTTGGCGATTCATAAGCAGTGGGTCTGTTTTTGAAAGTGGAACGGAGAGAGGAGATCGCTGACCGGATCTGCGTCCACTCGATGTTGTCAGCTGCGGTGGTTTTGATTGGTCCCAACCTGAGTTGAAGACGAAGCAGTTACCGTGCAGAGGATTGTAGAGCGTCTCAAAGTCACTGGCCACACGAAAGATAACATTGAAATTATCATCATCTTGCTTGCAGATGACACGAATGATACAACATCATTATAGTATGCTTCTCTGTTTGTATGTGCACCTGCTATAGAGTCCTTCAAGCTCACTACTCAGAGGCGCTCCCGACTGCAGCGCGGACACTGCCTCGGAGTTTCACGCCGAAGCGCTGAGCAATTGCAAGTGAATTCAGGACTTGCCCAAGGTCCCTACTCGGCGACTTGAGGCTGTCGAACCTGCAACTCTCCGGCTGCAAGGCAACGAACATATCCACTATATCACCGCGCCCCACGTGGTTTGTTATGAACGTCCAATGAGCGTCTTTTACACGCTTATGTGCTTCATATAAGACGATGTAACTCTTGTCTCAACGCTTACAAAGTTTTAACGCTTGCATGTTGCACCGTCGCTAGAGCGGTGGTAGGACTGGGAGTGCTCCTGAGTAGCCTACTTTGAAGGTGCGCTATATAAAAACTCAATAATAGTAATAATTAAATGTAATAATTTAAATCAATCTGGAATCATTTTTAAAGTGGTATTCTTTAAAAGTCGTGAATCGTTTAAGATACATTAAATCCGAAAAGTCTGATTTTAAAGGCGCACCATAGGCTTCAAGATTACATTACAAGTGCATAACCAGGTGAGTCATTTGCTAATGTGTCAATGTAACGAATTTTCACCTGATGTTGCATTTCTGACCGGAGAACTCGCAATCCAAGATCATGTCTTCCAGAGTGTAGCCCAGAGCGATCTTCTCTGCTTCCGGTAAGCTGGCAACAGTCTCAACAAAAGTCTCGCCCTTGAGGAAGACAGGATCGAGCGCCTTTCGATCTGGAAACTCACTTCCAGCCAAGGGAGCTGGAGCAATGAAGTGTGGAATGTCCGCAACCTCTGGATATTTCGATGTCGCGACTTGCGGTGAATATGCTGGAATGGTCGAGGCACAGTCTGCTGATGAATCCAGTGTTGTGTTGCTGCAGGTATTACATACTTCATTGTCAGACGATGCAGAGCAACACTGACAACAGCAACCAAATAAATCTTGTTGCCCTGTGTGTCTCGGTGGCGTCATAGATTGGACGAACGTTGTATCCACTTCGACCGTAGTTGTTGCTGTTGTTTGAGATGGTGGGAGTGTTGTATCCGTTGTTAGCGCTGATACTCTTTCGATTAGCGTTGTTATATATTGAAAATTAGCTGACGATTCTGCAACTTTTGTATTTGCTTTGGTAGTTGTCGCTTTTGAAGTGCTAACCTTGGTCGAATTTTCCTTAAGAATTGTTGTTTTTGAAGTTGTAAACGATGTCGTTGTATTCTTAAGAGTTGCCATTTTTGTCATTGTATCCTTAAGAGTCGTCATTTTTATCGCTGTATCCGTAAGAGTTGTCATTTTTGTCGTTGAATCCTTGAAACTTGTCGTTTTTGGAGCCGTTGGCGTTGGAGTTGCTTCGTCAAGAGTTGTCGTTATTGGAGTTGTTGATGATGTCGTTGCTTCTTCAAGAGTTGCTGGTATTGGAGTTGTTGACGTTGTCGTTGCTTCGTAAAGAGTTGTCGTTATTGGAGTTGTTGACGTTGTCGTTGCTTCGTCAAGAGTTGTCATCATCGGAGTTGTTGACGATTTTGTTGTTTTTTCAATAGTTGTCGTTATTGAAGTTGTTGACGTTGTCGTTGCTTCGTCAAGAGTTGTCATCATCGGAGTTGTCGATATGGTGGTTGCTTCTATTTGAGTAGGGGTAACTGAGCAAAACAACAAATTATTGGGCAAGATGCTGAAAGGAAAATTAAAAGCCTGCACCGTGGACTATAGCCTACTAATAGCGACTTATTCTGAAATTTCAGCTGAAACTCGTTAAGAAGAAAATTATTAATTATTGTAGCCATAGGTTTAAAATGCGCCACTTTAGAAAGACTCATCCGAGACGCTCCTGACCTGACATACATGACATTGTAGCCTAATGACAGAAATCAAATTTGAAGAAAATGCTTTTCAATGAATTGCGCTGAATGCATGGAGATCTTCATGAGATACTTCGGCGCCTATGGGCCTATAGTAAAGGCTGGGTTAGCACAGAAAGGTTCTTCTGCGCTCTGGTCGTTCTGACTGTTCTGGCCTAGCGATCGACAAGGTCGCCCTATGCAGTAGATCGAAGGAATACCCGGTATTCGACCAGGAATACAGAACCGCGTTTGATCCAACAACCTGGAACAGGCTTCTCTTGAATATACGTCACCTCCCAATCTGTTCTCAGCTTCGTGCACCAGCTGTTGAAGACTGCCTTTTCGCATGACTTGGGCCGGGGGTGCCTCTGAGTTGAGACCTTGAAGGGCGCTGTCATCTTTTGATTGGTTGAAGGAGAATGATTCACAAAACTCCCAATTTTGCATGATCGTTGGGATGTTCAACTGCTTGCGTTTTTCAATCGGATACCAGCACAACTTCTGTTATGGGAAGAGCGACGAGTGGGACACCAACATGTACATGTATGAGGTCATTGTAAGGCGCTATATAAATGTTCACATACATACATACATACATACATACATACATACATGCTGAAGAAACACGTCACCTTGATCAGGTCGCAATGACCACTCGATAACTTTAGCTGATACCATTAAAAATATGCAGCCCTTTGAACATTCGTCACTGGCTTCTAATTTTGTTTGTTCCAGTCTTATAATGAACATTTATTTTTACTCGAAATTAGCCAGATGTGTAAAAATTTACGCAACAACATTATTTAATTATTTAAACTAGAAATTGCCGAGATGTGTAAAAATTTACGCAACAACATTATTTAATTATTTAAACTAGAAATTGCCGTGAATATTCCAAAAGTTCTTTAGTTCTATAAGGCAGTCTGCGCGCATTTGTCTGCGCGCTTTGTCTGCTCGCTTTTGTCTGCTCGCTTTTGTCCTGCGCGCTTTTGTTACGGCGCCGCAAAACTACTTATAAAAGAATCGAACTACTCTGACTACATCAATTAAGCAAATACAGTGCAACCCACTATGGTATATCCATTACTAGCTAGCTTATGGTGGTTCAAATTTCCTTATAATGTATCTTGCGTGTGTGCGAATGCATTGCCTAAACATTGACAATCGTAATCGTAATCTACAAACTTCTAAAGCGCTACTCGAGAGCCAGGCGCATGGCACCAGCTTATTCATGTGCGCTGCGTTGGGTCAAAAGGGTTGTCCGTTTAGGAGTAGGCAGTGGCGTAGCAATAGGTGGTGCAGCTTGTGCAGTGCACAAGGGCACCGGCTGTTGAGGGGCACACCGGTCAGAGTTAATTTTTTATTTTAAGAATTATTCAGAATGTGTTGATATCTACATGTACGGCGGTGGCGTTGCAATGGATTGTGCAGACTGCACAAAGGACCGTGGTGGTCAGAGTCAAGTTTTTACAGTCAGAATATTACAGGGGTTATTTTAACGTGCAGCTGGACACAAAGTGTGTAGTTGGAAAACAAATTTGTGCAGTTGAAAATCAGGTTTTGTGCAGTTACTTTTTGCCTTGTTGCGTGAACCGACGAGAAGTTAGTGGTAAAAAGTTGGACACAAACATGATAGTAACAGCCCAAAGTGAACATCTTTGAGGCGGTTTATTCGGGTGATATTTATGTTCAGGAAAAGAGCAGGCCTGTTGAAATTTGGCGTGGACTATAATAGATATGGTGATTACATGCAGTTTTCAAGTCAAGCATTAGAATGATTAGACCAATACGGCGAAGGTCACCCGTGTGCATGAAGTAAGAGCGGGGAAAATGGGTGATGTAATTGAAGACAAGGTTCTGCTAAAAATCATACATAGGCTGCAGACAGAAGAATTTGCAGTAGGCTAAATGTAGGCTATGTGCGGATGCAGATTCAAGGCCTGCTGTAGGTTGATATCCTGATAAAGTTGTAAAGGCCGGTGTTATCCTTCATACCATAATGACAACTTCTTGGCCATCGTAGTCTACTTTCTCCTGCTTTTGCCGCTTACTCTGACAAGCTGAAGCAGGAAGGGACGTATAGACAGTAAGACGCACAAAGCAAAATAGTCTACTATAATATAACAACCCAAGTATCTAACTGGAGACAGGCGATGAAAAGAAAAGAATTAATCAGGCAGACATCCAGACTGAGCTAGCCTTTCCAATACATACATGTACAATTGTACATACATGATGTAGGATTGTAGGTCAATGCATACTCAAATTTTCTTCAATAAATTCTCCATAATTTATATCCCCATATTACACGCACCCTTTTTGAGTTTATGTGATCCCATCCAAAAATCACCATCCTCAGAATCTGAAAGATACACGTAGGCCTAATATGTTATTGAACTCGCGCAGGGGTGTAGACTTAGATGGGATAGGATCGAGGAACGGAACCCGGAACTTGTGGTGGTGACGGAGATGCTTATATCTTATATCCCCCAAATATTTCAGAAATATTATCACAAACATTATTATAGATTTATACGGTGTTATCCACTGCTTGTCCATAATTATCAATTTTGATACAGATGACAGCCTAAACTGCAACCATTACGTTGTGTAAATTTAAAAAGAATTAAGATACAGGTAGGGGGAATTATTCAAGTCTTAAACCACGTCTCTGAGTACCAAATTATGATTGAATTTGTCAAGGTTACAGCCAAAAATGCTATTACAACAGTGGGCAAATGACTTTTTTCAAACAATGGACGAGAAAAGAAAATTATGAGTAGCCTAATTTTTTTCAAATGACAGCTTTAAATGCCAGATTAACAGCGTGCAAATGAAAAGAAAAAAACAATAAGGAGGAGACTCTCTAAACTCTAAAAACCATAGCTCTCAGCATTTAAAAAGAGCAATTTTGTTCAGATGACAGTTACAGTGTGGAAATTCAGAAATATAAACAATGGGGAGGGGCATTTATTGAAGTCTCAAACCATGCCTTTTGGCGTGAAATTTGTGAGCAATTTTTTTAAAAATCACAGTCTAAAAGTTGCCATTGTAATGTTGTAAAAAATATTTAAACAATGGGACGGGACACTTATTAAAGTCCTAAACCATGACTATCAGCACTGAAATGATGAGCAACCTCGCTAAATTACAACTTAGAATACCACCAGTGTAGTGTGGATATTAAACAAAATTCGAAAATGGGATTGGTACATCACCTTCCAAAACCCCTACCCAGCTATGGTGCTCGTGCATTGGAAATTATTGTCCTTCGGTCGCTCGTTCGTTTCCACAAACCAGGACCAAGTATGCGGCTATGTTCACACACACATTCTCGTTCTCAAGAATTAATGACACCAGAGCTTGTAGCATATAAAATTTCCAGCAGTCGTACCCTCAGCCAAGTCATGGTGTGGTAAAATATCATTTACATGTAGATCGGCGACGCGGCTCCTGGTTAAAACTGCTATTGGTCTAAACAGTACATATTCGTGTTGATGCGGGTGTCAGTATAGGCCTTTCGATCAATAATGACCATTTGGGAGGTTTGCTAATGATATTTATCGGTCTTACATCGTATTTTGCAGTTAGTGGGTTATATTTTATACAAAATTTTAAATTAGCTCAAAGATTTTATTTCTTGGGGAAATATCTCATCTTGTCTGCTAGCTTTAGCTTTAGCAAAACAATATCATGTTGATCTTAATGACCAGGGTTTCAGAGCAGAAAAGCAACATTTAGACGTACCCTTACATAGGCCTACTAGCGAAACTTTGGAAGTGTCCAGGAACATAGGACCATTTAACTTTATTACACTTAACAATCTTTCTGAGCCATTTCCAATTCCAGCAGCAGCAGAGTATCTGTAAGGGGTCTTTAAGGGATCTCTAGTCGATTAAGGATATTGAAAAGTCTAAACGTCTAGCTGATTTCATTCGTTAATTCATTTGGAGATTTTGCCATGATGAACTTTGAGTCAAACATTGTCATAAACAATTGATTTTGATCTTTAATATGAATTTTTATAAAGTCGGAAAATCTTAATATTCAAACATCTAAAGCTCCAGTCGAAGGCCAAGTGCAAAGCACCAGCTTATTAACAAGCGCTCGCCAAAAGCTGCTTCAGCTTTGGGGGACAAATCCCTGGTCAAGCTAGGACTTTCTTATGTCCAGTCTCAAAATACGTCATTTATGTGCAGTTGAGAAAAATCCTTAAAATAACCCCTGGAATATTAGGAATGTAATCAAGTCACATGTACTGTAGTGATCAGTGCTCATCAATGCAGAGGTGGTGGTGGATATTGACACGCACCGAGCAGTGAAGCTCTTCGGAAACTATGGTGGTATACCAGCTGCATTATACCAGAGGATTCTGGAACGAAGGCATCTCAATTATTTTGCGCAGGGGAATTCGCCCAAGTGAACATTTTTACATATCGGAATTTTTGGTTTCTTCTGTTAGACTTATCGCAGCAACCGAGACTTGAGTCACTTCACATTATACCAATTTATTATAGATCTAATGCTTCTTTTTTAGTCAACTAACCCAACTGTTTGACAGAATTTAAATGTGGATGATAATTTATGCTTCAAAAGATGAAAAAATATTTTTTGATAAATATTGTCAAGCACTCGAATTGAATTTGTCTCCGGTAGGTTAGCCTGAAGAAATAGAAAATGATTATAAAGACTAACGGGAGAAAAATAATTAGAATTGTAATGAGTTCATTTTTATTTAATTTCGGGTTCAAAATAATGCAAAATAGAGTCCATCGAAAAAGAGCCCGGCGTTTTTGCACAGCCTTTTTGTTTGAAATCGAGGAGGTTCAAGTAATGAATGGGCCCACCACCGATGGCCTGCACAAAGGCCCCTAAGGGTAAAACCTTGCTACGCCACTGGGAGTAGGCTAGTTCAACGGTGGTCTGGGTCGACTTACCATAGGGTCAGAGGGGCGGAACAGTTACTAGGGTGGGTGTCGTCAGTGTCGGAAATTGGAAGGTGGAGGATCAGATGAGACATAGTAAGAGTGTTTGAAAAGGTGCGACTTCAGTTTCGAATGAAAAGCCCAAGATGTGATGGATAGCTGAGCATGAGGAAGGTGATGGTTTATTAGTAATTATTATGTAATGATGGTGGCAGATCGTTCAAAAGGCGTGGTGCTGTGTTGGATGTGGCTCGGATGGAGAACTTGAGATGACTTGATAGACCTGCGTACACTGAATAATAAATCTTATAGATTGGTGATCAATTTAAGACTATTTTGGAGTAGCGTATCTTAACTACACCCGGTAGCTGAACACTGTAACGGTTTGACCCAATAAGCGGATGGATTTTTGCAATTTACCGAGTGTATGAGTTACTTACCTTTTGAAATTTTGCAGATATAGATGGCAGAAAAAGAACACTGATAGACAATCCAGGAAAGACACCACTGTGATCGAAGTACGCAGAGGGAGTCGTCTGATGGCTGCGTATAAATTGTAGTCTGGCACGCTGATGGCGATGTGTACCAATTGCGGTATATGGAACTTGAGTTATCCAGCCAGTATGAGTCATCGTCTATTGACTGTGTTCTTTTGTACAGTCCAATCCAGTAAGGATTGCCATTGGCGCTAAATGCCGTCAAATAAAACAATTCGATAAAACAAAAGACGTTGAGAATTGGGATACCGGTAGCTAAATTTTAATGAATTAAAATATCTGCCTACATGAACGAAAACGGTATCATGACCATGCCAATCAATCAATCAATCAATCAATCGATCGATCGATCGATCGATCGATCGATAGGTCAATCATTTTTTTGCTCGTTGTTTTCTGATAAAACAACTTTTCTTCGAGATGACTTAATGATCTTTTACAGATGAACAACATGTTCATTTTCAAAAAATTGTCTACAGCTAATTTTATCCTTCTGGTACTTAAAACAACATACGTTACGTACGTAACCGACATTCTGCTCGTCCTATCAATAATATTTATACAATACTAGCTGTACCCGGCCAGGCGTTGCTGTGGCTGAAAAGACCGTCCAACCCTCCCTCCCTACTTCCCTTCCCCTGCCTCCCTCCCTCCCTTAGGCCACGCGTTGCTGTGGCTGAAAAGACCGTCCAACCCTCCCTCCCTACTTCCCTACCCCTGCCTCCCTCCCTCCCTCCCTCACCCTGCCTCTCTCCCTCCGTTCCTCTGTCCCTCCCTACCTCCATTCCCCCTCCCTCTCCCCTTCCCTCCTCCATCCCTCCCCTCCTCCCCCTCCCTCCCGTTTCTTCCCCTCCCTTCCTCCCCTCCGTCCCTCCCCCTCCATCTCTTTCCTCCCTCCATCCCGTCCGCTCCCTCCCCTCCTCCTTCCTCCCGCTCCCTTCCGCTCCCTTCCTCCCACACGGCTGCATTCAAATGCAAATAATTGAATTCGCTGAAATCGAATGCAATGTTGTGTTTTTTCGAGAAAAGCATATAAAAACCCGTCCGCTTGAACGTTGTGTAGAAATTGTCAATCTAGCCTTTTCTAGCCGTTTTTTCGACCGGATCTGACCTTTTTCAAAATTCAGAGTGGCATATCCCTGACCTTATTCAAAATTCAGAGTGGCATCCCTGTACGTTATAAATACAAATGGCGGAGTATGCGCGTAATGTTAAAATGTATAAACGTGTCAACTCGAGGAGAAAGTTGTGTTTTTTTGGTGTAAAAGATTTGCTTCTTTCCAGGAAATCCTTTTACAAACACAATCGTATTCGAACGGAGCGTTTTGCGAAAAATTTCAAACGAATCGGTCATGAAGTTTCCAAGAAATTCCATTAGGAACAAACGTTTTACTTTTTTATTTATATAGATTTGCATCTGGAAATTCAGTTGGCTCCGTAGTTTTGACGAGGATCATCATTCTCTGACCATCTGCTAATATCGGTGTTAAAATGCTGCTACAACAACTTAAGTTCTGTTACAGCAAACAGAATTGCCTACAAATTGGGCAATCCCATTTGGTGGCGCTGTTAGATCCTGCACGATTCATTTCTTAGACTCTCAACGGACTGTAACCGGTTCTCCATCGCAATTAGCTATGACCTAGCTTTTGGCGACACGAGTCATTATGATCATTATGAAGTGGACTTCTTCAAATTAGCCGGATAATATATGCAGTGACAGGTTTTCGTGAAAAAGAATCCTATAGCCAATATCATATATCCATCTGTTATCTTCATTCGCAGTCTCAGAATTTCTTAAGGTCACCTCTATGGTAGAGCTAAGCCAATGGCAAAGGTTTATTCACAACGCTGCTTCATGTAAGAGGTGTTGCTGATGTAGAGAGTAATGCTCAAATCAAGAGAAGAGGAGGTACAGAAGCTGCCGAGGCGGGTTTTGTTGAGTAGAAGAATGTTTGGGAGACAGACGATGGGGATGGATTAAGGTAGGAAATCTTAAAGAGGTGATACTAGCAATAGCAATATTTGCAATAACAACAATAACAGTAATAATAACACGCTTTCTCACATGCACCAAAACTAGTGAGAGCTCGATGTTTCGCACAAAATGATGATAATTATTATTGAGCTAATGTTTGAAGTCGGAGAAAGTTAGAGAGCATACAGATTTGTAGTGAAGTTGCTTTCCGCTTCGTCGAGAATGCTGACCAGGTCGGATCTTGGGTCCATTCCTCGACATTTCGTCCGGGCTGAACCCTGATCGGTCTGCTCCGGTGTTGGCGACACAAAGTAACAGTTGTTCATATAAGACACCCATTGTAACGGACACTGCGCTTTATCCATAGGACCTACATTGTATGGAGAGAAAACACCGTTCGGTGAAAGCAGCGAGGTGCTTGTTGGATAATGGATTCCTTGTGTTGTGTACAATAATCAGGAAAATGTTTAATTGCATCACTCTCCTCTTCGAGTTGATTCCTCGATTCTTGATTACTAATGATTAAGCTGAATTGACTGAACGAAATTTTGTTGGATGGCATCCGCAACTAAGGTACACAACTGCTGATGCTGATACCTCTGCTTTACTGCTATAATTAATTATTATATCATTTAAGTGCCCTTCGCAGAAGTTTGGGTGACTACCCACCTGACTACCTAACAGTTAACTAGCCTAGGCCTATATATATTATGCATATTTATGCATATGCGTGCTGTATGCTAACTTTACCATAATTTTTGACTATCACCATCACCATTCGTAACATTTGATGAAGTCAACATCATCCTAGTCGTCACAACTAATTTGCTATCGTCATTATCACCTTCATCCTTGTCCTCACATCTTCATTCGTTATCGTCCATAACATACTTGTACTCAGATCTTTCTGTGTCATTGTCACCTTCATTCTTGTCCTCACGCTTTGTTTGTTGCAGACACAATCATGTTTGTCGTCACTCTTCATTCTGACCTTCATCATCATCGTCCTCAATGTGGTCATTATCGACAATCTACCAACCGTTGTCATCATCAGCAGTGGCGGCGCTACGCCAGGGCATGGCAGGGCAAATGACCTGGTAAAATAGTCTTTGCCCTGGTCGTTGCCCTGGTCATTGCCCTGCCAGAAATTTTGCAATGCCAGAATTTGTTCGGGCATATTATTCTTACTGTTCACGGCCGTCTGTCCGGGGCCTGGCATGGGAGGCTGTGGACCCCTTTTCTTTCTCTTCCGTTTTGCTGAACTCTGCTCTTGAGTAGAAATCCGATCCAGCGCCGACTTGCGAACAGGATTCAGGTTGCAGATGGTGACGGCTGGGAAGACGAGTTTCTGCTGCGGGACTAAAGTGATGGCGACGTTGACTCGTCGGAGTAAGTAGTTCGCCGTGAGACCTTTCAAGTTGTAGCACAGCCCAGCGGTCATCAGGAACATCGCCAAGATCCAGAAGCATTTCTTCAAATTACCTAATTTTAAGTCATAAGGCAAATAAAAAAATTACCACTGACTCTCATGGTACAGGCCATGTTAAAAAAAATTGCTGCATTGCTACTTGCGTATGCATGTGCACTTGATATAGCGCCCTTCAAGATTTCTACTCAGAAGCGCTCTCAACTACAGCGCGGACACTGAATTGGAGTATCACGCCGAAGCGCCTGAGCAATTGCCAGTGAAAGACTTGCTCAAGGTCTCTACGTGGCGGCTTGAGGTGGATTTTAACCTGAAACCCTCCGGTTGCAAGGCAACGAACATACCAACTACACAACCGCGCCCCACAATGCGATGATAGCAAATATAACGATTGTGTACTGTAATTAAATTAAAAGGCAGAGGATGAGACAGAGCGTCGAATTGTTCTAGGCTATCTCAGGTGAAAGTAGGTAGCTGGAGTAGAATTGGCAATATGTTCAGAAAAGGTGAGCGGGCTGTTGATAATGGCGACATGGTCACGAACTGTGGAGTAGAAGGTGAACGACGGGAGTCTGTCGGCAAGAAATAGAAAGTCAAGTTGCTGACGATTGTCAAACCACATGAGCTGCGTATTGCTTGAATTCAGTGAGAGATTATAATGACCAAACCTTTGGCTCGTTCGAGATGTGGCAATCCGTGAGCCGTAATATCCTGGAAAAGTCCGTGGCATAGATCTTGAGGAGTGGCATTAAGTTCTCCCTCTTCGTCGTTCATATAGCGCGGCAGACGGAAGCGATATCCTGACATGATATTCCTTCCCCGACTCTCGCTCCTAAGCGCAGATGACATGCTGAAGACGAACGAGAAAACGACACACACTTGGTCAGAATCGAAAACCTAAAACAAGTGAAGTGCATGTATTAATAGACCCTGCCTGTTGGCTGCCATGGCTGTAGCCATCAAGGAACCCATAATATAGAATCCACGTTTCCATATGTGACCGCATGGAACCCATATTGATCGCATCTAAATGCCTATGGAAATGCTGGCCTGCTAGGTAGAAAAGAACTTTATAACTCAATATCTAAGCGTTAATGAATGTAATACCTCAGTGTTACGGGCCTAAAAGCTAACTCGGTTTTACGATCTTGTCTTGGGTCGCAATTCGTCGCAATTTTGCTCTATCTCCGCTGCAAAAACCAGCCAACGGTGACGACATTTGGCAGCAAAGATTTCATGTAGTAGGCCCTAAGCTTAAAGTCATTGTTTGTCTTGGCCGGTTGACAAACGACGATGTGATGATACTTAGCTTTGATCGACCAATGGGTCTCTACGATACATTCTGTTTATACGACTCCATAGAAACCATGCACTCATGGAAGTCACTACGTACGAGACCAGGTCACCAGGTTCAGGAATTGAACGATCTCTTCAGTAAGTTGGGACGCAAACAAGGGCTCATCAAAGCAGAAGGAATCGATGCAATGCAGCTTTTCTAACACAATGGCAGCTTTTGAGTTATTTCAGATGTTTATGCTAGAATCCTCCTAACTATGTTATGCTTCGCTCTCTAATTTTGATGAAAAGCCATGCAAATGTTTCTAGGCCGCATTGCAAACGCCCTACAGTTCAATACATTTCAACCTATAGGCATGGTACTGGCAAGGATGCTTAACGGTTATACGCCAATAATTATGTTGTTAAATAAACATAGCTGCAATTAACACATTCACCATAGGGCCTATAGTCATAAAATGCTACCTTTTCCATTCGTGTTCGATGCCCAATCTCCTTTCTGAAATACACGCCCGTGTAGACAACTATAGTAATGCGCATATAGAGACGTCACTGTAGAATGTTTTCTTGGCTGTTTAATATTTACACGTGCTCGTGCTGTTTGCGCTATTTATGAGAGCAATACGTCAGTTTAACATAGGCTTGAGGGCCTTGTCGATGTTTCACAATTATCTCGTGCGCAATGAGTGTTGTGTCACGCTGTCATACAGGCACATATAGCCTACAGACTCAATAAAAAGCCATCAAAGCTGCGAATCTGCAGCGCACACAGTTGAAACAATGGCAAAGAAGAATTGTCGTTTGACTGTAAATGTCGATCATCCAGGTCTCTGCATTGCATTTTGTCAAGTGAGTTTCTATAAACGAGACACACACTTGGTTAAAGTCCAAAACCTAAAACAAGTGAACTGCATGTATTAATAGACCCTGCCTGTTGGCTGCCATGGCTGTCATGCCCACAAGGAAGTTGAAGGAACCCATAATATAGAATCCACGTTTCCATATTACGTGACCCGCATGGAGCCCATATTGATCGCATCTAAACGCCTATGGAAATGCTGGCAGTGATTAGCCTGCTAGGTCGAAAAGAACTTTATAACTCAATATCTAAGCGTTAATGAATGTAATACCTCCGTGTTATGGGCCTAAACGCTAACTCGGTTTTACGATCTTGTCTTGGGTCGCAATTCATCGCAATTTTGCTCTATCTCCGCTGCAAAAACCAGCCAACGGTGACGACATTTGGCAGCAAAGATTTCATGTAGTAGGCCCTAAGCTTAAAGTCATTGTTTGTCTTGGCCGGTTGACAAACGACGATGTGATGATACTTAGCTTTGATCGACCAATGGGACTCTACGATACATCTGTTTATACGACTCCATAGAAACCATGCACTCATAGAAGTCACTACGTACGAGACCAGGCAGGTTCCGGAAGTGAAGGATATTTTCCTTAAGTTGGGACGCAAACAAGAGCTCATCAAAGCAGCAAGAATCGATGCAATGGCAGCTTTTCTAATACAATGGCAGGTTTTGAGTTATTTCAGATGTTTACGCTAGAATCGTCCTACATGTAGCTATGTTATGCTTGGCTGTCTAATTTTGATGAAAAGCATGGGCGGAGTCCTAGGGGGTACAGGGGGACGGTCCCCCCCCCCCCCCAATGTAGGTGTTGGGGGGGACGGCCCATGCATTTGTCCCCCCCAATCATTGAGCGTCAAGACTAAAAAAAGGTCATCAACTTTTTAGGCGGCGAAAATAGAAATATTTCGTCAAGATTTGGCCGGATGACTAAAAAAAGAAGGTCATCAACTTTTTGGCGGCGAAAATAGAAATTTTTTCGAGATTTCGGCGGCGACCAGAAATTTTTGGCCAGCAAAAGATGGAAATTTTTCGGCGACACTCAGCCATTCGTCCGTCAAAAAATCTCGCGTCTTTCCGTCCCCCCCCCCCGCCCAAGTCTACGCCCAGGTCTCCGCCTATGATGAAAAGCCATGCAAAGGTTTCTAGGCCGCATTGCAAACGCTCTACAGGCCTATGTAGGCCTATGCATTATTTTTTCTGTGATTATTGAATGCTGGCTTCTGCAAACCTATTGATAGTTTAATTTCTAGTTTCTAAATAACTTCGTAGTTCAAGATCTTCAGTTCAATACATTTCAACCTATAGGCATGATACTGGCAAGGATGCTTAACGGTTATACGCCAATAATTATGTTGTTAAATAAACAAAGCTACAATTAACACATTCATCGTAGTGCTTCCTTCTCCATTCGTGTTCGATGCCCAATCTCCTTTCTGAAATACACGCCCGTGTAGACAACTATTATGCGCATAGAGACGTCACTGTAGAGTGTTTTCTTAGCTATTTAATATTTACATGTGCTAGGCCTACATGCTGTTTATGAGAGCAATACGTCAGTTTAACATAGGCTAGAGGGCTTTGTAGATGTTTCACCATTATCTCGTGCGCAATGAGTGTTGTGTCACGTTGCCATACAGGCGTACAGGCTTTAAAAAAGACAAAAAATCTGCGAATTTCAGCGCACACAGTTGAAACAATGACAAAGAAAGATCGTCGTTTGACTGTAGATGTCGGGAATCCAGGTCTCTGCATTTTGTCAAGTAAAAGTCTATAAATGTAAGTCCAGTGTCACGAAAAAGTGTATACTCATACTTATACTCATATGGGTCACAGTAATCATTCTAAGGTCTGTTGCTACAATGAATGAACTACACGTGAGCACAGTCAGAAATGCAATCTTCGGCAAACTATATAACGATTGGTTGATAGCCTATCAAATTGCACAGCCATTTACTACAAAGGTGACGGAGTCATGGAATCGATGTGGCGACATAAGAGGGATTTTTATCTGGCAACACGATTCTTGCTTCCTGCGATTCTCGCCATCAACCGTTTAAAACAATCGATCGCGCGCGTCAACAGCAAAAAGGCGCTTCGTAAGTCGAAACCAAGCGATAAGAATATCGGTCGTGAACAAAGAGCCAAGCCAAGTATGAGTAGATCTATATACTTTTCGTGACACTGGACTTACTCCATATATACAATGAATTTATAATGTATATATAATTATATATAAATAAATTATATATATATAGGCTACATATATATTATATAACCGTGTCGGTCGTCTTCTGTCCTCTAGACGCTGTTGACAGTAAATACAGGACTATATTATATATATATTGCCTTGTAAATACCGCACTCGACCACACATCTGGAATTATCGACAAATGATTGGTGCAGTTACGTATATGCCAGGGAAACTTGCCAACAAAATACACACTGAACGCAAAAACAACTCCGTAGTAGAAACTACGAACAAACATGACATGACAAGTCCGATTCGCAAAATTAGCAAAACAAAACAGAGAGTTATGATCATCTACGCCTATTAATCCGAAAAAAACTACGCTGAAAAGTTCATTAACGATCGTCATGATACCGTGTTTTGTGTTTAAGCAAACATCGTTGTTTATAGGCAAACGGTGTTTTAAAGGTTGACTCAGCCTTCCGTTCTGTAACGCAAATGGCAAAGTGAGAAAGAAAGCTCGGCACCTGTCAGGTCACCACTGCGATATACAGTTATGAAACCAGCTGTTCGTTAGCTTCCTATATAAGATCTGCTTCTACTATTTCAAGAATTAGAGGCTACTGCTTCTTGTCTGTTTTGTTTGTTTTGTTTGTATGTGCACTTGTTATAGCGCCCCTTCTAGCTCTCTCCTCAGAGGCGCTCCCGACTGCAGGGCGGACACTGCATCGGAGTTTCTTCACGCCAAATCGCTGAGCAATTGCGAGTGATGGACTTGCCTAAGGTCCTTACGCGGCGACTTGAGGTGGATTCGAACCTGCAACCCTCCGGCTGCAAGGCAACGAACATAGGCTACCCACTACACCACGGCGCCCCATAAATGTTTGAATCAGGCTAAACGAATTTTTCATTATAAACATCTTGCGTTGGTCAACTTTTAAACAACTCGTAATGAAAATTTTGCAAGCAGCAAGAGTAGGCAGTGCACGTAGCCTCAGGCTCCTCTATCCATCACACCTCGGGCTTTTCATTCGAAACTTAAGACACTCCTTTTCAAGACCTCTTACTCTGTCTCATCTGATCCTCCACCCTCCAATTCCCGGCCCAGACGGTAGCTGTTCCGCCCCTCTGTTCCTATGGCAATTCGACCAGGACCACCACGGACTATACTATCACGGACAACCCTCTGATTCAACGCAGCGCTCGAGAATAGGCTTGTGCCCCGAGCTTGGCTCTCGAGTAGCACTTTAGAAATTTCGAGTTTACGATTACGAATCAATTTAGGTCGTGTTCATTGCATAGGTTATATATATATATGACTGTGTTTATTTTCATATTTCACTGTGCTTAGAATAGCCTAATCATGTATGTCTGCATACTAAAGTGCAATTTACAATTAGTTGCCAAAGAATATAGGCCTACTATATGCATCCTAATGGAACAGCCTATACCATTATCGTAATCGTAATCGTAATCGTAATCTCGAGACTTCTACAGCGCCCACAAAAGCCAAGTCGCGGGAACCAGCTTATTCACAGGCGCTCAATCAAAACAAAATCGATAGGCAGCGGGTCAAGTCCGGAGAGTCAGGCAGGCAGATAGATGGACGACTAAGGTGGGTGATGTTTAGAGTTGAAGTGGCGGAGGATGTGAGGAGAAGAGGAAGAATCAGGATAGGATTTGTGAAAGAGCAATGTTTTCAGTTTTGAGTGAAAGACCTGTGGGGAGATAGCGAGAGGTGGAGTTTTGGTGAGTTCGTATGATGGGTCGGAAGTTTGCCGAAGTGCTGGCGGAAGTTTGTTCCAGAGAGGTGGAACGGCAATGGCTATGGAGCGGTTTGCGAATTTCAGTGATGAAGTGATGGGAAGGCGAAGCAGTGTAATGGAGGATGAGGAGCGTGTTGAACGAGGTGGCTGGATGGTGAACAACTGACGAAGGTAGAACGGCTGGGATGATTGAAGTGTATTGTAAGTGAGTGAGAGGACTTTGTATTCAATGCGTTCAGGTATTTTGAGCCAGTGAAGTGATTTCAGGACAGGAGTGATGTGGTGACGTTTGGAAGTTTTCGTCACTGCACGGGCGAGGGCATTCTGGATAGCTTGGAAGCGGTTAATTTGGGTTATATCAATGTTTAGGAAGAGAGAGTTGCAGTAATCAAGTTTCGCATGAACTATGGATGTGGCTATTGTGGATGCAGTTTTAAAGTCGAGCATAGGTCGGATTCTGCGGAGATCTCGTATGTGCATGAAACAAGTGCGGGAAAGTTGGGTTATGTGGTCGGAGAAGCTAAGATGCTGGTCAAAGATTACACCTAGGTTTCGGACAGGAGAATTTGCGGAGAAAGTGTGGTTGGAAGAAGAGTCATTGTTGAAGGAAATAGAGGGATCAGGAATTTTCTTGAGTTGTTCTCTGAGGCCAATTAGTATAAATTCTGTCTTGGAGGGGTTAAGGCAGAGGAGATTTGAGGTCATCCAAGAGGTGATTTGGGTGACCACGGAGAGAAGATTGTCTATGGAGTCAGAGAAGCTGCTTGGAGAGAAAGAGATGAATAGTTGGGTGTCGTCAGCATATAGATGATGGTCGACTGTGGATGCTTTTATGAGTGAGCTGAGTGGAGTGGTGTAGAGGATGAACAAGAGGGGTCCGAGGACAGAACCTTGCGGAACACCACAGGTGAGAGGGCATGATTGAGAAGACGTTTCAAGTGTTTTGACTGAGAAAGAGCGTGATGAGAGATAAGACTGAATCCAAAGGAGAGCAGTGTCGGTAAAGCCAAAGCAGGAGGATAGTCTTTGGAGTAGTATGTTATGGTCGATGGTGTCAAAGGCTGCAGAGACATCAAGGAGGCAAAGGCAGGAGACTTGTTGATGAGAGATGGCAGAGACAAGTTTATTGTAGAGCGAAGTGAGAAGTGTTTCGGTGGAGTGCTTTTTAGTAAAGCCGGACTGGTTTGGGTTAAGGAGTGAATTTGAAGTCAAGTAGTCATTGATGCGAGAGAGTACAACACGTTCTGTTAGTTTAGAGATGAATGACAGGTTGGAAACAGGTCGATAATTAGAAAGGATTTCCTTATCAAGTGATGGTTTTTTTAGAAGTGGAGTTACCAAAGAATGTTTGAAGAGGAGGGGAAAGTTGCCAGTGGATAAGGAGAGGTTGATTATTTTTGTGATGATGGGGACAATGATAGATGCGCACTCTTTCAGTAGGGAGGTAGGTATAGGGTCGAGTTCGCACTGCTTGTTTGGGAGAGATTGTAATAAATTGGACACTTCAGACTCTGATGTTGGGTTAAAAGCAGATAGCGATGATTGAGGTGGGGAAGACGGAAGGTCGTGAGTGGAGGAGGGTGTATCTGCAGGTGAATCGATGGTAGATTTTGAGAGGAGTGATTGCAGAGAGAGACGGATAGTAGTTACTTTGCCAGAGAAGAACGAGCAAAATGAGTCAGCGATTGAAGAAGATGGTAGAGAGTTTGGAAGTGGGCTAGAGGAGTTCCGATGTAGGAGTTGGTTTACCGTTTTCCAGAGAAGACGAGGGTTACAAGATCGTGATTGAACTAGTGAGGAGTAAAACCTCTTCTTGGCCATTGCCAGAAGGTGATGGTATTTGTTTGTAGCAGCTTTTAGAGCAGAGAGGACTTGAGGGTCATGGGTTCGTTTGTAAGTACGCTCAAGGCGTCGACGGAAAGATTTGAAGGCCTGGAGGTATCGGATTAGCCAATTCGCCAGAGTTAGCTTAAGAAACATTTTCATCTTTTAGATCCGCTATACATGTAGGTTACCAAAAAATGCCCTTGTGAAGCTCATAAAAATTGTTCTGCAAATTGCCAAGCACATTTATGAAAATTAACAAGACCAGTATGGAGCGCTTCTTAGAAGCGTGCCTTGGACAGGCGCTGCATAAACTCCTACATAATAATAATAATGATAATCAGAGAAGGCTCAATCTTGACGACCGTAAACATAAAAAGGCATTTGACGTTTTCAATATTTGACTTTAATATGCATGTGAATCATATTAGCGTTGTTTCTATCTAATCATAACCTAGAATTACTTATGGATAAATTCACAAAACCTTTAACAGTGTTAGTTCTAGGCTATATTACAACCAAGGCCTTTGCGACCTAATTCCATTAGAAGTCTTGATTATGTTCCCTCATTAAACTTTCTGCTCTCCAAATTGTCATTGCAACCATAATTAAATCAAGCAACCACAATATTCAACTATGAATAATTCACGTCAATGTTCTGGAAAATGTCGTGTAGGTCTGTTTATCAAGACAGTGTCTAATTCAAGCAGTCTTGTTTTGTGGTGTGAATAGTTTCATCATAGAAAATACGACGAGGTCGACGAAGAATTCGAGAAACTCGAGAAATGTGAGGAATGCAAATCCGAACCAGAGTCCAACGACACCACACAAGTCGGACAAGAAGTTGATCAGCTGAAAGAAGAAGAAATCAAACTCCACACTTGTTGGCATGATATCGATCTCTAAGTCAGTTTTATGCAAAGTAAACAATTAAGTAAGTATAGACTCTATTCTTTAATTTAACCGGCTGCCACACAGCACTCTGGTGAATAAGTGTCACCTATAAAATTCGCACAAGACATCAACAATTCTGAAGACTAAACAAGCTAATTAGCATGTGAAAAACATTCTAGCTATAAATATTTGACAGAACCAGTTTAAATATTCGAATTTCAAGAACCAACAGTTTGCGGGCATTTTTTATATTTCTAGTCACACCGACCACTGCGTCTTCTTCTTCTGAAGCTCTTCGTTGCAATAAACATACAGATTCCTCAATATGATTTGGAATATTTTTTGGGATACACCATGTAGTGCATATGCGTGTCAAGGTATGAGAGTGTGACTGTTTATTAGGAAACCCGCAGGCATACAAGTAAAAAGCATTTTAAAGCCTTTCTCTGGACTACTTCTTAAGTCTTTCAGAATGCAACTTTGTTCTCCTTTGTTCTAATACTTCTTTAATAAGATTAATATTGCATTTGACAGGAAGCTATATTTATTGTCATTCTGTAAGGTGCAATTAAGTCAAGATTGACTGTGCTTGTACATTCAAAGCAAGGACAGCATTTTGCAACCCGCATTAATTATTGAAAATGTCAAAGACAAGCGGATGTCTGTCCCCTGTGATTTTCAAAGGCGGATCTCGGCCATCTACACCCAGTTCGCCATAATAATAGTCTTATGCAAGCTAATCTAGTCAAAGTATTTTAACTGAGTCAATGTAGCCAAAGATGTGTGTGCTCATGATGACAATCATATATTACCGGGTATGCCTCGAATTCCCGCAGATATTCATAGCTGAGATCTTCAAAGAACACTTCAAATTTCACGAGGTTATCGCTGATCGCTTTATCGTTAGAGATGTTGATGATTGGAACCAGTCTTCGCAACGTTTTCTCCTGCAATACAATCACAGAGCTCAATCGGAACTTCTGAATAAAATACTTGATGCTAAATACAATGACATTGATAGCAGGAGCTGCAGGACAGTAACTATTATAGACGTTGCACCTCAAGACGCATAGTCGTCCCACACGATTATGCATTCTGACTCCTTGTTTGAACAACGAAAAAATCTGAATACGTACCTTTGATTTTTCTGAAGGCCATATTCCCATTGAGAAGACATGCTGGTATTTGACTTTGCTGAAACATAGACGTGCGACGTCCATAAACTTCAAATCGTAATTGAAGGTTTGCGTATAATCTAACTGAACACGTAGGCGACCTACATGGTCCTTGTGGTACATGTAGGTCTACTTATTAAAAATGGAAAGCAATGGGGTCTATGCAGCAAAGCTCAATGCAAGGCTGTGCAGGCAGTGTTTGGAGTGAATGACTTTTTAAAATTAGTTTCACTTAAAGACACCGTTAACAATGTGGTCTATAGTGCAATATAATGCAACCATAATCAGTGTGCTGGAGTGATATGTAACATGCTCTAGTAAGTTAGAAAATGATTAAGTTCTTTTTGTATATTTTACGTGATGAGGAAGGATAGGGTTCTCCTGAAAATGAAGTGACATTTCCTGCATAGCTCTCCAGTCCAAAGCCATTCAGAGATTGAAGTCTTCATACAATGATAAAAAAATGTTATAATAATATAACGCAACAACATGATTGATTATAAATGCATGCGACTTACCTGCATAAGTCAGGACAATCACACTCCAACAAGTTCCTGGCGAACTTCATGGTTACGTTATATTTGCAATCATCTAAAATTTCAGTAACAGGTTATGCTCACAGTTTGAGGAATTTACATATCCGGTATTTGCTCTATTTCAGTAACCACATAGGCCTACATATTATTGGGTGCTTTTTGCACAGCGTAAAGTTTTCAAAGCGTCACATAACTAATGTCAGAGCATTGTTTCGTACTCTTCATTGTTTTAATAACCGTCACCAACCTTGGAAAGTTGAAAAGCAGCATGATCAATGCCAACAGTAAAGTAAACTATTATTATTATCATTCACTTTTTATATAGCGCACCTTCAAGGTTAGCTACTCAGAAGCTCTCCCAGTCAAACAACAGCTAAATGAGGCAGTTTTCAAGCGAGAAAAGAACACAGAGGTGTGACCTCTAGGCACAAAGCGGAGTGCAACAGGTTCTAGGACTAGCCACTGAGAAAGAACGCGGCCCGAGGGGCCAAGAGCTCAGCCTGTTCAGCCGATCCGGAGGTCAGATCGCCACTGGACACCAGAGTTGGGACAGCAGAACTCCTGCAGGTGCATTGGAGTCAAGCCATCCAAGCAGCGACGGACTAATGCCGAAACCCTTTAGGCTTTAGGTGATCCGTTGTGAAATAGGAAGCCAATGGAGTACATTCCGCAGGGCTTTTTTTAACGTGCAGTTCTACACAAAATGTGCAGTTCTAAATGAATTCGTGCAGTTGTAGAAGCACTTCCGTCACGTTCCGTGCAGTTAAAACTAGTAAAAAATAGGTCATTTTCCTAAGATTTTGAGTAATTTACCATGGAGAACGAGAAAGAAGAAAAGAGGATGTGCAGTTCTAAAAATTCCTTAAAAACAGCCCTGACATTCCGTATAATTATGTACTCCGTGACTTGGTCAAATTTAGGGTTGCGACCTAAAAGACGTGCTGCTGTGCGCAGATCCCGGTCACCCAATCCGAATCGCCGGGAGACCGACATGGAGTGCACTGCAATAGTCGAGGCGAGAGACCACAAAGGCATGGACAAAAGTGGCAGCAGCAGTGGGGGTAAGAGATCGAGATATTATCCCAAGCTGACGTAGTTGGTAGTAGCAATCACGACAACGTAGATTTATGTGTTTCGAGAACGTCAGCTAACGGTCCAATGTGAAACTATGCAAGGTGCCGAACAGAGGAGGGAAATGTTACCCCCAGGGAACTCAAGAGTTAAGGCGTCTAAATTGAATTAAACTACGGGCAGTATTTAAAAGTTCTTTGATAATTCCATCCTACGTCTTTTTGAATCTGAAATAGCAGGGTTCCAGTGCTGTCTAGCCGTAAGCTATGCCAAAGAGCCTCGGAACAAAATGCGAAGTATACACTGCTGTATGGATACGAAACCTAGTCAGCTACATGTACATTGTTACATGTATGACGCTAAGCAGGAACAGGCTGGCGTCTGTATACTACAACAGGCTGAGGGGAGGGCAATCATTCACATTCTGTGGGAATGTATGTTCTAACTTATATTAGACACAGGGATAAAATGACAAGCAGAAAGTCCAAGTGCTTGCATAATTAAGAGCTAAAGCTCTAACTGAAAAGTACGGGTTCGTATATATTTAATTTTTTAAATTTAATTTTGTTATTTAAGCCTGACCTTGAGTGATGTTCATGACAGAACAGACCGGATGAGTCTGTTGATTGAAGTCGGCGACTTGGGGAAAATATGGGTCGGTGCAAGAGCAAGCTTTGACGACGTTAAACTGGTAACAAGTCCGAAGACAGGCCTGAAATAATGCAGAGTAGGCCTAACTGGTACCAAGTACAAAGGCAGGCCTGAAAACCAAGAGTAGGCTAACCGTAACAAGTCCAGAGGCTGGACTGTAAAAATGAAGAGCGAAGGCAAGGAGACGTTAACAATCGTTCTAAATAGAAAGAGAAGATTATATAGAATAGATAGATAGAGGTCTAGTAAAGACAGTGAAAGACAGAAAGACAGAAGAAAGCGAGATAAAGATAGACAACTTATGGAAAACACATAATTTTGTAACGCCAATGCACTTAATGTGTTTTGTAAACCAACATCCTTTGGAAATATTCTTATACCATCGGCCACCAACTCTTTGAAGGGCTATCATGTATTTACTTATTTATTTCTCCATTTTCTACATGAAGGCTATAGCGCATAATAGCGCCCGTTCAAGCTCTCTACTCAGAGGGACGCTCCCCACAACTGCCGGACACCGCATCGGAGTTTCATGGCGAAGCGCACGAGCAATAATTGCGAGTGAAGGGTGTCAATCAATCAATCAATCAATCAATCAATCAATCAATCAATCAATCAGAATTTATATAGCGTCCCTTCAAGGTGCCTACTCAGAGGCGCTCCCGGCCGTGATCAATCTGAAAAAACAGTCTTCAACAATTTGTGAAATTGAGAACAGTTTGGGAGGTGTCGCCTAACGACTGTTCTTTCTCCGTCACAGAACGCATGCACCGGACGGAACAGTCTTCTCGAACATGTAAAGAACGCGGCACTTTGGAGACATATAAATCCCAGGTCAAGACCTATATATATATCGTTATAAACAATTATACTACTTCCATTGACCTTTGAACTCGTGTGCACACAGCGCCCTAAGCCCTTTCCTTCGGCCTAGGATGAGCCATGGCGCAATATAAATCGATTCACTATCATTTAAAAGATTATTATTATTATTTTATTTATTTTATTTTAGAATTACATTTAAACAATAACCCACCTCTCTGCTATAGCTGACCGGATAATTGAGTAAGTACGCATTGACGCGCGTATCGTTTTCCAAGCCATCCGTGCAGTTGCTATACGGCGTCGACAGGAGATGCTTGATAGACTTCAACATACAATAGCGTTCCATGATGTCATAACAGGCATATCAAATGAAGCAACTAAACACGTGGCTCATCTGCGTCTGAGTATATAATATTTGTCCGATTGCAATTGGGTCGTCAAACTCCGCATCTGGTTGTATACTCTGACAGTGCCAGTCCCAAGCCTGGATAAAGGAGGAGGGTGACACTAATCATCTTTGATATGGCAGTGTCGTTAAACATGTACAGCAAGAGAGAACTGGGCCGTCATCTAATCGTTGACGTTCTGCTTCATTGAAGCGAGAGGCGTAATGAAGTTTGTCTGCATCAATCGCGAGAGACTGTAGCTTGTCTTAGTTATTAGTCCCGAACAGGATAGTTTGCTTATCAGCAAAAAACCGCTAGGCTATAATCTATGACAAGCTTCTATTTTGCCACACGTTCCGTGCATGGCGAGAACCTTAGCAGGATGCTGTTACCAAGATACATGTGTTTGATACTTGTCCTTGTAGGCTCATCCATTAGTAGGCCTATGCCTACTACAGTAGCACCATTTTCATCAATAATTTGATTCGTACTTCTGGCATATAAAGTCACCAGGCCAATAAATTCATCTGTTTACGACCGCATGGGCAACGTCCCTGTAGGAATTTTCAACCTGGCTATGAACGCACTGTAATGAAAAGTTGCTTATATTGCAATTTGTCCTGCAAATAGGTCTACAGTTCATGCACAAATTGATACGTTTTCTGACTCTATTAACAATCTTCTTTAATTACAAACTGACGCAACGCAGAATGATAAAAATCCGTAGTACAACGAATATTATCACAAGTTATTACAGGAGTCGAACTTAACTGTTGGCAGCCATAAAAGGCGTCCATCACGTCCTAGGCCTACTAGTCAATTTACCAACGCTATCTGCCGATTGGAAGGTTGAGTGGACCATTTTGAGGGTAGCAGGAAACGATCTAGCGTCCGTGCGCTCTTCGTGGTGGTGTCACTGGTGTGTTAACCATCTACCTCAACCTTCGTGTACCTGCTATTGACATTTGGCGTCAAAACGTTTGTTCCCGTAATCCCGTATCAGTAGGGCCTATTCGCGTCTTAGTATTTGAAAGACATAGTCTACCAAACTCAAGCATATTTATCGGAAATATCGTCGTGTTGTGAAAATGGGCGAATATTCGTTTTACCTTTTTGATAGCAACTGACGTGTAGTGACCGGGGCTAATGGTGACGCCTTCATCCTCTGGAAAGGGCATCGTTTTCTGCGGATGAATGACGACGCGTAGTCCTGCTGAATCCCCGATATCCGGAATGTACTCTTCCTGGTGGATATTCATGATCATCTGCAGCCCTGAAGCAATAGATTTTCACTCTGTTTAGACGATAATACATTATACATCGACGACACATACAAAGAAAGGTGGCGCTTCTAAACAATTGTTGTCAGTTGTTTGAAGCATAAAAAGCCAACGCAATGCGATTGTGGTCGACAGTGGCGTAGCCAGGAATTTATGATGGGGGGTTTGGATTTTTTTGGTCTGGCAGGATGCTCTTTCTGACACCAACCCAACAGTATTACAGTAAATAAAAAGGGAATAAAGTAACAAAGAGAATAAAGTAAGAAAAACAATTGTTACTACAAGCAATTGTTTTGTTTTTCTAATTTAAGTGAATAAATAACCTTTAAAAAAACTTGTTTCCTAGGCCAATGGGGGGGACGGGTTTAACCCCCGAAACCCCTCTTGTCTACGCCACTGGTGGTCGAGTAATCGTGGAATGAAAGTCTATTGATAATAATTGTTATGCGTTTTGAGCTGGTGCATCTTCAACGGTGAGCGTGCTCAACAAAAAGCAACCGAAAAGTTTCTATTCTCATTTGCAAAGTTTTTTTAACTTTAATTGTGGACTGAAAGATCTAGTTCGTGTGGCCTACCTGACCTGCGTCCGCTCGATGTTGCTGAGTAGAGCGTCTTCGATTCGTTCCAACCGGCGTTGAATACGTAACAGTTGCCGTAACGAGGATTGTAGAACGTCTCAAAGTCACTGGTCGCAGCAACAAAAAGATTGAAACCGATTTGCAAATTTGATACAGAGCAACAGGGAAACTAATAATGGCTTTCGGGGTTCCACTGATTTCATGCAGGGTATAGTAATAAATAGTAATGAGTAGGATAATGAATAGTATTGAATAGCAATGAATAGTAATGAATAGTAATGAATAGTGATGAATAGTAATGAATAGTAATGAATAGTAATGAATAGTATTGAATAGTAATGAATAGTAATGAATAGACGACGATTCCATGATTCATAGTTTGTTGATAGTGAGCGCAAGCTTGGAAAGTTATTCATTTGCTAGTTCTCTGGATAAATCTCACACCAGTTCAAACCCTAGTGTGCATGAATCGACTAATAGCAGGTGAAATGCGAGTGCATTGGATAATCGTACAAATGAAGAAGGGTTGGAAAAAAGAGACAGTAATAAAAGAGACAGTGATAAAAAGAGACAGTAATAAAAAGAGACAGTAATAAAAAGAGACAGTAATAAAAAAAGACAGTAATAAAAAGATACAGTAATAAAAGATACAGTAATAGAAAGAGACAGTAATAAAAAGAGACAAACATAAAAAGAGACAGTAATAAAAAAGATACAGTAATAAAAGATACAGCAATAAAAAGATACCGGTACAGTAATAAAAAGAGACAAACATAAAAAGAGACAGTAATAAAAAGATACAGTAATAAAAGATACAGCAATAAAAAGATACAGTAATAAACAGAGACAGTAATAAAAAGAGACAGTAATAAAAAAGAGACAGTAATACAGAGATTTGCTACTCTCACAACAACGATTACGGAGCTGGAGTTCGAGATAGGCTGAGTGGATTTTTTAGTTTTTTTAAAAATAACAATAGGGCTCATGAATATCTTGAGGGTGCAGAAGCATTTGATAGTATGACATCCCAGATATTAGTTCTAGATTTCCATCGCCTAATTAGGTTACCCAGATTGTAAAGATTTAATTCGTTCATTTTGATCAATCACCGTGGCTTGATAATTATATAAAACAGCTGAAATTGATAATTGGTCGTGCTCCTATCAACTTGCAATTGGTATAATTTCTATGCATAAAACAATAAAATAATGGACTCATGCTGGAATTCATGCACGTCACGTTGCTCACTAAAATTATGAAGCAGATAAATAAGAATTGAAACAGTCCAGGAGCAATAGGCCTAAACCTTCTTTTCTCATCCATTAAACACTATTTTTTTGGCAAAAACTTTCACTTGAAAATCCACAGAGTTTCTTACTTACCTGCTGGCACAATTCAGACCGGCGTACGTGCACTGAAGAACCATACTTTCTAAAGTGTAGCCCATATTGATTTTCGTTACTTCAGGTAGAGCTGCAAGTTTTTCTATAAGAACTTCGCCTCGGATAAATGCCGGTGTCAATTTCCTTCGATTGCTAAATGCACTCCCAAACAGTGGGGGTGGAGACGAAAAACATGGAACATCCGATGACTGAGTAATGGTAGGAGTTGTAGGCTTCTTTGAAACTGGCGGTTTAAAGGACGCACATTCTGCGGCCGAATGTGATGTTGTGTTGGAACAGACGGTACAAACCTGCGAATAGGACAACATTATGCAGCACTGACAACAGCATCCAATAGAGTAGTTTTTAATAGGTGTCGTCGTGGTGCTTTCAAAAGCGGTTGTAGGCTCTTCAAAGTGTTGTGAACTGCCTACATTTGATGTTGGTGTTGTTGATGTTACTGTTGCTGATGTTGCTGTTGTTGACGGTGCTGTTGTTGATGTTGCTGTTGTTGGTGCTGTTGCTGATGCTGCCACAGTTGATGTTGCTGTTATTGATGTTACCCTCCCGATTGTTGTAGTTGTCGTCTGTAGTGCAGTTGGCGTAGTTGTGGCTTGAGACGTGGTTGCTGTTTGCGATTTAGTTGACGCAGGTGTAGTTGTCTTCACTGACGCCGTTGCTGTGTCAGACGTGGCTGCTAATTGTGATAGACTTCGTACAGGTAGTTCACGTATGACCGTGGTTGTTATTTCAGACGAAGTAGTCGCTTTTGTTGTGGTTTCTTTAGGCGCAGTTGTCGTAATGGGCGTAGCTGTTGTTGTTTCAAACATGGTTGTCGCTTGCGAAGTAGTTGGTTCAGGTGTAATCGTTACAATTGACGCTGCTGGTGTGATTGGTGAAGTCTTAATGAGTGGATTGATTGCCGTCTGAGGCGTAGTTGTTATTTTCCCTGTGGGTGTCTTTGACGTAGTTGCTGTTGTTCCAATTGTAGTAGTTGTTGTTCCAATTGCAGTAGTTGTTGTTCCAATTGTAGTAGTTGTTGTTCCAATTGCAGTAGTTGTTGTTCCAATTGCAGTAGTTGTTGTTCCAATTGTAGTAGTTGTTGTTCCAATTGCAGCAGTTGTTGTTCCAATTGCAGTAGCTGTTATTCCAATTGCAGTAGTTGTCTCAGCTAAATAAAAATAACAGTGGGACGAAGTAATTGTAAATAGTGCTAGCTAGGCTACAGATATGGATGTAGTGCCATACCGAGTCGTATCAATGAAAAAGGTATCCTCCACGCAGGTCTACCATAAGCATAGGCGTAGCTGCTCGGAAGAAAGACTTCTTTAAAGATACCTAAAATAATTTTGCATAGGTCTATATATCCTATCACGTTCATTCGTTAGTCTCGTTAATGGGTAAAGCCAAAGTTTGAAGTGTCCAGCTAGGGACCTCTGGATAAGTTGCTACGGAACTCCGGGAACTGTAAGCACCGGTATTGCACTCACAAAACCTTTCGAACCTCGGAAATTTTAGAATCATTAGAAACTAAAAAAAACATTCACTCTCAGCATGTTTATTCATTAGAAATTTTGGCAATTTAAAACAGATAGGCTATTTTAATTTTGACATAGGTCTATTTTAATTTTAAAGATACTGACATAGGCCCTAATGACGATTGCACGGTGCAATGTGTCGCCAAATCAGTTTGTGTGTCTAGGTGTGTCGCGCGCAGAAAAAGGCTGAGACCTCTGATTTAGCCCATAGATACATATATTATAATCAGTATGAATTGTTGTTTGAGTGAATGAATTACTCACCGATTGACTCACTCACTCGCTCACTCACTCATTCACCCACCCACTCACTCACTCACTCACTTGCGTCAGCTTTGACTTAGACTCACAGGACTTGCCAGGGCTGTTTTTAAAGAATTTTTAGAACGGCACAACTTCTTCTTTTCTTTCCCATCCTCCATGGTAAATTACTTCCAATCGGAGGACAATGACCTTTTTTGCTAGTTTTAACTGTACAAAGGTGCTTCTACAACTGCACAAATTCATTTAGAACTGCATATTTTGTGTACAACTGCACGTTAAAAAAGCCCTGGGACTTGCTCTGTAATATAGGGGTGCGAGAGACAAGTAGACGCAATCGTTCAAGTTCAACTTACTCATCTTGATCTTGCAGATGAACGTCTCTTTCGCCGAACAATCCTCGGCCGTCCACCAAAACGTTTGCATGGGAAAACCGGTAAAATTGAAGGTCGACATCCTGACACACAGCCCTGAAGACGCAGGTTCTTGATAAGCCCAACGACGATAGGTGGACGTTGAACCATCCATCCAGTACGTGTTGTCCGCAACGGCGCTGTACGAACCAAAGTATTCGGAATAGGTCTCTGACGACGTATTTACAGAATCTCGCACCAGTCCGATCCAGTATTTCTCAGAAACAACGCAGCTGCGAAAAACAACTCAACCAGTTGAGTCTTGAGATAATAATTATTCCAATTTCAAATAGTATTAATCTGTGCACGACAGAGATTTTTTAACGTGCAGTTGTAGCCTACACAGAATGTGCAGTTCTAAATGGATTTGTGCAGTTGGAGAAGCACTTCTGTACAGGTAAAACTAGCAAAAAAAGTTCATTGTTCTCCGATTGGAAGTAATTTACCATGGAGGATGGAAAAAGAAGGAAGGATAATTGTAATTCATTCCACTCACTTTGCTACCAGAAAGTCAAACTCAACCGAACTTTGAATGCTGACCAGTGTAGCGCCAGGAAGAAGAGTTGTGCAGTTCTAATAATTCCTTAAAAACAGCCTTGGTGCGCGAAGAATGTTCGTAAAAGTGCCGGTTCGAATCCTCCTCAATCAGCCGCGTAGGGACCCTGAGCAAGTCTTTCATTCGCAATTGCTCATGCTCTTCGGCGTAAAAGTAAAGTCCACCCAGTGAAGTCCATATAGACTACACAATAATACCGTTTCGTCCAGTTATACCAAATTCAAGAGAAATCAAAATGAATTACGATTGACGTGTTCGGCCGATATTTCGCCGCACCCTTCAAAGGATAAGTTGATCTCAGCGCTTTTGAGACGTTTTTTAAAACTGTAGAAAATTATGCAGCTACATAGCATAAAGACCTAAACACTGTTTACACATGTATGCACACTGTTTCTGTGTCGTAGATTCGCTTCGTGTGCTGGTTCGGATTAAGGCATGCTCAACATGTTCGGCCGAACAGGAGCCCCACACCTTAGGGGCCCACACCTTAGGGGCCCACACTTTAGAGGGCCCACACCTGTGGGAAAAATGTTTCTGAATAATTTTTTGATTTTTAGCAAATTTCAACCAAACGACTAAAGAAGAAAGGGTCATCAACTTTTTTGGAGGGAAATAATCGGTATATTCTACGAAATTTTCGACCAAACGACTAACAAAAGGTCAGCAGAATTTTCGGCCGAAGAACCGCAAAAATTTCCCTGACAGGGCCCCATATTTCTTAATCCGGTCCTGTTCGTGTGAATTGATCTGCAGTCACAACTCCATGCAACCGATGATTTATAATTCATTCCACTCACTTTGATACCAGAAAGTCAAACTCCTCCGAACTTTGAATGCTGACCAGTGTAGCGCCAGGCAAAACATTATCGCATTTTGGTTGGGCGCTTGAGTGGTTCAACCCCTTAGGTGATATGTAGTAACAAAAGCTGCTGTAACCGATCCAGCTGCTTGGACATGATACTGCAACAAACAAAATTCAGTGATGACTCTTAAGTTTGCGGTTTGTATCAACGTTCATTACGTTCTACCAAGCAGTCCGTGACAAAAGCCACCTAAGCGGTGCTGCCTTCGACATATAGGCCTACCCTACAAAAGTAGCCTAATCCGCACATAATGAAAATTCGAAAATGAGATCGGAACATAGAGTTGATACAGGTTAACACGAATCAGAGTAGGCCTACGCTCCACGTTTCCGCTGTGGTGTAGGGGTTATCTTGGTGCCGATAGGTTGCGGGTTCAAATCCACCTCAATCCGCCGCGTAGGGACCTTGAGCAAGTCTTTCACTCGAAATTGCACAGACGCTTCAGCGTGAAACTCCAATTCAGTGCCCGCGCTGTAGCATGGGCGGAGACCTAGGGGGGACAGGGGGGACAGTCCCCCCCCCCCAATGAAAGTGTTGGGGGACGCCCATGCATTTGTCCCCCCCCCCCCCCAATGTTTGAGCGTCAAGACTTTTTCGGTGGCGAAAATAACTTTTTTTCGAGATTACATGTATAACATGTGCTCATGCATACATTCATGCATACGCCGCACTGCAAAATTTAACTCGAAAACTGGCAGGTGAATTATTATTAATTATACGAGTCGCATACCGCTACGCTTCCGTCGTTTCTTCTTGGCAACCGTCTGAATCTTCTCTGACTGTCCGTTCAATTCGTCCAGCGCCGACTTGCGAACGGGATTCAGATTGCAGACAGTGACTGCAGGAAAGATGAGCTTCTGGTCATTAACTACGCTGGTGTCCACGTTGATCGGATAGCTTAAGTAGTTTTCCATCAAACCTTTCACGTTGTAGCACAGTCCGACCGTCATTAGGAGAATTGCTACGATCCAGAACGCTCTTTTCACCAGACCTGACAAGAACATTTTGTTGGCAAGAAGAATGAATTGTGTAGTCTTTAGGAGAAAAAACCTTAAAACTTCAGTGATCCATAATTTTTAAAGGCCTACCTTTGGCTCGTTCGAGATTTGGCAATCCGTGGACCGTAGTATCCTGGAAAAGTCCGTGGCATAGATCTAGAGGAGTGGCATTCAGTTCTCCGTTATCGTAGTTCATGTAACGCGGCAGACGAAAGCGATATCCCGCCATGACATTCCTTCCCCGACTCTCGCTCCTAAGTGCAGATGACATGCTGAAGGCGAATGAAAAAAGACACACAGGGTAAAAATCTAAAATATGAAACAAGTGAGCTGTATGTATTAATAGACCCTGCCTGTAGGTTGCTAGCACGTCCACAAGAAATCCATATAGAACCCACGTTTCCATATTATGTGACCCGCATGGAGCCCTAAATGCCTATGGCAATGCTGGCAGTGAATAGCCTGCTAGATAGATTACAACCTTATATAGGTCTACTCAATATCTAAGCGTAAATGAATGTAATACCTCAGTGTTATAGGCCTAAAAGCTAATTCGGTTTTACGATCTCGTCTTGGGTCGCAATTCGTCGCAATTTTGCTCTAACTCCGCTGCAAGAACCAGCCAAAGGCGACGACATTTGGCAGCAATTGAAGGCTTCAGGTAAAGTCATTGTTTGTCTTGATAGGTTGACAAACGACGATGTCATGATACTTAGCTTTGATTGATCAACGGGTCTCAACGATACATCTGTTTATACGACTCCATAGAAACCACTCACCTATAGCAGTCACTACGAAACCAGGTTCCAGAATTGAACGATCTCTTCTGTTGGGACGCAAACACGAGTTCAACAAAGCTAAGAGAATCGATGCAATAGCAGCTTTTCTGACCCAATGGCAGGTTTTGAATTATTTCAGATGTTTATGCTACTGTAGAATTTTCTTAAACTATATGCCTCGCTACGGAATTTTGTTTAAAACACGACTAGGCCTATAATAATTATACACACCGCCTTCAACCGCCCCGCGCATGCGCTATCTTTTCTTGGCATGTTGATTGCTGGTTTGCGCAAGCCTCTTCGTATACCCTAATTTCTAATTCCTAAATAAGTTTGGAGTTGAAAATCTTCAGTTCAACACATTTCAACCTATAGGCACGATACTGTTAAAGATGCTTACCGGATATACGCCAATAATTAGGAGTTCGGACAACTCGGGCCGGACAATTCGGAGATGGACAATTTTGAGCGGATAATTGGGAGCGGACAAATGTCCGGTCCGAATTGTCCGGTCCGAATTGTCCGCTTTGAATTGTCTGCTCCAAATGGTCTGGGTCCGATTTGTCCTCGCCAGAATTTATTCCGAATTGTCCGCCTCCGTATTGTCTGCTCCGAATCGCCCGGTTCCAAATTTTCCTTTCCAATTTGTCCGGTACGAATTGAATTGCCCGGCTCCGCATTGTCCGGGAACCCAATAATTATGTTGTTAAATAAACATAGCTAATGAAAACATTAGGTGTAGTCATATAATGCTACATTTTCCAATCGTGTTCGATGTCCAATCTCGATCGTCTCTGAAATACACGCCCCTATAGAGAATAATGTTCATAGAGGCGTCACTGTAGAATATTTTCTAGCGTGTGCAGCTATTTAATATTTACACGTGCAACATGCGCTGTAGGCCTATATGAGAACAGCAAGTCAGTTTAACATAAAGGGTTCTGCCGATGTTTCTCCATTATTTAAAATGGCTTTCTGGAGCGCATTGAGTGCATTGTCACGTGTAACAAAAAGCCTTCTTAAGACTCGAGGTCGTCGATTTATTTTGAAAGCCTCACATTTCCATGGCTCTCCGTCGAAACAATGGCAAAGAAAGATCGTCGCTTGACTGTAAATGTCGAGAATCCAGGCCTCTGCATCAGGGCTGTTTTTAAGGGAATTTTATAACTCCACAACTTCTTCTTTCGCTTCCCATCCTCCATGGTAAATTGCTTCCAATCGGGGGACAATGACAGTTTTGCTAGCTTTCACTGTACATATGTGTTTCTACAACTACACAAATGCATTTAGAACTGCACATTTTGTGTACAACGGCACGTTAACAAAAGCCCTGCTCTGCATTGGATTTTGTCAAGTGAAATCCTATAAACGAGTTACATAATCATTCTAAGGTCTGTTGCTATAATGAATGAACTCCAGGCGATCTTCAGCAAACCATAACGATTGGTTGATATCAAATTGCACGCCTCTGACTCTCTGAGTAGCTACAAATGTATAGGCTACGTAGGGCCTATAGATAGGCCTATATGTGAATAATGCGTATAATATTCGAAAACAAGCAGAACAATAGTCTGCGTGTAGGATGCAAGCATGGGCGGAGTTTGGTTTCCGTTCTTGGAGGGGTTAAAGCCTTCATGGGGGGGCTAAGCCCGGGAAAAGATACCATTTACACGGTAAAAAATGAATCTTGGTCTTCATGGGGGGGACTTAGCCCCCTAGCTCCTGATAAACTCCGCCCATGGATGCAAGACAATTGTTGCATCCAGCGATTCTCGTCTTCAGCCATTTAAAGTAATCGATCGCTAGCGTTAACGCTGAAACGCGTCTCGACAAAAAGGCGCTTCGTAAGTCGAAAACAAACCATGAGAATATCGATCACGAACAAAGAGCTACAAAGTATCAGGGCTTTTTTAGCGTGCAGTTGTAGGCCTACACAAAATGTGCAGTTCCAGAGGGATTTGTGCAGTTGTAGAAGCACTTCTGTACAGTTAAAACAAGTACAAAAAGGTAATTGTCCTCCGATTGGAAGTAATTTGCCATGGATGATGGGAAAGGAAGGAAGGAGTTGTGCAGTTCTAAAAATTTCTTTAAAACAGCTCTGCAAAGTATGGGTATATAATCTTCGTGACACGGAACGTGCCCCATAGACCCATGTTGACCATCCCTGTCCTCTAGACGATGTTGACAGTAGACATCGGACTCAAGCACATCTGCAATTATCGTCTAATGCGTGGTTCAATGGTTCAGTCACGTAGACCAAGATAGCTTGCCAACAAAATACACGTCATGCGTAAAAACGTTTTTGTAGAAACGACGAACAAGGTCTGAATCGCAACATTAGTGAAAAAATCTTTGAGACCTTTGGGTATAGACAGATTGATCCGAGGAAACGACGCAGACCAGTGGCGTAGACAAGGGGGTTTCGGGGGTTAAACTCCCCAATGGCCTAGGAAAAAAATTTTAAAGCTTATTTATCCACTTAAATAAGAAAAAACAAAAAATTGCTTGTAGTAACAATTGTTTTTCTTGTTTCATTCCCTTTGTTACTTTATTCCCTTTTTATTTACTGTAATACTGTTGGATTGTCGTCAGAAAGGGCATCCGGCCAAACCATAAAACCTCAACCTCCCCCCCATCGTAAATTCCTGGCTACGCCACTGACGCAGACAGTCTATTAGCGATCACTGTGGATATTTGTTCAAGGAAATATCTATAGCTGTTTATATGCAGACGGTGTTTTTAAGGTTGACTTAGCCTTCCATTCCCTAGGGGCGATTGCACGGTGAGTAGGAAGGATTGGCCCCTCACAGGCTACGATTGCCATATGCAGTTATGAAATCGACTTTAGCTTACAATCAGATGTATTCCTGCCATTTCTGCTGTCGAATCGACTACTGCAACCAGGGCTGAAAGTGAGCCGGGTCTGTCCGTGTCTCAGACCCGGCATTCATTTGTTGGCGCTTGAATAAACACTGGTATTTAGCACCCTTTGGCCCAAAGATACCCGGCAATTTTTTCAAACCACTTTCAGTCCTGACTGCAACTCACTATTTGTTGGGCTTACCATGGAACGTTAATCCTCCCTTCAGGCAGTTATGAACTCGGCGGCCAGGCTCTTTGCTCGTCTACCTCGCTACTCTCACATTCCTACCTACATGATTGATGTTCTACACTGGCTTCCTGTTGCCTCTCGTATCCAATGTTTACGAGTTAGGTAAAAACCATTAAAACAACTGCAAATGAACACAGAATAAACGTTGAAATGCGCGAATTGGTACCACATAAGGTTAAAGAGAAATTCAGGCAGATTCATAAATGTGTGCTTACTAAAACTAGTGAAAAATAGAAAATTGGTTTTTCGCGTCAATATCTTGAATACTGAAACGTCGCCGCTAAGGAAAGTTCGCAAGATGTCGCTACATGCAGCGAGACAACTAAAATACGAGTCTATCCACGAGTTTTAAAGAGGTGGGCGTATTATTCGTCCTGAGCGACTTGTAGCACTCTCCCCTAGTTAAGTAGATTTGATGCATACTGATGTTCCTTACGGGTTTACTACAACTCACTGTGCATTGTCTTATTGCGCTTCTCAATGGTAATTAGGTCCATACTCAGCGGGACATGTCCCTTTTGGTGTGCATTATTGCTCCCACGTTGTTATTCTGCCTACTCTTTATGTGAATTTGCTTAATTCTGATTATGTTTTTAGTTAGTTACATGTAGGCCTGTAGGCTATGTATAATTGTAATGGGATCAATAAAAATGTCTAATTCTAACGATTGCGCTGATGGACCCAATGATGGTAGCCTACTGTCAATTATTTGTGCCATAGCTATGTTTTAGACGTCTCAGAATAGCAGTAGACTACCACTAACAGTGTCACAACCTAATCCAATGCTGAAAATATTGCTAAAATTTTACCCAGGTCTTTTTCAACCAACCCCAAACCGGGGCATGTTGTAGCATACATACATGCATACATATATACATACATCTTCTTCTTCTTCTTCTTTGGGTCTGCTGCCTCTCGGCAGGTCCAGATGCCCAACGACGCCACTCTTCTCGGTGTTGTGCTTTTTCTTTGAGTTTTCCATATCCATCCTTCATCATCCAGTCCAATAACTGTTCCCTAGGTCTTCCTCTTCCCTCATCCCTCCATTTTGCCCTCCACTAGGTCTCTTTGCAAGGAGTTGAGACACACATACATACATACATACATACATACATACATACATACATACATACATACATACATACATACATACATACATACATACATACATACATACATACATACATACATACATACATACATACATACATACATACATACATACATACATACATACATACATACATACATACATGTATATTCATACATACATACATTCATACATGCATGTACATACATACATGCATACATACATACTATGTGCTATTTGAAACAAGAAACTCTCTGGCTTCCTGATTAGTTGCAGGAAGTGCGTTATTATTTACAGATTGGTTAACCACACTGAAATACTACAAACGAAATTAAATAAAATTTAAGACTTAGTCCAGTAAGACGAGCGTCGATTTACAAAACACTTGTACGCAGGGCCTCCGACAGGGGGGGCTACTGGGGCCATTTGGCCCCAGGCCTCACTTGATAAAGGACCTCGGAATTTCGGAATTACAGAATTATTTGTAATAAATAACTACTTAATTCAGTAAATCCCTATTAATTTTCAAGCAATAATTTATTGAAATGGAGAATTACGGAACTAAGGAGTTATTCATTGAAATGTAGGGCTATACAAATTCTAATAATTTCGGATCGAAATCATTGACGTTAAATAATTGCAAACTGTAGACAAATTTTTCATAAAGATGTTATTAGTTGTAAAACCGAAAACTTGTCAACACTCAACAGTCTAAACTCTATCGTAACTCGTTACTCGTAGTCATAAGTCAAACACTCAACCTAAATAATTTTTAGTATGAATATAATTATAATCATCCGATACTCCGTGGATAGTGTAGCCTACACAGTACACTATACTAGGCTATATAGGCCCATGCATATTCTTACTTTCTTAGTCTCTTAGTGCGGTGGTGTAGCCAGGAGTTGGGGTTTGGGGCATGCAGTGTAGAAAATGAATGTGGTGGTGGACGAATTCGAGGGGAATGAGGCCGATGAGGGCACGATTAGGGGCTTTGTTTTTAACTTAGGAAATTGATATTTAATCTATATTAAAATAGTTTTAACAATATCAGTCAATTTGACAAAATTGACCACGATGTCAATTTTATTGAAAACATAGCAAATATTCCCCCTAACTATTAGTATATTGTATTACATATAAATATTATTTTAGCTTAATCTCATAGGCTGCAGAAAGATGAAGAGATCATTCGAAAGTGGACATGAGAAACGAAAGAAATTGGCTCGACAAAAGGAAGCTGCTTCATCAAGCCGAAAATTTCAAATTTCTTTGCACATCCTGATAATAGCAATAGGCTCAGCCAGACAGAAGATCTTCGAGAAATAAATTTACATCACAAACAGAAAGTAACCTTCAAGAGACTTTGATGACTGTAACAAACGTGACTGATACAGAATGGAGTTTTGAACCAAGAAAATGTAATTGTACAGCATTTAACAATTGACAATGTATAGGCCTATTAGATAATTCAACTAATTTTATTTTAAATCCTTCAAATATTATGAGACATGTTGACATTGGAGCAGGATCTCATAGCGATTCAGAATTTCGACGTAGATTATTGAATGAGAATTAAGGCCTTGAAAATTAGTTGTGGCCCTGGGCCTCCAAATCCTGTCCGAGGCCCTGCTTGTACGAAAAGAGAATAAACACGATCTACGAAGTAAGTGATATACCAAAATACATTCAAGTCTTTAAGAGCTCAACAAATGTGACTGATCGTTGTTACTAACGGATCTACTGCGAATGGTCTGATTAGTTTCGACCTTGAGAGACGACTGTATATAATATAGGACCCAACTAATATCGATGTTCAAAGGTTCATTGTTCAATTAGGATTAAGTCAACGCAGTCAATTAAGAACATGCAAAGTTAGCCGTTTCAATAATTACAAATTTCACGCGAACTACTTCTAATAACTAATGAAAAATGACTCACTAGGTTATTTTAAACCGTCTGCGTGCATTGAACAATGATAATAATAATAATAATAATAATAATAATAATATCAATAATAACGATAATAATAACAATAATAATAATAATGATATTATTATTATAATATAATATAGCTTTTAATAGGCAGAATTTCCTACTGTCGTCGTCATCATCATCGCCGTCATCATCACCAGCATCATCATCATCATCGTCATCATCATTATAATATAATATTATTATAATAATAATATTAATAACAATAACAATAATAATAAATACCTCGGGGAAAAAAATAATAATAATAATAACAATGATAACAGAAGCATTATGAGTCAAATGTTTAACTTCATTGTCACAATTAAGCTTCCGCATTAATTGCCTATCTTGTAGCAAGCTGCGATAATGTCAACTTGATTCTGAACCAGCGAAATTGACGATTGATTAACTTTCCATTACTAATTGAAGTTTGTCTGCTGGATTCTACTTGGTGAGACTGACTCTGTTGGTGAGTTTTCTCACACCGAATATGGCAAAGTCCAAGACGAATTCTATGACTTCAAAGCAAGTGAAGAATGCAAAACCGAACCACAATCCAAGCACACCTGCGAGGTCCGACAGGTAGTTGATCAGCTATGACACACACGTAAATTAATCTTGTTATTTTACTGGAGCCATAATATGCTACAGTTTTAGAACACGCGCACCTTCGAAAGAATTGGGTTCTATCGGTCACATCCCAAAGACTCTCACATCAGTAGACCTACTGTCGTCGTCATCATCATCGCCGTCATCATCACCAGCATCATCATCATCATCATCGTCGTCGTCATCATCATCATCATCATCATCGTCATCATCATCATCGTCATCATCATCATCAACGTCTTCGTCATCGTCATCCTTTTCGTCATCGTCATAGTCATCGTCATCATCATCATCAGCACCACCACCACCACCACCACCACTACCATCATCATCATCATCATCATCATCATCATCATCATCATCATCATCGTCATCATCATCAATCATCATCATCGCTGCGCGCCCGAACAACCATGCTCAGACTATTATCAATACATGAGTGCAATTGTTTTAACATTACAGATCAATTATAAAGTTCTATGCTATTTTTTCAGAAATATATATAGGCCTATGTGATGCATCACATTCACATATAATTATAGGCCGCCTACTTATATAGAGTGTTGGAGTGTTCGCTTTAAATGATTTTGCAAAGCTAATACTGACTTTTTACTACTTTCACTCTAGCTCCTCCAACCCTCGCCACCTCTGGAGAGCTGTCAACTCTCTTCTTCATCGCAAATCGCCCTCCCCACTACCGAGCTCCATCCCACCCCCCTCTATGGCCGATACATTCTGTTCATTCTTCTCGGACAAAATCTCATCCCTTCGCTTCACATTGCAGTCCCTTCTCGATTCACAATCCTCCAACACTGATCCACCTCCATTTCCAAATCCTACTCCTCCTGTCTCTCAGTCATCCCTTCCAATACTCCATCCCGCCTCTGAAGCTGAAGTGTCACTCCTGCTAAACTCTCTTCCCAACAAACAGTGTGAATTAGATCCTATCCCAACTGCTCTCCTAAAAGACTGCGCTTCCGTCCTCGTTCCTATAATCACTAAAATTATCAATCTTTCACTCTCCACTGGCAATTTCCCAACGGTCTTCAAGCAATCGCTCGTCACTCCTCTTCTGAAAAAAGCAAATCTTGACAAGGAAAACCTATCAAATTACCGACCCATCTCCAACCTTTCTTTTCTATCGAAATTAACTGAACGAATTGTCCTTGCCCGCCTAAACGATTACCTCTCTTCTAACTCACTCCTCAATCCCCACCAATCTGGCTTTACTAAACACCACTCCACAGAAACTCTACTCGTCTCTCTCTACAATAAACTGGTCTCGGCCGTCAGTCATCAGCAAGTCTCCTGCCTCTGTCTCCTTGACATCTCCGCTGCATTCGACACCATCGATCACAGTCTCCTTCTTAATCGACTCTCTTCTTCTTTTGGCGTCTCTGGCACTGCTCTACTCTGGTTCGAGTCCTACTTGTCTTCCAGAACTTTCTCTGTTAAAGCCTCCAGTCACTGTTCGAAACCTCTCCCACTATCTTGCGGCGTTCCTTAAGGCTCCGTCCTGGGTCCACTCCTCTTCATTCTCTACACCACTCCTTTGAGTCATCTCATAAAATCCTCGTCTGTTGACCACCATCTCTATGCAGACGACACCCAACTCTTCATATCCTTTTCCCCAGGCTCTTTCTCCACCTCCATTGCTGAACTTCTCAATGTGGTCAATCTGATCTCTCAATGGATGTCGTCCAACCTCCTCTGCCTCAACCCCTCCAAAACAGAGTTCATTATTCTAGGCCTTCCTGACCAAATCAAGAAAATCCCTGACCCCTCAATACACCTATCGACTAACTCTTCATCTATTACCTTCACCTCTGATGCTCCGGTCCGCAATCTTGGTGTAATGTTTCATTCACACCTCTCCTTCTCTAACCACATCTCTAATCTATCGCGCTCCTGCTTCATGCACATCCGGGACCTCCGACGCATCCGACCCATGCTTGATTTCAAAACTGCTTCCACCATTGCTACGTCCATCGTCCACTCAAAGCTTGACTATTGCAATTCCCTATTCTTAAACCTTGATGCCACACAACTTAAGCGCCTCCAACTCATACAAAATTCTCTTGCTAGAGCCGTCACCAGAACACCCAGACATCATCACATCACCCCTGTCCTCAAGTCTCTTCACTGGTTGAAAATCCCAGAGCGAATTCACTACAAAGTTCTCTCCTTAACATACAACTCCTTACAATGCTCCCAGCCCAGATATCTTCGCGAACTGTTCACCATCCAGCCTACCCGCTCTACCCGATCATCCGCCTGCCTTACACTCTCTCGACCGCCGGTCACAAGTCATCTCAAGTTCTCCAACCGAGCCATATCCAACTCAGCACCACGCCTTTGGAATGATCTGCCTGCTGAGCTCCGATCCTTTTCAGTCCCTCCCCCATCATTACAAATCACACACCATCACCTTCCTCATGCTCCTCTATCCATCACACCTCGGGCCTTTCACTCGAAATTAAAGACACTCATGTTCAAGAACTCTTATCCTGTTTCATCTGATCCCCCACCCTCCAATTCCCGGCTCAGACGACACCCACCTTAGTAGCTGTTCCACACCTCTGATCATACGGTACCTCGACCCGGACCACCATGGACTACTCTTACGGACAACCCTTTTGACTCAACGCATTTGATCCTGATCCTATGGTAACTCGACCCGGACCACCACGGACTACTCTCACGGACAACCCTCCTAACACAACGCAGCGCTCGTGAATAAGCCGGTGCCCCGCGCTTGGCTTTCCAGTGGCGCTTTAGAAATTAGGAGATTACGATTACGATTACGATTACTTTCTTCACTTTCGCTGCTTTTAGCCAATGCATTTCTTCATAAAATTTCATTGCTGCACCGTGTTTTCTATTAGACAACAAAGATTTCATACATATTTACTTACTTATTAGAGCATGTTAAGTTTTCACTTCACGTGTAAATACGCAAAGATCGATTTCCTTTGTCCGGGTCTTACCGGATATTCTTCCATTTCACGCAAGTCCTCAAAACTGAGATCCTCAAAGTAGATGTCTAGTTTAAGCAGATTATTCTTCACATTCTTATCATCCGAAATGTTAAACATTGGACCGAGTTTGTTGGAGAGTTTCTTCAAGGTCTGCGTCTGCGAGTGGATGAAATATCACAATTCGTCATTAAAATAAATGAATTCCATGGTGGGCTAGTGTGCTAGGCTAGCCCGTCATTTGACATTAGCCTAACTATTATGACGAATCAAATCGGGCAGCAACCTCGGTTCTGATTTCGAAATAATTACTGTAGATTCCATGAATAAATTAATTTTATTTAGGTTGAATAAATTAAATCACGGTTGGCATCATACGAAAGGCTTACTTTATTTTTTAAGCTATGACCTTGATGATACCGATTTTTCAAATTAATCGCCTGCACTCTTGTGGTACCCGGTAGTGTGTGTACAATATGTGCATGTTTGTGTGTGTGATGTGTGTGTCAATATCTAATCAATCAATCAATCAATCAATCAATCATTTTACTTGGCAACCAAAAACAAGTACAAATGAACTAAAGCATAAAAGAAACAAAGTTAATAAATAAAATAAAGCAGTACTTAAATAATTATGCCATCAGTTTTCAGGAGTATAGGAAGAAAATGATGATTCTCGTTCGATCACAATGTTAACTATTTACAAACCAATGTGTATTATTATAATGGCATAGGTTATTTTATATCCTCATGAAAAGGAAAATAAAACTGCGAGTTCCAGTACATGATTACCAATACCTTCTGTTCTTCTGATGGCCAACTTGCAATTGATGTGCGGCTCTGATACCTGACGCCACTGTAAAGTTAGCAAAGCAGACACACTAGAAAACGAATCTGAAAGAAATTAATGACTGAATTAGGCCTAATCAACTAAAAGCTTATTTAGGTAAAACAGACTTTCGTATACTAACAGAATCTGTTAGCGACTTCAACGAAACAGGTATTTCAATTCTTGGGGAAAATCCTCCGCTGTATCCATTGTCATCCAAACTTACTTATCCTCATATCTCACATCGCCCATCCAGCATGTACATGTACGTTTAGACAATACACTGGGAAACTTCAAAAGGTACGATTACAGGGCTATATCTTGATCATCAATCAATCATTCAATCAATCAACCACACATTGAGTAAGTAAGTAAGTCAATCAATCAATCAATATAACTTTTATACGTAATTATAATAATGTTGAACTATTACCAGCTAAGGTAGCAATGCTCAACCGCATAATGCATATAAATGTTGATCTGTAACCAGTCACGGGAGCTGTTTTGAGGAGCTTTAAAATTGAACTATCAATGCGTCTAGGTTACAATCAATCGAAATTCACATAGCGCCTTTTCAATATCCCTACTCACATTTATTACTTTATTGTGAAAACGATCTTACTTGCACAGTTCTAAGCAGTCGCAACTCAGCTGGTTTTGTGAAAATTTCATGCTTATGTCATATTTGCAATCGTCTATAAGAAAACAAACGACGCAACTGCTCTATAAACAAGAATGGCAATTCTGTTAATTTAAATGTTATCAGACATATCGCAAAGTTATCTTTGGTGTTATTAGTTTCCACGGACAATATCCGGTTGACTATAATTGTGTTGTTAGCCTACTAGTTTCAATTAGGCTAACAACCATTTCCTTAATTTGAGGTAACTGGTGCTTTGCCGTTTGAAAATGTTTTGGATGGTATGTCATGTGTAATTGTGTAACGTGTAAAATATTTAACTGCACCCTCGGAGTCTCCTTAATTTTAGCGATAGTTTACTCTAATTCGCCTACGAAATTCGTACCCACATATCTCGAGGTTGAGTCTCATAACCTGCCTCGGTTGAATTACATTTATTGCCTCATTTTGATCCTAGGCGCATTGGTGCAGCTCTTATGAAATAGACTGGCGGATGGTATTAAATGTGTGAGGAACTAAATAGGCTACTGCAGAAAATTTGTACCCACATATCTCGAGGTTGAGTCTCATAACCTGCCTCGGTTGAATTACATTTATTGCCTCATTTTGATCCTAGGCGCATTGGTGCAGCTCTTATGAAATAGACTGGCGGATGGTATTAAATGTGTGAGGAACTAAATAGGCTACTGCAGAAAATTTGATTGTTCAAGCAGACAAGAAGCTGTTCTAGGAATAAGTTTCCTGCCAGTGATTGATTAGATTAGTTGTAGATCTATGTAGGCCACCGAAGAGAATCATCTTGAGGAAAGGTTACTTGCTTTCGCTGGTGAGGAAATCCTTTTAACGCCAAACACTGCTGAGCTGATTTCTATGCAAAATAAATTTTCTTTCGCTGTGCATCACGGGCGATTTTTTTAGTAATAGATTTATATTTCCACATTAATAATAAGAGATGCATGAGCTATCTGTTCTTACGATTGTCTATTTGAGGTGCTTTGCACACAATAGGTTTACATATTAAACATGGATAAAAATATATTAATTATATAAACTACGGTACCTGAAATTGAAAATTAAAATGAAAACAATGTAACGTGTGCGCTTGCTAAAGGCTATTAATTTTCATCAGCAATTAGCCACATGACCTTGGGTGATATTTGTGGCTGAACAAACTGGAAGATCTGGTCGATGGAAGAACGATCCATCTGGAAAGTAGGAATCGGTGCAGGAGCAGAACTTGATGACGTTCAGCTGGTAGCAGGTTCTCACGCATGCCTGCTTCGACAGAATACCATAATTGAACACGAAGACATGATATGACATTTCGAGTTCAATGAAATAATTGTTACATTAGATGATAGTGATGATGAAGACGATGATGATAAGTATTATCAGAGTAACATGTCCTATAGGCTGAATTTATATCTTCATCTGATTCGCTGTCGCCTTATATGCTAAATTAGATCTACGTAAATATAATATTATATCGCCATTCGTCCAATTCGTCACGTTTTTCGCCTCTCTCTTGAAGTCTCTTCTTGAAGCGCTGTGTCATTATCCAGTCCGTTCTTTATAACATCAGTCTTCTTCCGCGGTTAATAAAAATTCAGGGCTTTGAATTCAACGTTTTACTCCAATATAATATCGTCTGATCTAAAGGCCCTACAAATTTTAGACCTGCATGTTAGACTGGAATTGCCACAATTTTAGTGCTACATTTTAGAATGGAACTGCCACAAATTTATTTCTACATTTTTGAGTGGAACTGTCGCAATTTTAGTCTTACAGTTTCGAATGGAATAACCTCAATTTTATACCTACATTTCAGAATGGAATTGCCACCATTTTAAGCCTACATTTTAGACTGAATTTGCCACAATTTTGTTGTTATGTTACAGTTAGGCCTAATATATTGTGCAAACAAGATCGTGAAAATTAATGCATCAATTTAAGTTTGCGGACACCAGGAAGAAGCGCCTGGTCGACTACAAGTCTACCAGCTTAGAACTTTCATAAGACATTTTACAACAAACCATATGCATGTTTTTTCTATTTGTGGCTCTGTTACTTGCATTACTTGCATCATTGCTAATTGATAAACAATCAACACAAAGCTCATACGCTACCTGGCTACCGTCACCCTCGTTCAAAATTAGGGTTCCATGACACTTAATCCCGCGACACTTAATACCGCGACAGTTAGTACCGGACACTTAATCCCGCGACACTTAATCCCGCGACCAATTAATGCCGCGACAGTTAATCCCGGCGACATTTAATCCCGCCGACACTTAATACCGGGAAAGTAAAATAACATTTTAAGAAGTTAAATTCTATAAAAGCAATATTCAAAGCAATATTCACCACTTCTGAGTGGTTTTCTTGAAGGTGCGCTATATAAATTCTTGAAATGAATAAATGAGTATTGTTCAAAAGAGTTTAGCCTTTGCAGTAAAATATTATAAAACCAGTAAAATTCTAAAAAAACTGCAGCCAAAATTCGCCTCCATGTCACTGCCCTATCGTAGACTGAACTTAGCAAATCCTGTTTAAAACCCTTTATGATGTATAATTTTATGTAGCCTACAGATGTACAACAGAAAACCTGAACACTTTGAACAGTCGTACAATTATTCGTACTCACGTGTGTACAGGTATTAAGTGTCGCGGTATCAAATGTCGCGGGATTAAGTGTCGTTGGTATTAAATGTCGCCGGGATTAAGTGTCGCGGGATTAACTGACGCGGGATTAAATGTCGCCGGGATTAAGTGTCCGGGATTAACTGTCGCGGTATTAAGTGTCGCGGGATTAAATGTCGTGCTACCAAAATTAGATACCAAAAGTCAAATTATTATTGAAACATGGATGTCGTAAAACATTTTGACGGTTATAACTTAATAAGACATAAAGTCCTGATGTCTCACCTCTCTGCTGTAGTTCACCGGATATTTGGCTGCAAAGGCGTTTTTCTGAGGATTGTTTTGATATCCGTCCGTAGTACAGGCGCCGAGAGGAGGCGACAGCAGAGTGGAAACAGTCTTCCAAAAAGTAATATATTCATGATTCCAGTAACATGTTATACAAAAATACAGAATTTTTTAAAGTTAACTTAAAGTACTCTTCTTTCACTGGCAGTAAAACACTGGAATATTTGCAGAAGACCTACAAAAGCGAGCGCGGTGGTGTAGTGGTAAGTTCGGTGCCTTAGAGCCGTAAGGTTCCAGGTTCGATTCCACCTCAAGCCGTCGAATAGGAACCTTGATCAAGTCCTTCACTTGCAATTGCTCGTGCGCTTCGGCGTGAAACTCCGATGCAGAGTCCGCGCTGTAGTCGGGAGCGCCTCTGAGTAGAGAGATTGAAGGTGCGCTATAGTAAATAGTAAATTCGAGAAATAAATATATAAAGAAGAAGCAATCGCGATTCCAGTACTATATATAGCCTATTTACCAACGTATAAATTGGCAGAGTTATACGCTTGCAAATACGGTTCATTTATGCTGGTCCACCCTGCATAAAATTTAATGTTAATTTAACCAAATAAATTAATGTCCACCCCGGCGTCGCGAAACAGAATGCCAATTCAACCTAGGTTAAAAATTGATATTTATGTAGGCTATGTAAGGCTTACTTGTTTGATGGCGAGTGACGTATAATGTCCAGGGCTGATTGAAACTCCTTCGTCCTCGGGAAAAGGCATCGTCCCCTGGGATTTGATTACCACTCGAAGTCCAGCGGAATCTCCGATGTTTGCGATGTAATCCTCCTGATGGATGTTCACCAACAGCCGCATTCCTGCAGTTTAATTAGCAGCATGAGATAAGATAAGATAAGAATACTCTTTAATAGACTAAATTGCTATCCGCATTTTGGTGTACATACAAGGTATAATAAACAAACGTAGCCTATTATTATGACATTATTTCTATATCCAATCAATGTCAACTGTTTGAAAATAGCACTAAATCCTAAGTCCAAAATCCGAAATATAGCCTAAATAAAAAATTATGTTCTTTTAAAGACCAACAATTTATGCTGCACGTTGGTTTATATGGTATGACATTTAAAATAGGATAAAGCATTCTCGTTAAAAACGATTTCCTCGCTAGGTTGTCCGCCCTAGGGATAATTCGGTCATGTAGTCTTGGCCTCATGGAATAAGGCTGGGGCCTCAATGATGGGAGTAGTGGGTTTAAAGCATGTCCTTACTAAGCCTACGTATCAGAACTACAATCAGTTTGACCGTATGTAAGAAAATGCTGTGCTTTGCTCTAGTGTGTTTACGGCTTACGCATCGCAATTACTAATGAAGTCGCACTGATCGATGCCTCTCTCTAAACAGTAAACATTGACAGATTTCAGTTTCTTGGAAACCTGGAAGGAAGTAGGCTACGCTTTTTCTGTCTATTTAGGCCTAAACCTCCCATGCTTTGATGGCTACTGCTTAGCGTGTGGTTAGGCCTGCATTTTTAGCATCTAGGCTATGAACTTTACCGAAAAGCGTGTTGATACCAACGGCTGATGTAATCTATCAAAAGCACCGAGAAAATAATATCAACTTACATGCGAGGCTTGAAGTTGTCATGCAAGGTTGAATATTTGTGAATATAACAGTTACTCATCGCTGTATTCAAGTGCTTACCGAGTCTACTCTGCTTTGCTGGTAAGGCGTTGCTGGTTAATCTCATAGATTGAGTATTCGTGACTTTTGGGTTTAATATTCGTAAATATTCGTGAATATTGAGATTTTTTAATATTCGTAAATATTCGTAAATATTCGTTAACAGATTAAAGTGAACCATCGAAACCGCAATGTTACTCGGTAAAGCAGTTTAAATTTCTGTAGGCTATGTCTCCATGACATTCACTCGCATCCAGGTCAAGGCTGAATCAAAAAATGCAATGCGCTTGATATGCTGAGATCGGGATAATTTTTGCTTGTAATCTGGCACTATTATTTCCTGCGTTGGCATTTATATTTACTCATCCTGCTACACTGATATAAAACTATACCGGTAGCCTACTTTATAAATTTGCAGTTGTTATTATAGGCAGTCAAAGTTTATTTCCAATTTAGCCTACTATTGCTGCTACTTGCCAACTACCATCGGTGGTTCTGCCTCTTTTCTGTTCGGGACGATGGTCAGAAGTCAGACAAAGTGACTATCATTAGCCTAACTCTCATTAAGTATCGAATGTGATATGAATGCCGCATGGCCACATTGACCAGACCCTGCCTCAGAGACCTTGAAGTTTTTAACCTATCTATAAGTATATCAAAGTTATTGCCACTTACTGATATAGGCCTATGTGTAGACTAACTCAATTTTGTACAATTCATTCAGTAAAAGTTAAACATTTTCATAAATAACAAAATAAGAATTAAGAATAAAGAATTTCTTGAAAGAACAAGAATAAAGAATTTCTTGAGATAACATAATATTTTACGAATATAATATTCGTTGGCAGTTTTAATATTCGTTAATATTCGTGAATATTTGAAAATCTTAATATTCGTAATATGCGAATACTCAATCTATGGTTAATCTTATACGCATAGGCTATACTGTACTGTTAGCTGTTATCCAGGATGCGAACTTTATTTTTGGCGATTCGTAAGCAGTGGGTCTGTTTTTGAAATCGGAATGGAGAGAGGAGTTCGTTTACCTGATCTGCGTCCACTCGATGTTGATAGTTGCGGTGGTTTTGATTGGTCCCAACCTGAGTTGAAGACGAAGCAGTTACCGTGCAGAGGATTGTAGAGCGTCTCAAAGTCACTGGCCATACGAAAGATACAATTGAAACGATAAACAACATATTGCTTATAAGTTATAAGTGATATGAATACTTGATACATGGCCAATTGGCCATTCAAGGTCATGTTATAAGCGTCTATAGCCTACGAACTCTTCACCATCCAGCCTACCCGTTCTACCCGATCATCCGCCTGCCTTACACTTTCTCGACTCCCGGTCACAAGTCATCTCAAGTTCTCCAACCGAGCCATATCCATCTCAGCACCACGCCTTTGGAATGATCTGCCTCCTGAATTCCGATCCTTTTCAGTCCCTTCATCATCATTTCTAATCACACACCATAACCTTCCTCAGGCTCCTCTGTCCATCACACCTCGGGCTTTTCATTCGAAACTTAAGACACTCCTTTTCACGATCTCTTACCCTATCTCAACTGATCCTCCACCCTCCAATTCTCGGCCCAGACGACACCCACCTTAGTAGCTGTTCCGCCCCTCTGACCCTATGGTAACTCGACCCGGACCACCACGGACTACTCTCACGGACAACCCTTCTAACACAACGCATTTGATCCTGATCCAATGGTAACTCGACCCGGACCACCACGGACTATTCTCATGGACAACCCTTCTAACGCAACGCAGCGCTCGTGAATAAGCTGGTGCCCTGCGCTTGGCTTTCGAGTGGCGCTTTAGAAATCTCGAGTTTACGATTACGATACGATTACGATTACGACATCGTCTATGAAGCGCTTGTGTGTACGTGCTTGTAATTATAAATTACATAATTCTTCGTTTATTCACCAATCCGGTTGACAGACCGCAGCCGGTTACAATATGCATTTATCATTAATTTTATGCAGCTATCTTAATTAACGTCAATCTTAAATACCAACAGAACAGACAGCCTGCAATACAAGGGCGCTAATAGCAGCCTACAAAGCACGTCTATCCAACACGGGGGAATCGAACTCCAGTCCGCTGATTTCTATGCCAGTGTGTTATCCAATGCGCCTCCGGTGTTTTCACAAAGATGTATGGCAGAACTGTACTGCTATCACACACATCCAAAGGTGACGGATAGTTGAACGACCTCTAGACGCGAAATAAGCAGGTGGCCTACATCCTCACAAATCAGCGGACCAACAGCGGCAAGACTACCAGGGCGCAATATGGGACGTGGGAGGCACCGCGTCCTGTGAGAAAAGCTGCATTATGTCCTATGACGCTCATGCAACAAGGCGAGTACAGGCCGCCTTTAAATATACCTGATGTCCTCGCTGCCTTGCATGCATTGCAGGCGCTTACACCAAAGGCTAGAAAGTCCGAAAGGGTTTCACGTCAGGAAGGGATCCGGTCGTGAAAATCTGCTCCAAAAACTTCTATGGATCCGCATCGACCTACAAGGATCCGAGTGGCTGAATCCTCGCCAAAGAGGGATTAATTCGAGCCTGAATGGAAAGTAGATAAAATTTAGTGTTTGAAGAGAGAACTCTCAGCGCTTAAAACTTTCAACTTAATAGCATTGCATCATGATGATGGTCATTATAGAAAGTCATCAAATATGACTTAATAATTAGGAACACTGTGGAATCATTTTTAAAAGATGTATTCTATTCTGTATAATTTGTGAATAGTGTGGCAGATATAAAGTACAACAAGTCTGATTTCGAGGACGCAACTTATGCTTTCAGCTTACATTACATGTGCATGACTTTTAGATATTGCTAATGTGTTATTGTAACGAATTTTCACCTGATGTTGCATTTCTGACCGGAGAACTCGCAATCCAAGATCATGTCTTCGAAAGTGTAGCCCAGAGAGATCTTTTCTGCTTCCGGTAAGCTCGCAACAGTCTCAACAAAAGTCTCGCCCTTGAGGAAGACAGGATCGAGCGTCTTTCGATCTGGAAACTCACTTCCAGCCAAGGGAGCTGGAGCAATGAAGTGTGGAATGTCCGCAACCTCTGGATATTTCGATGTCGTGACTTGCGGTGAATATGTTGGAATGGTCGAAGCACAGTCTGCTGATGAATCCAGTGTTGTGTTGCTGCATGTATTACATACTTCATTGTCGGATGATGCGATGCAACATCGACAACAACAACCAAATAGATGTTGTTGATCCGCGTGTCTCGTTGGTGTCATAGATTGGACGGACGTTGTATCCACTTCGACAGTAGTTGTCACTGTTGTTTGAGATGGTGGAAGTGTTGTATCCGTTGTTAGCGCTGATACTCTTTCGATTAGCGTCGTTATATATTGAAAATTAGCTGACGATTCTGCAACTTTTGTATTTGCCTGGGTAGTTGTCGCCTTTTGAGCTTCAAACGTCGTCGCTGTTTCTTGCAGAGTTGTCGTTTTTGGAATTGTAGACGTTGTTGTCGTTTCTTCAAGAGTTGTCGTTTTTAGAGTTGCAGACGTTGTTGTTTCTTTAGGAGTTGTCGTTTTTGGAATTGTAGACGTCGTTGTCGTTTCTTTAAGAGTTGTCGATTTTGGAATTGTAGACGTTGTTGTCGTTTCTTCAAGAGTTGTCGTTTTTGGAATTGTAGACGTCGCTGTCGTTTCTTTAAGAGTTTTCGTTTTTGGAATTGTAGACGTTGTTGTCGTTTCTTTAAGAGTTTTCGTTTTTGGAATTGTAGACGTTGTTGTCGTTTCTTCAAGAGTTGTCGTTTTTAGAGTTGCAGACGTTGTTGTTTCTTTAGGAGTTGTCGTTTTTGGCGTTGTTTTTGGAGTTGTAGACGCTGTTGCTGTTTCTTTGAGAGTTGTTCTTTTTGAAGTTGTAGGGGCTGTCGTTGTATCTTTGAGAGTTGGCGTTTTTGGAGTTGTAGGCCTAGACGTCGTCGTTGTTTCTTTAAGCGTTGTCGTTTTTGGAGGAGTAGAGGTTGTTGTTTGATTGGCTAAACAAGATATTAAAAAGCAGAGCGAAAAAAGAGGAAAATGAAAACCTACCGCTTGGAATATATATATTATACCGCCTTAATCTAAAATCTTAAGTGAGATAAGCAAAAACCCATGAAGATGAAATATGAGAGTAGGCCTAGTGGTAGTCTCAGTTTTATATAGCACCACTTTGGAAAGACTATCTTAAGAGACGCTTCTGACCTAATGACAGCAAAAACGTTATAGGCCTAGAGCAAGATGATCTTTAATCGAAATAAACTGAGTAGCGATGACGACAGACAAAATAATGGCCTCTCATTTTATGCTGATATTATAAAGACTGTCTAATTCAGAACGGTGGACTAGCAAAGGAAAGCCTCTGTGCTCTGGGTGTCCAGGGTGTATGATCGCCTGTAGTTTGTCACATACAGTACGTACTACGTATAGAGAAAAAGAATCTCCGATCAGGAATGTAATCAGGGTGAGAATTGCCGGGGGGTTGGGGGCTTTCAACCCCCCAGTTTTTCTTAGTGCCCATGGTAAACTCTGTTTTTCACACCCCAATTCCAAGTTTATCATAAGCAAACCCCCCCGGGGCCCCCCAGTTATTTTTCCACAATTCTCACACTGAATGTAATAGAATGTGACACCCAATACCCAATATTATACATGAGCGCTGGTGTCTTCAACTGTCTGCGTGTGTCAACCGGCTACCATGGCAGAGTAGGCCTATATACCAGTATACAGTTTCTCTCAAGGGAAAGAACGACCTGCGACCACTTTATAATTTTAGCAGACGACATTGTAGTCTATACCACTAAAATATGCAGCTTTTTGAGCGTTCATTTCTTGCTCCCTCTTTTTGTTCTAACTGGAGTTCACGGTGCTGATTTTCATGCAGGCCCATTCGTTGCACGAAAAGCAAGGTTGGAATTGGGCGATGCCAGTTTTTAAGACAGAAAAGTCATTGAAAGTATCGGTCATTAAGGATCTTAGGTGTGGCGCTCTGCGTGTAAACACCGAGCGTGGCTACCTGCGTGCTAAATTAACTGCCCGGTAGCTGCGTTAAGCGCCTTCGTGAGGTTATTGTAAGGCGCTATATAAATGTTCATATACATACATACATACATACATACATCTTCAAGGATTATAATACTGTCAGTTGCGATTGACGTGAAGTTTTCTTTCCTATGTTTCATATTTTAGAACAATGTTGGGTCAACAATCTAAAATGCTCCGTTCAACCTATAGGCAGGGCCTATTATTGGTTGGCAGCTTGAATTTCTGCGGTTTAATGTTCAGGAAATTAACACATTATATTGAGAATTTTAAAAAGATCCACTTAAATGTTATCTGTTCACGAATTCAAATGTCTAACGTCATAGAATGCTACGTTTTTGCATAAAATGTATACTACTTGTAGCATAGCATACATTTAGCCTACAGCATTAGGCATAGGCCTATACGTGTATTGCGCAAGCTATAGGCCTATAAAGGAAGCGGAAATGATATTGCTACACTAATCAATAAAGCACAAAATTTAATGAACAACTGAATTATTGTGGGCTATAGGCTACATCAATAACTGGTTTGCGGGGTAGTTCAAATTTCCTTAGAACGCATTTTACGTGTCTTCGAACGCGATGCATAAACGCTGGCATAATATGTCATATTGTGATAATTATTATCACAATTCGATGTAGCTTGTCCAGCGTGTATAGGCAGGATTCTTCGGTGTAGCATATATCGTATATTCTATGAAATATAGACTATACTGAATAATCCTGCCGATGGCGATAGGCCTATATTTCTTAACGGAACTCTGTCAAGCAGTGGATTAAGCACTGCTTCAGTTATCAATGAGCGTGTGAATTGCCGGTAGGTCCTATAGATTATAATAATTATACTTAGCCTACCATTCGAAATTTTGCAGACGTAGAGCGGAGTAGTATAATTGCATTCATAGGCAAACCAGGCGTGCAACGCTTCTGAACGAAGTACGCAGAAGTAGGCGCCTGTTGGTTTCCCATTGTACCATTTGCGGTACACGGAACTGGAGTTATCCAGCCAGTATGAATCATCGGTTGTTGACAGTGTTTTTCTATACAGTCCAATCCAGTAATTCTCGCTGCTAGCGATGCTAAAATTCGTAAAATGAATTCAATGAAACAAAAGGATAGATGCTTAGAGTTGTCTTGAGATAGGTGCACTGGCAGCTCTGTAAAATTGTTGCGTGTGAATGTGGTAAATAGAAAGCTAATAGGCGTACATGCTAATAAACCACAGTAGGCCTAGCTATAGTTTAGACAAGTTGGAAAGAATTGTTCATGAGCTGCTTTTAGTGTTTATTCCGAAATGTGCAGTGTGGAATAAATATCGAAAGTGATCAGTTCTGATGTTTCAACTGTCTCAATTAACTGTCTCGAAACCCACTGTCTCAGTTTCGGTCTCGAAGTTCAATCTATTGCATACAAGTCTCGTAAAATGACGAGAACTGTGTTCTGCTTATAATAGAGAAGAGGATTGTATTTGAATTCTGCTTTGAGTCCTCTCTTTCTGCCAGATCAATTCAAAGCGTATAATTATAGGACATTACAATACGACGTACAATGTAATGTGCCGTGATTGGGAACAATAAAAGAATTGTTAATAGCTATGATGACGATGACGTTGACGATGGATGATGATGATGATGATGATGATGATGATGATGATGATGATGATGATGATGATGATGATGATGATGGTGGTGGTGGTGGTGGTGGTGATGATGATGATGATGATGATGATGATGATGACGACGATGATGATGATGATGATGATGATGGTGATGGTTATGGTGATGGTGATGGTGATGGCGATGACGATGATGACGATGGTGATGATGGTGATGACGATACTGGCGGGAATGGTAAAAGATTCATGATAACGACAATGAGAATAATGACATTTGAAATCTCTGACTTTTGGTCGCTCTGTCGATGTTTATTACCATGCTGTAACCAAAATACGGATAGGAATTGGCCAATAAAACGATGTCCCTATCTATTTTATCTATCAACGAAACCAGTTAGCGCCTGATGTTTCGTGCAGACTAACGATATTGCACTTGAAGCTGATGTTGAAGAAATAAAGTACATACAGACTGTCAGTGAAATTATATTCCGCTTGGTCGAGAATGCTGACAAGATCCGATCGTGGATCTCTTGACTGACAATCTTTGCGTGCATTACTCTGGTTGGCCGCTACTGTCGACGCAAAGTAGCAGTTGTTCATATAGGGCACCCACTGCGTTGGACACTGAATTGTATCTAGGGAGAAAAAACCGTATACAGTGAAAGCAAGTGCTTGGATTACCAGCAGTCAGCAGAGACTAAAAAATTATTGGGAATATTTTACTACAACATACACCACGCGCTGATTTTTCGCTCTACTACAACAACAACAACAATTCTACTACTATACTACTACTACTACTACTATACTACGGTACTACCACTACTACTACTACTACTACTACTACTACCACTACTACCACTACTACTACTACTACTACCACTACTACTACTACTACCACTACTACCACTACTACCACTACTACTACTACTACTACTACTACTATACTGGTGCACACAACAATACCGAGTACCCTCCATCGGTGTAGGTTTGGTAAATTTGCCATTTATTAAGACTTTATAATTTTTTTAACATATACCCTATTCTTACATAATGAACCGCGCAATTTGGTTAAGCTTTTAGAGCAATTTGCATATTCTAATGGGGTTAGCTTACGTAGTAAATAGGGTGCCAGCTGTACGCACTACAACCTAAACTACTATCTTCGATAGTCGATATAGAAAGTTGGGAAATGAACCCTAAGGCTATTGCAATAGCCAGGATATTGTTTCATGCATGGGTGTTCACTGAAGCGTGAGCAAGTCGAAATCAATATAGTCGATGCCTAACCTACACTATACACTTTAATACAGTTAGTATGTGTATATATATGTATGTATGTATGCATGTATGAATGTATTCATTCATTCATTTCTAGTATTTATATAGCGCCTTTTCCAGAAAACTACTCAAGGGCTGTCCTAGCCCAGCTACAGGTAAAAAAATTATTTGAGCGACTTATAAAATGCAGGTGAATTTTGCCTAAGTCTATCTGCATCTTTATAGTGCCCTTCAAGATAGCTACTCAGAAGTGCTCCCGACCACAGCGCCTACCCTGAATCGGGGTTTCACGTCGAAGCGCTGAACAATTGCGATTGAAGAACTTGTCTAATATTCCTACGATTAGTGCCATAGGCATAGAAATTTTATGCATTTTCATATGACAGCTCTTTGATTCTCTTCTCTCATATTCATAACTGAGTACTTAGCCAAAGAAATAAGCATCGGCTTGTCTTGTCACGATATAATGCATTCTGCCTTAGTCTTCTCGCAGTTTCTCCGCTTCCTTTTCATGGCCAACTGATAGTACTGTTTTGTGCACGTGCAGATTTATTTCATATATTTTTGCAACATATATGTTGTCCTAAACCAGTTTTATACTGATTATGACATATGACATAGGCTACATACACTGCTTTCCATCTAATGCCGCTCCCAAAGTTCGACTCATTAACCAAAGGTTGGTTATTGTTTTTGTGTGTATGTAATCCAAACGCTCGCCATATGAATTATTCATCTGACTATAGGCACGCGTACTATCTTTCTATATAGGGCAAATAAAAAAGGGCGCATTCAAAAGGTTGCAAGCAAAAGGCGAAAATAAATAGAGCGCGTGGTCTTTGGAGCGCAGAGTCTAAACTAAAGGGCCAAATGACAAATAGCATAAGAGAAATCAAAAGGGCGCAATCAAATGGGTGGAAAGGGGAGAAAATGAATAAAACGAACATGAAATGAACCGCAAATTGGCAGGTCTATAAGTAAAAGGGCGAAAGTTTGAACATGCAAGAACAGGATATGTAAATGAAGAGCGTTTTTATAAAGGTGAAGAGCAATCGAAATCACACGGGCTTCAAATGAACTGATGAAATTAAATAGATTAGCTTTATCGCCAACTTTCTCTTTCCAATATGACGATCACTGTAAGTAGTCCTATTTTAGTAGCTATAAATAGCATTTTGGAATCTAAGTAGTTTTTTATAATCAAATAATGCCTCAATCAGTCGCCCTTTTAAAAATAATAGGTTTTATGCATTTGAAAATAGTTAACTGACCATAGCATATATAAGCCTACCGCTATTTTAACCGGGTCTCTGCGCTTGTTTAGCAGTGCCTCTTAGATGCTGCTCCTATAAGTCCTCTTATAATATGCACAAGCTCAGTCACTGTGTTCTGAGTGTGCTTGGACTTGGTGCTGTACGTTTCTGAAATCAGTGTGATCTCCTCATTCCCCCGAAGACGAACTTCTTCTAGACAACAACCTGCTCTCTTTGTTATTGGACCCTCAGTGTTAAATGAGCTTCCTCTATCTTACACCTTATTCCTTGCTTTGCTCTATTAATCTATTTTATTCTTAAAACCATACTTTTCTACCGAGGTTGGTTCGCCAGCGCTCTTGAATAGGCCTAGTAACGTTGAAGGGGCCTTAAATACATCTCCATAATGAATGAATGAAAAAGTATAACTAAAAGTCCTTAACTAGTTAACTCCACTGCCACGTTGTGCAGATTTGCAAAATATATCTAAGAAACATGAATTGTGTTTGAGAAGTCACAGGGGCCTTGTTAATTTCGTGTTTCAATCATTGTTGCCTCCTTTTCATAATTTTTTTCCATTTTAATCTCCTTTTGTAACTCATTAAGGCCAGTGGCGGCGCCAGGATTTCAGTTTTGGGGGGGCTAAAAAGGTTAAATCGTCAAAAAAATTTATTTTTACATGGGGAAAAAAATGGATGGCCTATTTAGGGGGGGAGCTAAGCCCCCCTAGCCCCCCTAGCGCCGCCACTGATTAAGGCCACAAAAACGGTCACCTTTTGTTAGAAAGCAATAGGCCTACAGCATAAGATGACCGCATAATAGGCCTATGCAATTGTTTCTACACAACGCTTTATCAATAGGCTAATGATCTAATTTTATAACATTACTTTTCATATGGACCCAACGGTCAATATTTTTACTTATTTCGACATCGCTATTTGTTAAGCTTTTAGCGCAAATTAAAATTTTCATTAGGGTTGCCGTAGGGCGGAAATCGTGCTCGGTTGTACTGTAGACCTACAACGTACGTGACTACAACCGATGTCCGAAGATAGAGCAATCGGGGAATAAAACCCTAAGACGGCAATCGGGGCATCCGTACTACTAAGCCATCCTGTGTCATGCAAACTGAGGACACGCGTGTATAAAAGAAACATTTGACCGTATAATTGTGATAAGAAAAATTCCGGAAATGAACGCGCTACAAATAGTTTTCGTTTAATCTCCTTAAAACGTCAATTTCTATCTGCTAACTATTAATAGTGAAGAAAGATAAACAAATGTTTGCTAAAAATCAACTCTATACTGAATGTTAAAAAACTGTATAGGCTATACGTAAAGATAATTCTCAAGCGACGAATTGCCTTGCAATCTGTAATGTTTCATAATGTTTATGCGTGACCACACAATACAATGCGATTTCTAGAATAGTCCCGAATGTTTTTCCATGTGCGTTTTTCCATGTGCGTTCAAGCAAACACCTTTCTTCGCACATTTAACAATGTCTTCTTTCCGAGGAACCTTTTTTCCTCAGAATGTGCTGAAGCAGATGTCTCTCCACAGCCTCCTTCTCATGTTGACCCCATTGTCGCTGAACTCTTTTCGTCTTTCGAAGAGCCTTCTTTGAAACTGTAAATGAACAAAGATTAAAGCCATGTTAGGTTAAAAGCAACTCAGTTGCCATTTATAGCCTACTGCCACATGCAATATTTTTCATGCCAAATCTTCATAAATTATTAGCTAACTATGTTGTAAGGGACACCGACATCTGAACGCCCACCAATGGACACCGACAAAAGAGTGATATATTATTATATAGGCTATATAGTATATATATTATATATATTAGGCCTATATAGGCTATATATTTCCATACGCTAGTGCAAATGAAGGCATGTTCATTCTGCTTTATGCGACTGAGGTATGAAATGAGTCATTGTTTCCAGTGCCATCCTCATAGACAGCATTACTCTATATGAGCCA